>VXAZ01006305.1:24356-55685 GCA_013399875.1 Gymnorhina tibicen
CACTGTTTGATTTGCAAAAGGACATGCTGAATATGTAAGACCAAGAGCAGAAATTGGCTACCCTAATCTTTGGGAATTTCTAGCCATCCTACTGAAGAGCATGACAATTTTATTTGCTGTGGTAAGAGAAACACTGACTTCTTCAATTTAAAAGAAACTATTCCAAAATCAGTTCTCTGATGTAGTCTTCCTATTTTAAGGCTTTAGAAGACACTCCGATGTTGTAAAAAAGAAAAAGTTTCCATTGCACAAGCAAAATTAATGTGAATCCAGCCTACACCAAAACAGAAACACAGTCAGAAAATGCTCCTTGAACACAGTTCAGCCTGCTTATACGTCTAGCATGTTCTTACACTTCTATCAGCCAGCACGAATAGAATCAAGCCAGTGATTAGAAGCAACTTTAATAGAGGCTACTTTTAAAAAGACATTAAACATGATTCATGAGCTCTCTTCCATGCTCTGCGTAGTTTGATGTCACTCACACTCACTGTTCTCCTCACTGAAAACTACAGCTACTACATTATTGTGTGTGCTAATGTAACTCCCACTGGTGAGTGAATGATACTTGTTCATTCTAATAACCTAACACTACAACAGAGAAGCTTAAAAAACAAAACAAAAAACTCAACTTCTTTTACATATATAAAATTACAAATTTAAAAAATATTATATACTCCTTTTTCANAAATATTATATACACCTTTTTCACTGGACCCTCTTATGTATGGCTTGAGGTGAGACATCTTGATGGGTCTTTTCAGCCTGGATCCTGTGGAATCTCTTAATATTGCACAGCCATTTTCTGTGATGTAATCTATAATACAAGGACCAATCCATTCCGACTGGAAACGACCATCTTTCCACCAGTTTTTTCTTTGCCTGAGGACTTCATGGCCAACTTTAAGTCGAAGGGTATTTAATTGTTTTGGCTTCCTTTTGACTGTGATTTTGGTTCTGATTTTTTGTTCTTCTGAAGTTTTTTTATCTGCCTACAGAAAGATGCATATAAATTACTCCAAAAGTTTTTTCCAAAAGTAATCATGCATTTTTACAGCATTGGTTAATAGTGCTTAAGCATGACATTGAGTAGTTTTGGATGTGTGTAGTTCATAATTACGTGGGACTGAAGAGTGACGAAGAAATTGATTTTATCTGCATAAATCACCAGTCCATAGGCAATAGCTTTCAACATCTCTTTTCTGCCCTCTAAATCAGACATAGTAAACTTCTGACAATAGGTCTCTTTTAAGGTTACTCCCCTCAAATACATATGAGATGTGTTACACTGAAATGAAGGGATCACAGGGGAAGGAAAACAAACTAAAAACCACCACTCAAATACCCACATGATTATAAAAGGTTAGTTGTACTTTATGCCTCAGACTTTTCCATTTTTATCTTCAGTCCTCCTACTAGTAAAATTCAAATATACAACATTTACCTGGCAATCAGAGGTTTTCTCTTCTTCCAGTGCTTGACTGAATTTTTTAGTTGCTTCAAATATTTTGGCAAAAATACTGTATTTTCCTTCCACACATATATTCATGGGCTCAATGACATGTGGGTTACGGTTGAACATTTGGAAATATGGGGTGTTTTGATCTGGCTCCTATTTAAATGGGGACCAAAAGCAAGCAAATTTAGCATACAGCTTTGCAGACATTTTGGAGGACTTCAGTCAAAAGAAGAAGACCCTTCACATACCAAATTTGTCAAATTGAAAGCATAGGCTATAGCAGACAAATGTTCATCCCAATCATTTGGATGGTCGATGCAGTACGTGTTAAGGAAAGTTTTGATTGTCTTGGACATTCTTTCATTTACATCATCTGTCTGAGGATAAGACAATACAATTTGTTTCATTCCAAACAGCGCAAACAGTTCTTCATTTATCTTCAAAAGAAGAAGAACACAATTAGTGAATATTTCCCCTGTTCTGTATCCCATTTCAAGTAAAAAAACCTCAGTTTTCCACCCCTTCTGTTGATATGGTGGTGACTGGGAGAAGTATTGCATACATACTGGCACAAAGCACACCAGGACTGTGAATGAGAGCTAAAGGATTAAATAGGGCTTAGGAGCCAGTGACTTATGGCTCTTAACCACATTTTTGCCCCTTAAATGGATCTGTCATTACCTCCTTATCTGTCAGTCTGATGACTTCATTATCTCTAAGAGGAACAAAGTGTGTTAAGTCCTTCATAATCACTATAAACCAATGTCAAAAATACCCTTAGCTATTACTATACTGGGCAATATGGATGAATGAGATACAGCAGACTGCAGCATGCAAATTTATGCCAGTTCAAGGGAGTGACAAAACCTGCACTATGATTGCCAGGAAATAATTTTACTTTGTTCTTTTTATAAAGAATAAAGCCCTGGGAAACATTGCATAGCATTATAACTGCAAATAATTGGTTTGACATTTTTGTATGTGCTAACTTCTTTACTTTTTCAATTAAAGAAAAAAAAACTAGTCTTTCTGAAAAACAATCTGAAATTCAAATCTAATATAAGGGAAAATGTATTTTTTCTTGGGGGAAAAAAACAACCAAAAAAAAAAAGAGATTAACCAGCCATGTAAATACTTACCTGATAAACAAGCTCCTTCCCTTGATCAATAGGCATCTTTTGAGGTGGCCCATATAAGAAAAACACATTTATGATTGCCTTAGCAATTTCAGCTGCTGAAGCGTCATGCAGTGGTAAGATAACAGTCCATCTTGTAAACAAATCTGTCATAATTACAATGTATTTGTGACTTCTGTTGGTAACATTGAAAGGTCCCATTAGGTCCATAGTGACTGCTGTCCATGGGTCCTCTGCTTTGATAGGGTGTGTTTTTGGCACTGTGGTGGTTGTGTTCTTTGCCGCCTGACAATGCTGGCAAGCGTACACCTAGAGAAGACATCAGGGAAGATGTTATCAATAAAAAGTGATGGTGAGGTTTAAGACAACCATCAGAATCACAGATCTCCACTATTTCTCTGTAAATCAGGTCAGACCAGGCAATGCAAAATTTGTTAGCTTTCTTACGATTTTTTACCGTTAGATTTTTCAGACCCATCGTAAAACCAAAATAAAACCAAATAATACTCAGGGCCAGGAGAGGGACATGTAAAAGAACTCATAGCTGAATTCTATCCATTCTGAAAGCACTGTGCTCTTTCAAGTCCACAGTACAGATTTTAAAATCCATTACTATCTGTAAATACTAAAAGAAGCAGGAAGCAGCTGGGAATGAAAGGAAGTCCTAATCATTCCCCTTTTGGCTCATCTATGTGGCTGAAAAACCCTGGAAGTATACATAATCTTCCATGCATAACAGCTTAATCTATAGGACAGAGCCCCTTTGTCCAGTCTAAATTGAACGGAAAGACTCATTTTCAGTTCATGTAACAGTTGCACATGAACTCAAATTATTCAGGGGATGCAGCAAGCTGATAGTAACAGTAATTTGGCTTTAAAGGACATTTACATACAGTTTCCTGAAGGATCAAATTCTGCTAGGGGTTCCCGCCCCTGTATCTTTGGGTGAAGTACAAGGAGCTTTCCTGAGCTTTGATTTGTTCAACTATTTCCTGAACATACCTAATTGTAAAGCAGAGACACCATTTTCATATTCTTATCTGCTGGCAATTACTCTGGCCACATATGCTTGTGATGGCACATTGCATCCTAACAAAGATATGTGAGAGTCCTTACACAAGAAATCTCTCAGAGACCAGATGTGCCCTGCCTACCGAAAGAGATTATGGTTCCCCACCACAGCATAGTGGTGTGCGAGCCAGTAGAAAGAGAGTAAAAATGCATTGCCAAGATGACCAGTTGCAGCGTGATTGCAAGCTCACATTTCCTCCTCATGAAACAGCCTGGGTACTTGCTGTATCAGAGTTCACAGGATTACCAAACACTTGTAACAGACTACGTAAAGTATCCTGTAGCTATGAGGCCATACCCACTGCTTGACATCACTTGTTACAGAGGTCCAGTAGTAATTAGACTCCACTAAAGTCAGTGTCCTTGATATACCATGATGAGTGCCAGCAGCATTTTTGTGGCATTTCTCGAGGACATTCTTCTTCTCTTCATCTGAAACAATTACCAGGCGCATTTGTTTTCTGTCTTTTCCAACATAGAACAACTTGTTTTCTGAAAGAAGTACCAGCAAATTATAAGCAAGTTCTTTGTCTTCTGCTTAGTTTACTAAACTACTGAGCATGACTCAGAACAGAATTTATTACAATAAGTTCACTTTGGTGTAAACATAGCTTTTTGTTTGCAAACATTTCAATTATGTCCTCCAAAGAGCCATTAGTTCAGCCATGTTTGTTAACTCCTCTGGACATGAGGAGTTACAAGGGCAAGTCAAAATGTAAACACCATTCCCACAGGAAGTCTGACTGAAACACAAACTAACATTGGCATTCAAAAGGGAGGTAGGAGTGTTGAGACTGTTGTTTGTGAAGCTGTTGGGTGACTGCCAGAAACCTGACACTGATAGTCATAGATTTAACTCCTCCATGCCTTCTCTCTACACTAAATTGGCAGTTTTGATGGGATTGAGACAGCACAGCAGATGACAAGGCTCATAAAGGCTCATACATCTCCCAAGGCTGCAATAAAGTTGGGAACGACCTGGAGGCTCTCAGGTGACTGATGGCAAAGTTGTCCTTGCAATTCTGCCCAGCCATCCCCCAGACTGGATGGAGCATTCCTTGTCTCCAGCTGCAGATCTATTTCCCTTTCTGTAATCCTTTCAATTATGGATTGCAGTGACTACATATTTCTACAGTATATAAAACAAGGTTTGGCTTTTATATAGATAAATAAACCTGTCCTATAGATAAATAAAGCAGATTGAGCTTCCA
The DNA here is from genome assembly GCA_013399875.1 of Gymnorhina tibicen. Lineage (NCBI taxonomy): Eukaryota > Metazoa > Chordata > Aves > Passeriformes > Artamidae > Gymnorhina > Gymnorhina tibicen. The sequence goes on from VXAZ01006305.1 coordinate 29,234, forward strand.
TTTCTACAAACATTCTATTATATATTAACCAGGGATTTGCAGAGCATTTGTCTCATAGAGAATGTCTACTAAAATCAGAGAATGCTGCAGAACAAGATCTCACTTTTTTTTCCCCTATTAGCAAATCTTCATCTTAGTATCTATTTTTGGCATAATTTGAGAGAGAATTTTTACCTTTGAAAACAAAGTTTTTGGCAGCTCTCCTGATTCCACTTCTTTCACTTGATAATGTTGTGGGATGATACTCCCCTGTTCGCTTGTAGTATGCTATCTGCTTCAGGTGGAGCCCACCACTTTTTCCACTACGAACCATTGCCAATCTAAACAAAATGCACAGAATTTATTAGCTAAATGTTCAGAGAATCACATCTTCAAGTTTTTACTGATTTCTCTGTAGCTCAGAGGCATCCTGGTTACGTAGCCTCTAAGAAGAGGTTACACCATCCACTGTACACATCCACCATCAACTTTAGCAACAAGGAACACTGCTTGAAGAGTTGGTTTTATCAAACTTTAAAATTTCCACACAATGGAAACTTCTACTACACTTATTGGACAGGGGAAGGAAATGACATCAGAGAGAAAGAAACTGTTCTTCTCATTTTTGGGTACCTCTCAAATTCAGTTGTGCTAGAGACTGTCCAAAGATCCACCTTAGTTGAGAAAAACCCACATAGGCAAATAGGAAAAAAACCAACTCCCCAGAGAGAAATCAATGGAAATTAATTTTTTTCACTAATTAATCTGACAATTAGATTTTGAAATTCCAAAGCAGACTCTGCATGCAAGGTAACAACATCCCTTGACACATGCTGACTTCCCTGATCACATTAATAAGCAATAATAAAATTAGTAAAATGGGCCATTGATACAGAATATGTTCGGGTTTAGCAAGAATAGCATCAAAATAATTATAGGCAGGATTACTGATGCAGGCTCTACATGATTTGAGTGGTTTGTTTTTTCCCAGATCTGTTCCAGCAGCATAGATGAAACAGCAGTTTAATCCTGCTCTTGTTGCTGTCTGCAGGAGCAGGATCAAGCTTGGGGTCTGCCATGTCATAATTTCGTACTGAATACTGGTTATCCACAGCATTAAGTAAATTTCTTCCTTATCCTGCCACTGTTCCAATGCCAGACTGTGACAACACATAGCCTGCCAGAAAGAGTAACTACTTTGTCTGCTGTATGTGCTAAGTGACTTATAATTATGGGGAAGTGACAGTATCCAGTGAGTCTGGAATGCGCATCATCTCATTATGTGGTGATGCTATTTGAAAACAAAATGTGTAAGACAAGATGTCTACTTTGCAGTTTATAGAGCCTCACCTACCTTTACTATGCTGGTGGTCAGAAGGAGAGAGAGAGCTGTTAGAGGGATTATGCTAGCTTTCATTTCATCCTTTCCTCCCAGAAAATAAAATGCTATATGCGAGTTTTCAAACCTGCACCTGGAGCTAAGCACTGCTGTTATCAATGGCAAATGCATGCCAGGAACTTCCCATTCAAAATGTGACAAGACTTTTGCCGCACTGAATACTTATTTTGTACAACCTAGAGCTGGTTTTCAAAACCAGCCAAGTCTCTTGTCATACAACATTAGTGTTTTAAAGTAAAATTTTCATACCTGAGAGAACTAACACAGACGTACTTTTCAACACCACGATCCTGCCTGTGAAGGAAGAGGGTGTTTCAGAATAGGGAAAGAGAGAAGCCACACAGGACTCTTCTGACCCAGCAGTTTCCTGTAAATTTACATCTGACAGCACATAGTAAACTAACCCACTGAGCTGGTAAATTGGATAACTAACAGCAGAAAAGGAGGTAAGGCTACCATGAAACAAATTCATGTTTCTGTTGTTTAAAAGAAGTCAATTAACTAGTATTTCTGAGAGTAAAACAGCACCGGTGAAGGGCAATTAAAATATCCCATCTGCCAGGGGCACACATTCAAGTTTCACTCAGGGGTTTCCTGAAGGCCAGTCCTGCACTTAAGTTACCTGAAGTCAAAACTAGCCAGGTATCACCTGTCACTGAACCACAGGGATGATGGACTCTTTTGGCTTGACACAGACTTTCACACATGGGAAGAAAAGATGTTACAGAACAATCTTTATTCTCCCAGTACTTTTGAAACTTGCCTGAAACAGCAAATATTCTTCATGGAGCCCAAAATCGCCCATTTTAATAAAATGAAGTTGCACAGCAACAAGATACTTCTAAGCAGGACCACAGCATACACTTCAGCTAAGCAGACACCCTATCCACATTCCTGCAATGGCAGTTTCTGTTATAAGTTTTGAAGAGCCAATGAAGAAAGAATGCACTATGTAGCACCTCACATACATTAATTTAGTAGGATCCTGATCCAGCAAAGTTTTAAGTGCTTAAACAGTCTGATGGACTGCTGCCTAATATGAGCTTCCTTCCTGGATATTTAGTTTCTTGTGTACCTACTAATCTTTCCCCGACTACCTAATTTACTTTGTTTGGCCTAGTCCTAAAAAAATGCCAAACAAAACAGCCCTGAAAAGAACGATTAATAAAATCTTCTGGTTTTCTTATTTATTCAGATAGCTCATATGCTATGTCTGTCAATACTCATAATGCATCTGGTAGTTTAAAAATCAAAGATGTAACATCAGCTATCCATTTTTTAGCATCTTTGAAGCTGGAAAAGTATACTCTATAAAGTATTTTGGCAAAAAGAATGAAACTTCCATATAACCAGAGGTCTTTTGGCTTTAGTTGTTTAGCCAAAACAGCCACACCTGTAAACACTTAGCTTTCATCATGAAATGAACACTTCATCCTTTAATGCCCATTTTCTCCTACACACAAACACAATCCTAACTGCAAAACTGTTCTTTTAGTCCAGCTTTTGACCAATTCCCCTACCTCTTGCTGCAATTCGTACAAGAAATAGTAATTGCCTGTGGAGCCCTGAATCAGCCACAGAAAGGTTTGGGTTGGGACGGACTTTCATCAACCTCCAAACCGCTGCCACGGTCAGGGACACCTTCCACTAGACCAGGTTCCTCAAAGTCCCAAACCCACTTGGGCTGGAATATTTTCAGGGATATGACAGCCACAGGTTCTCTGAGAAACCTGTGGCAGGGCCTCACCATCCTCTCAGTGAAGATTTTTTTTCCTAACATCTAACCTAAACTTGCCCTCTTTCTTTGAATCCATTCCCCCTTGTCCTATCAGTACATGCCCAAGAAAGAAGTCCCTCTCCAGCTCTCTTGCAGGCTGTTTCCGGTACACAGCTTCAAGACATTGCTTTTCTACCCAAGGTGCTTCCAAAAACGTGTAAATCAGACTGACACACTCGCCTACATCCCTCCCGGGTTTCGCAAACGTGACAGAGAGCTGGGACGGGCACCTATGAGGCCGAGTGGGTAGGCATGCCCGCGGCAGCGTCAGCCGCCATCCAGAATTCCCAGCAGGGATTCCTCTCGGAAAGGGGCCTCCGCATCCTCCCTCCGCCCACAGCACTACACACCCCAGCATGCACCGCGCCGGTGCAGGGCATGCCGGAAGCGGCGATCGAGAGTGACCGTGCCTTGGGCCTCGCACGGCCGAACCCCGCGCATGCGCAAAGCGACGCCGACGCGACCTTTTTGCTGCCCGCCGCCGTTCCCCGCCGCCCTCTCGGCTCGGCGGGCACAGCTGCCGGGGGGCGGGCACGCACCTGCTCCAGCAGAGGTACCGGCAAGGCCCGCCCCGGCGGTCGTCGCTGCGACTGGTCCCCCCGGGAAGCGGCGGCCCTGGCGGCGCCCCGAGACTTTTGTGGCGCCCCCGGAAGTGGCGGGAGGGAGGAGAAGGGGCGGGGCAGCGGCGGCACCGCCTTCTGAGGGCACCGCGGGGCCGCCGCGGGCAGGTGAGGCGGCTGCTGTTTCCTTCCTTTCCTTCCTTTCCCTCCTTCCTATTCCTGGCTCGGCCGGGACGCGGATAGGCAGCGCGGTGGCTGAGGCGAGGGGGAGTTCCTCTGAGAAGCAGTGTCGCGGTGGGCGGGCAGCGCGGGCGGTGCGGTGGGCACCGGCCTCGGCCCCGGAGNCGGACTTTCATCAACCTCCAAACCGCTGCCACGGTCAGGGACACCTTCCACTAGACCAGGTTCCTCAAAGTCCCAAACCCACTTGGGCTGGAATATTTTCAGGGATATGACAGCCACAGGTTCTCTGAGAAACCTGTGGCAGGGCCTCACCATCCTCTCAGTGAAGATTTTTTTTCCTAACATCTAACCTAAACTTGCCCTCTTTCTTTGAATCCATTCCCCCTTGTCCTATCAGTACATGCCCAAGAAAGAAGTCCCTCTCCAGCTCTCTTGCAGGCTGTTTCCGGTACACAGCTTCAAGACATTGCTTTTCTACCCAAGGTGCTTCCAAAAACGTGTAAATCAGACTGACACACTCGCCTACATCCCTCCCGGGTTTCGCAAACGTGACAGAGAGCTGGGACGGGCACCTATGAGGCCGAGTGGGTAGGCATGCCCGCGGCAGCGTCAGCCGCCATCCAGAATTCCCAGCAGGGATTCCTCTCGGAAAGGGGCCTCCGCATCCTCCCTCCGCCCACAGCACTACACACCCCAGCATGCACCGCGCCGGTGCAGGGCATGCCGGAAGCGGCGATCGAGAGTGACCGTGCCTTGGGCCTCGCACGGCCGAACCCCGCGCATGCGCAAAGCGACGCCGACGCGACCTTTTTGCTGCCCGCCGCCGTTCCCCGCCGCCCTCTCGGCTCGGCGGGCACAGCTGCCGGGGGGCGGGCACGCACCTGCTCCAGCAGAGGTACCGGCAAGGCCCGCCCCGGCGGTCGTCGCTGCGACTGGTCCCCCCGGGAAGCGGCGGCCCTGGCGGCGCCCCGAGACTTTTGTGGCGCCCCCGGAAGTGGCGGGAGGGAGGAGAAGGGGCGGGGCAGCGGCGGCACCGCCTTCTGAGGGCACCGCGGGGCCGCCGCGGGCAGGTGAGGCGGCTGCTGTTTCCTTCCTTTCCTTCCTTTCCCTCCTTCCTATTCCTGGCTCGGCCGGGACGCGGATAGGCAGCGCGGTGGCTGAGGCGAGGGGGAGTTCCTCTGAGAAGCAGTGTCGCGGNTTTGTCTTTGGGTCGTTCTGCTCTCGGACAGGGTTTCGCTGAAGTAGCGGTGGTGCCGCACACCGGCTGTGTGGGGTTGCAGCATGCGGTGCTTGCTCTCAGTGTCGAGTGAAGTATTTTGCTACAGATGGACACGGGGTGAAACGTGCCGTGTGCCTAAACGGGGATGGAGGTGATAGAGCATCTCCTGGAACTCTGCGTTTGGAGCACTCTGTTAACATCCCAAAAACTGACGATAAATTCAGTATCATATAAGTTGGAGCAAGGGAGATTCCTGTGTAATCAAAATAAAGGGGGGAAAAAGCAGCAGCAGCCCCAAAGCTGAGAATTGATTACATGTCAGGAGCAGAGATGAGAGAGATGTATAGCCTGCGTGTCCTGTGTAACATTTATCTTTTGTTTTCGTGGTGTTTTCCAGAACGTGGGAACTTTACAGAGTATTGGTTAGCTTTGAAAATGCTGGGGGTTTGGCACTTCTGTTGTTTCCCTGTAGTAGTTGGCTGTAGTTAGCCACAAGCAGGAAGACTGGGGGAGATCAGTATCATAACCACAAGGAAATAAGTAGTTTTCTTTCTCATACAAACTACTAAATAGTGTGCCCTTCACAGCTGTTTGTAACAGTGTTTCTGCATTGTTGTATCTGTCTTTTTAAGTGCTGTTTCCCTCTATCTGTTTAATATTCCATCTTTTCTGCATCCCTTCTCTATCATCTTTGTACTCTTAAGTAACAAGTCAAGCTTGTTTTTCTCCTTGGAGTATCAAAATTCTTATTGAATCCATCTTTGTCTTGGTGAACAAGGTTTGATTCAATCAGTAACAAAAGCTATTCTTGCTATGTAAAACTTTTTTGTGGTATATTGTGATGTAATATGCCTCTTGTGGTTCAATATGTAAGAAATTTGAGTTTTTACATTGTTTGGCTTGTCTTGGTTGTCTGATTCTTTCTGAGGAAGAAAGTTTCACCGTTCTGGCTGTTGTGGTTAGAACAGATCAGGCCTTCAGAGGCTGAGCCAAATGAACTTGAGTACAAATTTCTTTTCTTGCAAAACCTCTCATCTCTACAAAGTTGAATTAAAGTTCTTTGTGAGAATCTGGAGAAGCTGTTTTGACATCTGTGAGTGGGATCTTTTAAAATTTTGGAAGCCAGCCTTCCTGAAACATTCGAACTTGTCTCAAATGTAAATGACTTTATGTAATGTGTTTTACAGAGTTTGATTTAGAAAGGAACTTGGAGGTTAATGAATGTGAAGGTTATCTATTCTGTGGCTGTGCAGGAGACACTTAAAACACATGCCAGATGTCAGTTTGTGTAGTTTGCCAGTTTAAAATAAGACTGCCTTTTTGTCTGGAAGGTAAGAGAATGATATTTACCAGATGGGTTTTTCTAGACTTCTAAGGCTGTTTTAACACTTTTGTTAAAGGATAGTAATGGTTTATTTTGCAGTTTCAACCAGAAAGTTGAAAGATACCTGTGACAGTGCAGCATTTGGACATAAAACTCAGAGTTTTACATGTGCTGAAAAGTCGCTCTTCTGCTGGGGAACTATTAGGGAAAAATAAGTTCTGCAAGCAAAGAACTTGGTCAGGAAAAGACCCACTGAAAAGCTATTTCCCTTTAGGTTTGGTAATTCAAAATTGCTGGAAATACTTTGCCTAACTAACTATATAATTACTGGGAGAGAAAGCAGACATGGGGAAATCAGCCAAGTAATTACTGTTGGAAAACTGTAACAGTTGTGCTTTAAGACTAAGAAATACTATTCATCAAGAACCTAGAAGGCATGTATTTCCTTGCTGCAAAGCTGGCCTCTTAACAGACTCCTGGCGTACATGGCACAGCTCAACTCTTCTTAGTTTTCTGTCCTCTAAGATACTGTAGTACAGAGGATCAGATTGAATATTACTTTTGGTACAAACATCCTTTATTCTTGGAAAATAATAAGGGTCCTGAGAAGAAGATTTAGGCAACTGAAGCTTGTTAGCTAGCCTAGCTATACAGAATTTTGAGAAATGTTAGGTACTCCTGTAAGTAACATTGAGCAGAGTTGTTTCCAGTAGGAAATGCCCGTAAGGGAGGTATTTCTGGATTTGTGATGCTTGAGAGTGGGTGTTTGGAAGTGTCTCACTGGTAAGATTTGTCAGACTAAGGACCTGTCTTCTGCTTAGATTGCTGATCAGCAAGCCTCTCCTGTAAAAGGCAATCCAGAGGCCACCTTATAAAAACAACAACAACAACAAAAACACAACAAAAGAAAACAAAAAACAAAGAAAACACCCCAACAAAAAACCACGTAGTGCTGGATGGAGAAAATGAAGTTGGATTATAGTAGCCTAGTGGTTAGAACAGTTGAATGGAACAGGACAAATACTATCTCTGTTCTCTCCTGTCTCGGAGGTTTCAACTCTCTGTTTATCAGAAGTGTGTCCTAACCACCAAGCTGAAAAGTGTGGGTAAAAGCATCTGCATGTATACGTTACTGCTGAAGATGGAGTGTCAATAGCAGTGCAGTAGGTTTTTTTTTTTCCACAGAAAACACATTCATTAGCCACCAGGTGCTTACTAAGCACAGTCTTGGAGCAGATCCTCCTGGGGCACTTGGAAAATAAGAAGGTGATGGATGACAGCCAGTGTGACTTCACTAAGGCAAATTTGACAAATTTAGTGGCCTTCTATGAGCGCCTTCCAGTAACTAAAGGGAGACGGACTACAAGAAAGCTGGAGAGGGACTATTTACAAAGGCCTGTAGTGACAGGACCAGGGGGAGTGACTTTAGGATGAAGAAAGAGAGATTTAGATTAAATACTATGCAGAAATTCTTTACTGAGAGGGTGGTGAGGCACTGGCACAGGTTATCCAGCAAAGTGGATGCCCCATCCCTGGATGTCTTCAGGGCCAGGTTGGATCAAGCTTGGAGCAATTTGGTCTAGTGGAAGGCTCCCTGCCCATGGCAAGGGGTTTGGAACTGGGTGATCTTTGGGGCCCTTTCAAACCCAAGCCATTCTATGATTCTTTACTATACAATGACACATTTTTTACATAACTTTCTAATACGTGAATTTATTTGTCTACATAGAACCACTTGAGCACTGAATATGATCCCCTCAGTAAAACAGGGCTCCAGCCTGGAAGATCATTCCTGTCCGTGTGTCTTCTCCACGGGCCACAGCTCCTGCCAGGTGCTCCAGCACAGACTCTCTGTGGGCTACATCTTCCTGCAGGGCACATCCACCTGCTCCAGTGTGGGGTTACCTAAGGGCTGCAGGTGGTTCTCTGCTCCACTGTGGACCTCCATGGGCCTACAGGGGCACAGCCTGCTTTACAGTGGGCTGTAAGGGAATCTCTGAGTGCCTGGAGCACTTCCTACGTGTCCTTTCTGAATCACTTTGGGGTTTGCAGGGTTGTTTCTCTCAGTTATTCTCACCCCTTTCAGCTGCTGTGCAGTGTTCTTTACTCTTTCCTAAATACCTCATAGCAGAGGCATCACCAGCATGGCTGAGGGGTGCAGCTTTGGGCAGCAGCAGATCCCTTCTTGGAGCTGACTGGAACTGGCTCTGTCTGAAATGGGGACAGCTTCTGGTGTCTCTCACAGAAGCCACCCCTGCAGCCCACTCACCAAGGCCAAGGCCTTACCAGGTAAACTGGTAATGCAGGCACTTACCTGGCAAGGAAGACTCCTTTTATTCTTAAGAAGGGTTTTTCAGGTTTCAGTACAGTGAAACTGAAAGGTGGATAGTCTCTTTTGAAATGGGAGAAAAATGTAATTTTTCTGGTGGAGTAATGCATAAACTACACAGTAATGCTTTTGGAACACTGTAAAAAATATTTGCAATGTTCCCACAGACAGAAAGAACTTAACATATTCACAGTTGTCATTTGCATAGATTATGGCTTTTCATGTGGCAGTCTGAGAGCCATGCTTGGCTTGTAGGCAGAATCAGTGTCTGGCTAAAAACAACAAATAAAGGCTACTTTCCGTCTTCTCTTCTGGGAGATTCTTGTCATGATTAGGGAACGTGTTAGCATATTGTGAAATCTAGAGCTCAATGTTTGATGCAAGATCGGAGCAGGTGACTTCATTCTTGTCAAGCTGTGCGATATAGACTTTATAATAATCTTTCTCCTTTGTTACCCTTTTTTAGCCTATTTCTTGTCTGTTATTTCGCACATCAATGGAGTTTCTTGCTTGATGTTACTGTGCAGAGCTGAGTTACTGAAGGTGATGATAAACTTCTTAAGGCTGTTGAAGTTTGTGTTTGATGAAGAGAGCCGAAGGTTTTTCTCGGCCTCGTGTAGTATACTTGGACCTTACAAATTCCAGTACTTATGTGAAACCCTTATATCCCCTTGAATTTTCTGTGATTATAGTTTGACTTTTTTCTTTGTGTGTTTTTTTTCATTGAGGTTTGGTTGCTTTGTTTGTTTAGATTGTTTGGGTTTGAGGTTTTGTTATTGTGTAAAAATACTATCAGGCAGTAACTATAACATTCTTTGTGGTTAAGAGATCTTGGGATAGAGTGGCTCAACATATTTTTTTAGACTTAGTACATCTCAGTAATGTGCTGTCAACTACTGCTCAGCATCTCACAGGATGTGTGGTAGAACAGAACAACATCTGTATGTAAATGTTAATGTTTTTATTACTGCTTACATGACACAGTAGAAATTTTGTGTTTAAATTCTGTCCAGTTTTAAATTGGAGAGACTATGTATCGCTTGCTGTGTAAGGTGCAGCAATAAACAAGTAATGTATGGTTTACTGACAGCATTGTCTTCAGCAGCTTCTGTGTTTGGCATCCTTTCCCTCTTTCTGCATTTTGACTGTCCTGTCTCTTCTCTCTTCCTGGTTGTTTGTCAGACCTGAAGAAATGCTATTCTTGAGTGTGGGCTCCTATTAGTAGTTCTAAAGTCTCACATTTAAGTTTGAAATATTATCAACTTTTTTTGAATCATCTGTAGAAAGGTGTCATACATGCATGGAGAGTGCTTGGGATTGGAGCACTTGGTGCTCTCAGCTATTGGATCCACTGGTCCTGTCTTCTTCCTGTCTGTCCTCTGCTTCCACATTGTTTCCTCCTCATACTTTCTTGCGTCACCAGCAACCCAACCAACTTGCTTTCTGGTGGTTTCTTACACCATAAATCATATTGCAGAATTGGAATTTTAAAAGGGGTAAAATGCCTCAGCAGGAGTCAGGCAAACATTTTTGCTGTTAAGTGTACTGTTAATGAAAATATTAGCTGTAGTGGTTCTAGCAGGGCAGGAAGATACTGAAAACCTTTTGTTCAACCAACTCACTTGAGACTATCTGAAAAATTGCTATTAACATTATTTGGGTTTTAATGAAATAATTTAAGTTGCTGGAAGCTAATAAGGTATACAGTTGGAATATGCCTACAGTGGTAAAAACTTAAACTTTGAAAGGAGCAGTATGGGGGTAGAGCGCAGGGCAGTGGTCTGTTTCGTTACTATTATGTATATGTATGTACAGAATCATGTAACAGATGAGCACTACTTGTGATTCTTTGCTATTTTTTTGATGAATTCCACAATGTAAATGTCACTGTTTTGATATAATGGCATTTTTAAAAGTTGTTTTCCTGAGTGGTTGGTTATTTAGAAATGTTTTTTAACTATTTAACGCATGATGTGTTGTCTTTTTTTCTTGAGATAACAGATAGGAAGCACTTTCACTATAGTTTTGTTCCATTAGTTTCCATTAGTGTGCAGTATAGAAAGTACATATTTGTTCTTCTGATGGCTGCAGAGACACAGAAGAAAATCTGGTGAAATGCTTCTGTTTGTACAGGAATTGTGTATGTTCTTATTAGTATTCAAAATGTGAATGTTAAAACTTTGAGCCCTTTTTTCATGACTGTCTAGACCACTGCTGCTGTGTTTAGCTGATTTGTTGCTGACAGTTATTGGAATACTAATCTTTATGCTCTAAGTAAGTATGGGAAACACTGCAGCTGGATTCCTGAGCTGCTGAAACATGTGGAATGAGGACAGGAAAACTTGGGATGTATCTGTTAACACAGTGAGGACTAGGTTTTGGGTTATTCTTTCAGAATATGCTTTGGAATTCCTTTAGAATATTCTTGTAAAAATGGAGAAAAGTTCTGTTGGAAGAAAAATCTGTAGAGCATCACTGGAGTAAACACAGAACTTGGAGTGCAGAGCACAGGCTATCAGAATCTCTGATTTTATATATCCAGAATGTTGTTTTAGCCTTTTTTTGGGATTTTCTTTTTTGGGGGTTTTCTTGCACTTTTGGCCAAGATATATCATGTTGTAGACAGGCCACACATTTGGCTGAAAGTGTTTTTAAGAATACCAGTATATTTCTCCAGAAAAGCAAAGATTTTTTAATCTATAAGCTGTTAAAGAGAAGACTTGTGTAACAGCTGAGGTCTAAACAGAACATAGTCTAGCTAATTTTACCTGGAGAAGTCATTGCACAGTAGGAGATGGTTGTCTGGATGTTCTCGATGTTCTCTTTGGAAATAGGTCACTGTATTTCAACACAAAGCTTTGGGTTTGTCTTGCTTACAGTGCAGTCATTCATGGCTGAGATGAGTACATAATTTTCTAACATTCACTGTCTAATGAGGCTTATGCTCATGCACCAAGTGCAAGAACATATACCATAAAGTATCCCTGCCCCTTATATTGCTGGTGCTGCTCACTTCTTAATAAAGAAAAATGGTGCTGGGAAGATTCTTACATGCTCAAGGGGCAGCAAGATGGAATTCTGCATAGGGCACCCTGTACTGGAAGTTTCTCCGATCAGCACTGATAGTACTTCTGAAGCAGGAAGACAGCTCCATCTTCTTGCTCTGCCATTTACTATTTCTCCTTGGTGTACAGCTAGACAACCATGTGTTTACTCAAGCATGCTCTTACTGCATTTTTGATGTCAGATAACTGTAGATGGTGTTTGGGAGAGTTGTGTAAGTTGTTCACTGTAGTTGCACTCACTTAGTGTTTCTCTTTGCTTGGGCCTTTTCTTGGTTTATTTTTATGTCACATATCACAAGAAAGAGGGGTATCTCCATTTTTATTGTAGCATTTGGGGGAAAAGAATTTTAATTCCCATCTCTGAAAGCATTAAGTGTAAAAAATAGATAATTTATTAAATGTGTCCTGACACAAATTTATGGTAATGACAGTAGCTTACAGCATCTGCCGTCAGGGAGATAAGCTGGCAACCATCAGCAGTCAGAATGGCAGTTTATATGCAATTCAGTGAGTTCATGCAGTAGTTTATAAGCCTGAAAAACGTCAGTATTCTTTTTTGATCCATTGCCTTTGCTGTCACTTTTACAAACTGTATGAATACTCTGGGGCCTAGTGACAGTAGCATGGAGTGGCAATCTAGTTATTCATTCACCTTCAAATGGGTGAACAATGTTAATCTTGGATAAAATAATTTGTTAATTCTAAGCAATCTGTGTGGCTCTTCAAAGTCTGTTTTCCGCTAATGAAGCCCCACTGCACTGTACTTGCCACTCATAACACCAACAGTCTCCAGATTCTTGAATGAGGAAGGTAGCAGAACAGTGAGTTTTCAAATAGGTCTGTTGGGGAAATAAGTGTGTCAGATTATATCTTTCTGTTTTATGTAGACAAATATATTGCTCTTTCCCTTCAATCTGTTTGTGTGGGTTTTACTTGCTTTGAGAAGTAATCCTTTTGGGCTAGAGAGACTTGGTTAGTGCCAGACATGTGCATGAAGTAACCAGTCATCAATTGTACACAAACTTCCTAACTTCTGCTGCTCTCACAAAGTGTACTACAGGAATAGGTAGGGGAAAAAAGACCTAAAAATCTTGTTTTAAGACCTTCCACTTGTTTCAAGTCATTGTTCTTCCTTCTTTATGAGAAAATCTTAAGTTTTAAAAAGCTGTTAAGAAACTAGTTTCCAATGTACAGATTTGGAAGGTGATGGAAGGTGATACAAGAGGATCTTCATTTTTAGGCTTTATCAGAGGTTTTTGGGGGCATCTTTTTTTCTTTTAATACCTTTACAAAATTCTGTGTTAGTTGCCAGTACATGTTGGCAATAACCTCTGCCTTTCTGAAGCTTGCTAGAAATAGGATTTGGAAAGCTCTCTTTCTTTACCATGTCATAAACAGAATTAATTTACCTCAACACTCAATTTCTAGCTCTTGATGAAATTTCATCATGTTCTTTCTGCTTGAAGGGCAAACAGCTACAGTTTCACATTCTAAGGGAAAGTAATTTTTTGTTAGCAGAATTGAAGGATATCAGATACATAGCAAATAGGTTTAAGAAATAAATCTTTTTAATCCTCTTTTGTCAGCCCAGGATCCTCATGCTCAGACCTCAGTTTCAACTTCCGGGTCTGAAGTTTCTGTATTGTGGACCCACACCTAGCCTCTGAATTAGGACAGATTTTTTCTGGGCAACTTTTGCCTTGTTTACCATCCCCCTTCATAGGAAGCTGAATGGTTGACCACCACTGGGAATTTACTATTGCTTCACTTAGTTCTTAGGACAGCCAGTCATTTTGACTGATACGTAAAAACAAATTCAGTTTTGCTGAGACATCACTGTTGAATGGCACTTGCGTAATGACCTGACAAATAAACAACCTAACCCCTTAGATACTTCTAAACAAGTAACTTCTTGTTAATTTTCTAAGTAGTAGTGATGCATTATAATTAATGTTATAAAGCCATATACATCTCCCAGCATCAGTTACGTAGTTAAAACAGACGCCTAATCTGTGGGTCTGTTTCTGTGTACAAGTTATTTGCCAGTATTTTATTTTCAAATGACAGGTTAAAAGGGTGCAGTATGTGTTCACTGCTACATTAGTGGTTAGAAGTGCTTTTGTCAGAAGGCAGTGCTAGTGTCCATCCCTGTAATTTTTAATTTTTCAGAGTGAAAATAAGGCAACACTTTGTTGCAAGCTGTCGCATACATTCTGTTTTCATAGAAAAGATTCACTTGAGTTTTAAGACTAGGGGGTTTTTTAACAGTCCTTATGGTGGCTTTATATTTTTAATTAGCACTACTGTCTGTTTGCCATTGCCATTTGATCACAAAACTTCTGTGGAAAAAACAGCTGATGACATGGATAGTGAGCTAAATATTGTAACTATTGGAGAATATTTTTGTTGTATTTTTAATGTAAAATACATACTCTCCACTTTAGCCTTTCTAAGTTAGGAAAAAAATGCATTTGCCAGCTTTTACTTCTGTGAGTTATACTGTCTGTTTCTAAAATTTATGCATCAGTAGTTTGATAATTTTAAAACTGTTCCCCATGCTCTAAACATACTTCTAAAAGTGTAGACTGTGTGATGTGCAGTTTTATTTCTGATGCTTTGCTCAGAGGTACGTAAATGTCCAAACACTTTTTCTAAATGAGAAGAGTTTATTAATCTCCCCTTATCAAGTGTGTCTTTTTTCTTNAAAGGCATACCATCTCAGGGCAGCAGCAGCGTATTGTGGGTTTCTTGGAGCAGCAACTCTGATCAGTAATGAGCAGAGGATAACCAGTTAAACAGTGCCTGGTAAACAAGGCAATCACAGTGGCAACACTGCTCAAGCAACATCAAAGAGCAGGGAACTTTGGTGTTCCTGAGTCAGCGGGAAACATGCCCAGGATCTCAGCTGCAAGAGTGCCTGCAATTTTTACATAGATTTCTGTAGGTCTTGTAACCATGTCTGTTAATGCAACAGAGAATGATCCTCCCAGATTCTTTGTGGGTGGAGAAGATGGAGAAGGATTGTTGGATTCAGCCAGATCTACAGATTATGAACACTTCTATGACCATGGGGAAGAAGAGGAGGAAGAGTATGACTCTGTAAGTACTGTAGGGACACTTGCTTACTATTCTTTGTTCTTGAGCATTATTTTTTATTATTTCCAAATTTTTTTCAAAGATGGTTTCTAAAAAATATTTCTTAAAAATATTTTTCAGTATTTAATTATTTTTCAAAAATGGCATTAACTCATGTAAGTCTAATACTGAAATGGTGTTCTAAATAGAACAGTAATATTTGGAAAAGAAGTAAACCTTGAACTGTGAAGTAGATATGCTTGATTTTACAGCGTTTCAGGGCAACTGAGGTTGATTTGCATGCTTTGCAGACTTGATTTGGATTCTGGGAATGAACTTGAAGATGGCATAAGCCTGTTTTATTTATTTGGATAGTTGAAAGCAAAAAATTATTGAGAATTTTTCTTCTGTGTGCTGTCAGCTGCTTCACAGTTAACTTTTGATTTTTACTCTTTTTTTTGCTCTTCCTTGTCTTGGTATATTGAAAGTGCATACTAAGTTAATCTTAAATTATACCTTAGTTTATTATCTTTATAAAGTGTTCTGAATTGTATTTTAGCACTGTGCTCACCAATTTTTAGTTTGCTTAAGACAAACTGTTAATTTTATTATGCGTGGGTCATGTAATTTTTTTAACTGTCTTGGTTTGAAAGACAGGTGTCTACTAAGGAAGGCAGGAGCCTCCCTTGGAATGGAAAATGTAACCCCTGTCCCTCCGAATTATTACAATTTTGAAATTAAGGCAAAGATGTGAGGAATAGAAATAACAGTTCTTCACTAATATATAGACATATATGTATGTATGTACGTATAACAAGGCAAACAAAACAACAATAACTATGTCAGTAACAACAAACAGAACCAGAACCCAGTGACACCTTCTCGGCCATCAGGCACTTTCCCCTTGGGTGCAGTGACGCTCATGGCCGGCAGGGGCGCTGGCGGCTCCCGCTGGGCAGGGCAGGTGCGATGGTTCCCCCGCGGCTGCAGGGGGCGCTCCGGAGCGAGCTCGGGGAGCATGCGGCAATGGCGAATGTGATTGAGGCAGGAAGCGATGGAAGAAAGGCTTCGTAAACCCCCTGGGCAGCCGATCCTGGTGCCCCAGCAGGACCCTCAGGAACACCAGGCTGGAACAGCAGGGATGAACACAAAATCCCAGGTGATAGGCGAGGTGTATCAAACTCTGGAGCTGCAGCGGGAGCCCCGGGATGTCTCAGCAGGCAGAGGGTGCGGTACTGCAGTGCAGAGAGGGCTCAAAGCAGCAGCAAAGGAACGGCGGGGGGCGGGGGTCGGGGGCAGGGCAGCCGCGGCCCGGCTCCCAGCGGGGCAGGGAAAGGTGGGCTTGGGATCCCGGGGTTTTGCCCTGAGGCACCCGAGCAGATGGTGAAAAGGTCCCTCTTTTAGTGAGGTAGGGTGTTAAATAGAGTCCCAGTGCAAATGGCTGCTCCAGCCAGCAAGCTCCACTCACGGTATAAGCAAGGTGGCAGAAGGCAGGACCCCGCAGTGGTGACACAGCCTCTCCCCTCCGCATGCCGAGAGAACAAGAGCTAGCGGTTGTACCCGCCCCCTTCTTCCCATTTCAAATCTCGTGGCACCTCTGCCCTACCCGAGAAAAAAAACCCTAGGTAAAAGAGGGCAGCTGGACCCCTCCCCCTGTGGCCAGGTCTTTTGTCTCTCTAAAGTACTCAGTAATTTGTCTCTTAGCAACATGTATGGGGAAAAATTCTTTAAGAGAAAAAGAAAAACGAAAGGAGAACTCCTAAAACCCCAACACTGTTCGTTGTTTGTTCTTTTTGCAACATTTCACTTTAGGGAATAGGTTAAACTTGCAGTAATTGTAAATATGTCTAAAAAGTTTTAATGCAAGACAGTGTTGCTAAAGCACTTGCCATGATTAAAAGTAACTTGGAAATGCAGAGTAGCAGTGCAAAATTAGCAGCTCAAGTACCTCAATTCAGTGAGTCTATTTTAGGAAGGGAAGGTAGCTGGCTATATTTTCAAAAAGCAGTAAGTTGAATTAAAGGATTGCTCAGTGGGTTGTTTTTCACCTTTAAAGAGCAGAGTAGGCTGGCTGTTGCCTTCAGAAAGAAGAAATGACAGAAAGAAATTAGTGAAAGTTTAACATGAAAGTAAATACAGAGTATACAAAAAAAGTGAAACTGTTTACACACTAAATAGTTCAGAAATCTAGAATAGCAGTTTCTTGTTTCCTAGTTTTTCTTTTCATAATTCACTTGGAATGTTAGGTGATGAGAGGCCTTGTGACTGTTAATTAGACATTAAAAAATGACATAATTGAGAAATCAATTACTAGTTATGTCAGAGTAAGCCATAAGTATGATTTTGTTCAGATTCAACACTTCTGACTTAGCTTTTGATCATGTCTGTTTGTTCCTGGTAACAATACTATTATAAATAAGTGCGCCCAATTTAAAAGTAAAACAAGTATAAAATTCATTTCGTGTCCGAGAATTCGTACATGCAATGCCACGATCGAAAAAGAGACAGTGCCAAGCCCGGGATTGGAACTGGCTGAACGCAGGTCTGATCTCTATCGCCTCAGACCTCCCTCTGTTCACCTCGACTGTTTCCAACAGCTTGCTTTTTATACAGTTTTTCCCACCAAGTCCGGATCCCGGGTATTGTTTTTGCCCATCAGTATATTCATGAAACATCTTATTCATAAATTTGAGGTGGACAAAAAGCATCCTGCTCTTGATTAATCACTCATCACCAGAGGATGTTATCTGATGGCTCATGATGTTCCATATCTTGGTTTTCTATCCGGTTGTTAACACCTGAGCTGGGAGGGGTTCTTCGGAGATAGCTCATCAGCTCTGCCAGGAAGCCCTTTTTGAAACTGCAAATTTCAGGAGCCAAACCCAATGTTTTCTTTGAAAGGTCATCAGTTCTCTGCAGCCTTGTTTTGGGATGTAAATAGGTCCTTGCTCGAGGTTGAGATTTTTCTCTGGGAAAGCTTCTGGTTATTTTAAACTTTAGTTATAACATACATTTCTATATTACATATTTGAACACGAATTTCCCGCTTTTATTTATAACAATACTTACAGAAAGTAATATAGAGCTATTAAACATTTTCACTCTTGAGGCATTTTTTGTGAGGATGCAGTGTGATAACGCTGTTATGCTGCATTTTGTTATCTGCTAGCAATTTACCTGATTAAAAACTAAATTAAAGGTAGCACGTGAATTTTAAGAGAAAATACCTGCTCCAGTATTGTGCTGCTAAAACCCTGTTGTTTGTTGAGAATACATAATAATTACTTTTCCCTTCCCTCTGCCTCTTTTCCAGCCACCAGAAAGACAAATCGCAGTTGGAATTTGTTCAATGGCTAAGAAATCAAAGTCCAAACCAATGAAGGAAATTCTTGAACGCCTCTCCATGTTTAAGTATATAACTGTGGTGATATTTGAAGAGGATGTTATTTTGAATGAGCCAGTAGAAAACTGGCCTTTATGTGACTGTCTCATTTCTTTTCACTCTAAAGGTAAATCTTCTAATAATACCATAACTAGTTGTGACATCTCAATTATTTAAGCTCTTTGAAAGTCCTTTTAGGTTTTTTGTCTTGCAGTTTTATTGGATTTTCCTAGGAAGTGATTCGTCTTCTTTGATATAATACCACTTTTAAAATGCAAGTTTTTAAAATGATACTGTTTTCATTGCTCAAGAAAGTCATGTCTGACACAATATAAAAACAGCTGTTCCACTGGTAAATACTTCTGAAGCCAGTGGAAACAGTGATCTAATACAAAGGTTCCAAGCTATTTACTGGTAACATGTCTTGTAATTTTAATTTGTTTGTCTTAATAAACAGGATTTCCACTGGACAAAGCAGTAGCCTATGCAAAACTCAGGAATCCATTTGTAATCAATGACTTGAATATGCAGTATCACATACAAGACAGGTAAATAACACTAATCACCTTTTTAAAGCAAGCCATTTTTGTCAGAGACTATAAAAATTTGTTGTTACTGCATTGACAACAGTTCCAGTGTATTGTCCCTGCCCATGGTGGCGGGTTTGGAATTAGATAATTTTTGACATCTCTTCTAATTCAAACCATCCTGTGATTCAATGATTGTACAGTAGTTTAAATAAAATTACAATGAATGTTTCACTTTATTAATGTATGCATAGTTTTCTGGGATGTGTCTTTAGGTGTGGGTTTGGGGTTTTTTTGCTGCTTTCACATTGTTGTGTGTGAAAATTTAGCAAGTTAGAATTTGGTGATGCATTTTTTTAAAGCTTAGCAAATAAAAGAGTTTAAACTCTTAAAATACATATAGGATAGGTATGTATAGCAGCCATACAAGCTCCTATAATTGCAGAATTCATTTGATTTACAGTATTTTTTTCTGTAAAGATGATACTTAACAGAAGTTGTTGGTACTCAAAAGGTCATGTGGTTATTGAAAGTGAATTTTCTTTTGGCGCTGAGGTCATGCATAGCAAACATTAATAAAACTATTAATAGTGAGCAAAATACATAAACACTGGACCAGCCTTCTGAACAATGAGCAGACTTACTATTTTGGATGCCTTCAGTTACTGTTCTCTATAAACTTTAGCATGAACAGTTGAGAACCTCCTTTAACAAGACAATTGTTTTGTGTAAATGTCTGTTGCACTGCCAGAGAGGAGAGGACTGGCATTGCAAAGTGAGTTTTTATTGATGTTGAAGAGATCACTGCAAAGGTACAGCTGTGTCAGTGACCTTAAAAGCTGTCAGTAGACTTTAGTCAGTAGAGTCTTTAGTAAGAAGAATATTATATATGTAACCTTACCCTGTGTGATTTGAAAAAAAATTTGTGGTTATTTTTCTCCTCCTTTACTCATGGACTATAAAATGGAAGTATCATCAGGATTTTCTGGCTCATTGTGCAATATTTGTTCTTTTCTTCTAGAAGAGAAGTCTATGGTATTCTTAAAGCTGAAGGCATTTTACTTCCTCGCTATGCAGTTCTGAACCGTGATCCAAACAATCCCCAAGGTAAAAAGAACAGAGACAAACTATCAACCATTAGCATCTCTTTGTTTCCCCTGGAGAACAGTATGTACATAGTGGAAAGCTAAATTTCACTGCCTAAACAATTCATTTTTGGAGTTTGATTTCTTCACCAGCATTTAAAGTGTTGTTGTGAATTGATCCCTACTGGCTGTGGGGGACAATATGGGAAAAAGAAAGGAGGTTGAGGCTGTGTAAGCACTGTTCAGCATTAACAAAAACAAGACTTTTTTGTCACAAGTTCAAAACATAGCACCATACCAGCTGCTATGAAGAAAATTAACTCCATCCCAGCCAAAGGCAGTACAAGTATGCAACTGAGAAGTATGATTCTGACACCATACATCTTACAGACATCATAGAACAACTAGAGTATAAGGGCCTCCTTACTCAAGCTGAGATTCTACTGTGTCGTCAAAGAGAGCAGCATTCAGGATGTTATATTAACCACAATTATTAGTAATTTTCCTTAAGAAAGTAATATTGACAGAAACAAGTCAGGCTATTGAATACTTCCCCTTTTGATATAAGCAGTCATATATTGGAAATCTATTCTAGATATATCTGCAGATGGTGTACTATGAATATGAACTGGAATTAATTTTTTGTGTGCCTGGAACCAAACCGAACTTTTTCTACTAAAATAAAGACTTTAAGCAACAGTAAGAGATTGCAATGACAGGTCAAGGGAATTTGGCATTAAAATGTCTATGTGATCTAGGGAAAAAAGGACACATTTTTGCTTCAAAAGTGAAATAAAAGCTGCTGCTTGCAGTTAACCAGTACTGAATACCAGATTCCTGATTGCTGATACCAGAGGACCTAATCTTACATGCAGGGTGCGTGAATCACACAGTGTGAGACAGTTCTAACCCTGTGGAAGGTGCTGTGGCATTTGGCACCACACCATACTCACCTGCCATATATTTCTGATATTTCTCTGATACTCTCTGATATTTCAGAGAAGGGCACTGAAAAAAGAAGACAAACAGTGCATCCCTCTCTTCAAAACATTTCCAAAATATGCCACCTTATGCAGCTTATGCACCTGCAGGAGACAATTTCCTATCTGACACTGAGGGAATCAACAGAAATTACAGAACACAGTATTTAAATAACATAATACAGACATGGTACAGCAAACATATACTGCATGTAGTCATCAGTCATTGTGCAGTCAGTAACAAATCAGAGAAACAGATGTAATACAATATTATTATTTCAAACTGCAAAATTAATGCAGATTTCTTAATAATTGCATGCCATTAGTATACCATTACAGCTCTATTCTTTGCACTGTTTCTTCAGAATGCAACTTGATTGAAGGAGAAGATCACGTGGAAGTAAATGGAGAAATTTTCCAGAAGCCCTTTGTAGAAAAACCAGTTAGTGCTGAGGACCACAATGTTTACATTTATTATCCAACATCTGCTGGGGGTGGAAGCCAGAGGCTCTTTCGGAAGGTGAGGTTACGGTACGAAAACTATTGGAAAACTGTAGGTATTTAACAGGATTGCAGAGTAATTCTGTCATGTCCTGCTTGCTTAGGAATAGAGGCAGATCAGAGAAATTAATTTCAGGAGAACATGTAGATTGAATGAAGACCTAGGTTTCTTGCAGGAGATTGTTAGCTACTGCAGATTCTTAGCATACACTATGAATGTACTTTTAGAATCTTAAAAAAATCTTTCGGCAATGGTCAAAAGCTTGCTTCATTTGGTACAGGAAATGTTTTCTCAGTACAAGTGTGTTATTTTAGGTAGTTTTAAAGTTTCTTTCGTAGTAGCCTCTTGAGTTTTTTAATGGAAAAATACGTCTTTCAGATTGGCAGCAGAAGCAGTGTTTATTCTCCTGAAAGCAGTGTGAGAAAAACAGGCTCCTATATTTATGAGGAATTCATGCCTACAGATGGAACTGATGTGAAGGTATGACAACTGCGCATTCTTATTTATATTTAGAACAGTCAAGTGGTCAAAGAGTTTGTCAGTTTTAAAGATAATAGTATATCTTTGTCAAGGATTAATTTTAATTGAGTTTTAATACAGTTCATAAGTAAAGAATGCAATTCTGATTCTAGCTAAACATAGTACTTGTAATATAGAGCAGCTGTGCTTGCACTGTTAGAAAGTGCTGGAGGCTTCCTACACAACATATTGTCTTTCTCTTTTTGTGTTGCACTAGTGCCAGAACATCCTCTTCTTTCCCACGCTAACAGATGCTGCCTAGATATTTTATCTGAGGGTTAAAGGTTACAAAGAAATCTAACTGAAATAGATCTTAGCATGCTAATGAATAAACCAAAGTTACTTGCTAAAATTCTATGAAGTCAAAGAAAATAACCTTTGTGGACCTTATCTGTAGTAATTTTCACTCTTTCATTCATTTAAGTTCTTAGCAAAGGTGAAGATTAGGTACCATAAGAAAATGCTAAAACAGAGCAATAACAAGGTACATGTTAAGCCAGCCATGTGTGAAGAAAACTTCCTTTCCCTTTGTCTTCATTCTGACTATTTAAAGCCCATTTCAAAGCATGTGAAACCAATGTTTTACAATACATAAGAGATCACCATATTTAGACAAAAAAGTGCAGGTGCAGAGAGTGTGAGGTCTAATCCAAAAAGCCCTTTAATTAATTGCAGTCAACTTCTTGGTATCACTCAGTGGCACATGAGGAGAGTACTCTTTTCATGTTCTCAGAAAAATGCTGCAGTGTACTGCTCTGAAGGTTATTCTGTGCAACACTTTGCAATAGGTTAATTTGTGTTTACAGATGTTTGTGTAAGAGCTTTACAAACTTTCCAAAAAGTTTCTTGCAACATGAAGAAATGCAAATGGCTTGAGGGGTAGGGACTATTTTGACTAGTTGTAGTGTAGTTATCAAGCAGCAGTGGGCTTTTAACACCCCAAATAAATAACGGATTTTTTTAACAAGACTATCAGCTTTATATTAGGCAGTTTCACTAAACTCACCCTCTTGCCTGAATTCACTTAATTGGCAGTATTGGCAGTCATCTGCTTTAGCTGAATACTTTTTTATCAATGCTTGGAGTTTGTTTTTTAATTAAAGAAACTGTAGCCTATTTTTGAGAGCTGCTGACAAATCTCTTCTAGCATATGCCTCAAACCCTTCAGTGAGTATCAAAACTGCAGTAGAGAGATGACACAATTGTTCTCTCAAGCCCCTGCCTAGTCATCTTAAAGCTGGGCAGATATTTGCTGTGTTTAGTCCTGTCTAAAATGTAAACATACTTTTTAAATTAAGATAATCACTTAGTCCTGCAGCCAGATTTCCATAATAAGTAATCTGAAATAATTGTTAAATTAGCCTGTTCCCCAGGTTCTCCAGATGTTTTGGAAAAGAAAACATTTACATCACTGTACCATCACAACTGAGAAATTAATTTTTATTCATTGAGTTTTATAACGACTGTTTTTCTTGTTTTATCCTAGACTGTCAGTAAATTACGTGTTCTCTGAAGGCAGAGAATGCTACCGAGGAAGACACTTTAGTGTGACCTTTTCAATGATGAAAGCAGCTAGTATCTTTTGATGTTGTTGTCACGTTTGAGTTATATGCATACATATTGAAAATTCATGGAACGTAATTTAATTACACTGAATCAAGAGATCCTGTTTTTCAATACAGGTGTACACAGTAGGTCCAGACTATGCTCACGCTGAGGCCCGGAAGTCTCCAGCTCTGGATGGCAAAGTAGAACGAGATAGCGAAGGAAAAGAAGTGAGATACCCAGTCATCCTGAATGCAAGAGAGAAGTTAATTGCTTGGAAAGTATGCCTTGCCTTTAAGGTAAGCTGATTGCTTTCCTATCTGATCAAGCACTTAGTGTTAGTTAATCGTTACATGAAACTTCCATAGGGTTTTAATGCATGAGCCAGCACTGGTAATTGCTGCAGAACTCCTAGGAAGGTGAAAAGCTAAACTTCCATACCCACATCTTTTTTTGATCAAGAAGGATTCTTCCTTTAATGTATTGAAAAGTTCTGGATAAGTTGCTTGTGTTGCATTAGTTTCCTGAATTTACATGTTGCTATTGTGCTTTGCTAGCCCACAGTGTATCTATTCTATGTATAATATTTTCACACATTTTGATAATAGTTTCTAAGTTGGAAAAACACAGTTTCAGTAAAATTTTTGTAACTTTAGTTACCTAGTATGTACATTGTGTACAAATTAATTGTTTATTTGGTACTGACATGATTAGGTACTTCTTTGAATAATTTTATATTAATTTGATAGTTTCTATTTTTGTATTATTTTAAGATTGCTGTATAGTTATAAGGATTCCTTTGTTCAAAACTTCATTCAGTCTCTTACCCTCCTTTCACTTGTTTTATAAAAAGGCTTTCAGTCTGTCTCCTTACCTGTGTGTGACTGTTGATGGCATTCTGGAGCCTGTAGGGTGTGAGCCTCTATCAGCAAAGTGGGCTTTGAGGTCTTAAAAAGTAATAAGTTGAAGTAGCTTCTAGTATCCTTTCCTAACGATGTCAACAGCATCTTGTCAAATACTATAATGTATGTCAAAATGTCATACTATGTCAAAACTATCGTGTCAAATTTTGACAAAAATGGTTTTTCAATTTTTTTGTAATTTCTTGCCTGCCAGCCTTAAAAACTATGTGTAGCAGCAAACCACTGTCAGAAAAGGGAATTTGTAGGCCCATCAGTGCTGTAAATCTTGAAGTTTGTGCTCATGTGAAATTAACCTTCAGTACTAATACTGCTAGGGATATGCAGGAAGGATAAAATCAAGTTGGGGATGGAAAGTTAAAAACAGGAAGATATTTGCATAATGTGGGTGAACCTGAGATGGATCTGACAAAGATACTAAGCCTAAAATGTGTCATGTTTTTGTCGTGTTTTCAGATGAATAACCTCTTAAAATATAAAGTTTGCTTAGAGTAAGCAATCCTAAATCACTTGAACTTTTATTCTTAAAAACAGCAAACAGTTTGTGGCTTTGATTTGCTACGTGCTAATGGACAGTCCTATGTCTGTGATGTGAATGGCTTCAGTTTTGTGAAAAACTCCATGAAATACTATGATGATTGTGCTAAGATACTGGGGTAAGAGTTTTCTGATTTATTTCAGATTTGCTTATTAACTCCATTGTATATTACTATAGTTTATGTACTACAGATTTCTTATTACTATTAATTATTTATTATTTATTAAAATTAAGTATCACATTAAAAGTCATTAAAATAAACAATAAAATAATATAATTAAAGAGATTCCTAAGTCAATAAATAAATTCTAACTAAACTCCTTATTCCTGAAATAATCCCGAACATCTGAGTGTTTAAAAGTGCCTAAAGCTAACTGAATAAATATTTTGAAAGCAAGATTAAGTTCTTAAAGTTAGCTGAAATCTTTTCAAGTAGTGAAGCACTGCAGGATGGTTGTGATTGCTGCTGTTTAATGTATCCAAATTACTGTACATTGTCCTTGATCTGAAGCTGGTGTATACTTGTATATTTGTGGGTTTCATACTTGTAAAACCAAACTGAAACTGAATCAAGGTGTCTTCTATCATACCATCTTGTCTCTGCCACTGGAGGCAAAAAAAGGTATAAAAAGGGATCATATAGAGGTAGGTATAGAACTCAATGCTAAGGAAATGTTGTCCTCAAAATAGGCTGAGCCCATTATGACTGGCTTTACAGTGAGATTGCACTCATGATGAGATACAGCATGATCTAATTGTCTGGAATCTTATATGAAAGATTTTGCAAGTTTTTTCAGGATTTTTAGCAATTACGTTGTGGCTTATTCTCCTTTAAGATGGACATCTTTTTTCCTCTGTGTTACTGCTTCTTATCCTATGTAGATATTAATCTGAAGTTCATTGTATTTTGATGAAATATTTGTGAAACAGAACATTAGATGTACCAACCTTCTTGAGGTGGAGACTGAGTTGTCATTTTATAGTTATGATGAGAGACTGTACCTATTTTTCCAGTTTTATGACAGAAGCTTTTGAGAAACTACTGGTAAAAGATAGCAGTTACTCTTTGATGAGAATAGCTTGGTGATTATTAGGCACTTTTACCTGGGCAGTGAAGCCAGTTGTCTGCATATATAAGTTAACAAGACTAGTTCATATCCAAGGAACTCTTTTAGGAAGTGCAGTTGAAAAGCTGAAGTTTGTTACAAACACAGGACCAGTAGTCTAATGTCCCTGTAGCAGCTGTAACAGCTTTAAATTGTTAAGTGGTCTTTATTACGCAATTAAAAGAAAAAAAAAATATAGGCATTTGTGGCTGCTAGTACTCTAAAACTACATTCATAAAAATGCATATATATCATCTGTTTGGTTTGGAGTTTACGTGTGTTATATAAGTTGTGCTTTAAACTTCCTTGATTTGTTTTTTTAATCCCTTTTTTAGAAATATCATAATGAGAGAACTTGCTCCCCAATTTCAAATACCATGGTCAATTCCTTTGGAAGCTGAAGACATTCCTATTGTGCCAACCACCTCTGGAACAATG
>VXAZ01006307.1:33623-44915 GCA_013399875.1 Gymnorhina tibicen
TTTCCCCCCCCCGAAGTTTTTCTCCCCCCCCCCCCCAAAAAAAAAAAAAAAGAAACCACCCCCCAAAAAAAACACAAACCAAAGCTCAGCTGTACAAAAGGAGAGGCAAAAAGAAAGGGGCAGAGCCGGTCACAAAAGAGCTCCGGGGGTGAGAGGATGAGTGGGAGGAGGGAGAGGAGCTGTAAAAACGCTCAGAGCCCCATCTGCTGTTCCCTGAGGAAGGCAACAGGCGGCGGATAAAAAAGGTTGGGATTTACTGGCCCTTTGGGGAGGGAAATTCAATGGGAAAACGTTTGGAACTTCGCTTCCAAAGAAGGAAAAATCGGGGGTTTTTTTTAGGGGTGGGCATCAAGAGAAGCTGTGAGCCAGGCTCCGGGCTGGCTCGGAGGGGATTTTTGCAGTGGTTTCTGTGGAAAAGCAAAGCCAGAGGGGCAGGAATTCCCTCCCTCACCCGGAGAGGGGTAAAAAAATCAGGTAAAAAAAAAAACAAAAAAAACCCATCCCTTCCCTCCCTCCGGCTGCATCAAAACGCTGCCTTGGAGCCGGGAGAGCTCGGAAAACTGAGCCACCCCTTCACGGGTGGGTTTCATTTTGCATTTTCCACACTCTGGGCTCTGGGGCTGATTCATTTAAAGAGAAAAAAAACCACAACAACCCCCCCAAAAAAAAAGCACTTTTCAGCTTGATTTTTCAGCTGCTTCGTCTCTTTCCCCCAAGTTTGCTGCAGGGAGGAGCCGACTCTTGTTGGAGAACTGCACAATTTTGACCCTGAGAAGTGGCACCAGCTTGCAGGTTTTTGGGGGTTTTTTGTTTTTTTGTTTTTTTTTTTTGCCGTGGTGGAATCCAACTGAAGACCACGAAGAAATCCCAGGATTCCTCCGGGAATTCTCCCACAAAACATCCAAAAAAAAAACCAGAGGAAAACCACGACTTGATGGCCGTTTTTCCACCTACAACCTGAACTGCAGACGCTACTTCTACTTCAATTCTTAAAAATCTTCTTTCCCAAGGTTATTTCGGAGGAGAGAGCAAAGGAAGGGATTTTTTTGTGTTTGTTTGTTATTTTAAGAGACACGCCGAGGAGGGCAGTGGAAGGCAAAGGGTGAAAACTTCCCCTCCTGGTCACCAAAGCTGGGCTGCTCGGCCAGAATCCTCCCCTGCCCGCTCCCAAGTGGAGTGCAGCAAGGAATAATTTACAGTTCTCGAGTCATTTATACAATTATATAGAAATATATACAGAAAACTTATATAAAATAGAAATCCTGTGGAGGGGAGGGGAGGAGGAGGAGGAGGAGGAGGAGGCAACCCGGGAGCCAAACCTACGGCAACGCCCGGCCGAGCTGCAGCCGCTCAGGTGGATTTTGTCTCTTCCTTCACCCTGGGGAAGCAAAAACAGGGAAGGGTTTGGTTTAAATCAGCAGTTTGGGCTTGGATCTAATAAGGAGCATTGGAAATGTTGCTTATCTGGTTCATTTTCAGCTAAAATTTAACAAGTTTGCTGAAGGAAAGAGAGGTGGGTTTAGTTTTCGGGTTTCTCAACGACTGCAGGCTTCTCCCCGTGAAGAACCCGTGACGAAGCCACCCAAAATGCCACCCAAAGCGCCACCCAAATTGTCACATCAACCTCTCAGCCCTCCCCAAACCCCCCTCCCCGGGCACTGGCAGGAGCCAGGCTCACCCTTTGGGCTCTGCCGCCGCCGCCGCTGCCGCCGCCGCTTTTTCCTCTTTCGCTTTTTCCTCTTCCTTCTCCTCTGGAGAAAAAAAAGGAAAAAAAAAAAAAAATTATAAAATAAAGACACGGAGCAGCACGGGAGGGAAGCCAGGCAGGATGGAGGGAGGTGCCAGCTTTCCCCGCTCACCTTTCTTCTCCTCTTCCTCCTTCTCCTCCTCGGCCTTCACGCGTTTGGCTTTCTTGAAGTTGGCGACGTTTTTGCGCCCTCCTTCCCCCTCGTCCTCGGAGTCGGAGAATTCCTCGTCGCAGGATATCCTCTTGTTGGAATTTCGGACTGAGGAGGAGAGAGGGGGGGAGAGGACAGAGGTTGGCTGAGATTTTCCAGTCGGGAGGCTCCCAGCATTAATTCTCCGAGCAGAGCCCGCATAAACTGGGATTAGGCCGAGATAAAAACGCTTTTATCTTGGGACTTGCTGCATCTCCGAGCTCGTCCCTCCTGCCCCAAGGTCCAAGATCACACGGGCAGCTCGGATTTAGGCACAGTGGGATGCCCAGACCTGGCAGCACGAGCAGGTTTAGAACCAGCCTCCCACTGCAAAATCCGTCTGCCGGATCCCAAGGGCCAAGCTGGACACAAAGCTCCCGTTTTCCACTGCTGGGATCACACCCAGAAGGATCCTGCCAAGGTAAAAACCCCAGTTTTCATGGAAATCACCCGGCAGAAGAGATCCCGCAGTGCCCAGCAGTGCTTTGTCCTACAGAAATCCATCAGGGAGGTGGGAATGGATTCAGACTGAGACTCCAGGATCAGGGAATAATCCCTGGAGTCAGAATTGGATCTAAACCCCACATCCCGCTCTCCTCACACGGAGCTCACGGATCCTTGCTCAGCTTTGGGTTCTTCCCAGCAGAACCCCCCAGCACCTACTGGAAATGCGTTTCTCGGGATCGTCCTCCTCCTCGTCCCCGCTGTCTTCCTGGACAGCATCCTCGGGAATCGGCTGCATCTGGACGCCGGGAGCGTGGGGGAGCATGCGCAGGTTCTCGAAGAGCCGCTGCCTGGAGCCAGCCAGGGGAGGACACTTTGTCACCGGGGGCCGCCCGCCCGGGGCCACCGGGGAAGGGTCGTCCCCACCCCGCCACAAGACTCACTTGATTTTCTCCAGGTATTCGTTGGTGTTCTGGTTGGTCATGTTGGAGGGGCTGATGTGGAGCTTGAAGTCTGGCCCGAAGTACTCAAAGTAGTCGTTGTATGGAAGTTCTGGGGGGGGGAATTAAAAGGAATGGAATAATCACCGGGATGACGCGGGAGCGGCTGCAGCGCCGAGGGCGGCCGGAAGGGATAACCCAGAGCTAACAAAACCCCAGCAGCGCCGTTCCCCTGAGCTGCCTCTGGGATGTCGCCGTCCCCAAGCCCCCTTTCGGGGCTCCAGGGGGGAATTACCGTTGGGAATCTCGGTGTCCAAAGCCACGGCGGTCTCATAGGTCCAGCAGCGGGCCACGTTGCGGATCGTGTACCCCCCTCCTCCCAGCATCAGCATGGGCAGGTTAAAGCTCTTCACAAACTCCACGCACTTGGCGTGGCCTGCGGTGGGGAAGAAAGGTCAGGCTCACGGCGTGAATCCCAGCTTTCCCACGGGATTTCACGCTGCGAGTCCTGCCCCTTGGGGCCCTACCTTTGATGGTGAGGTTGAAGCAGCCCAGCCTGTCCCCGGACAGGGAATCGGAGCCGCACTGCAGGACAACGGCGCTGGGCTGGAACGTCTCCATCACTTTGGAGATCACCTGAACAACAAAGCCCTTGTCAGGCCGCTGTCACAGCACGCTGGCACGGCCACGGTGCCCGGGCACGTGAGGACAGCCCTGGAGCTCCCACAGCTGCCCCGCCAACACTGGGGCTCTCGGGCCGAGGAGCTCCCGCACAGGCTGCGATTGTTCGGGCGGGGAGCAGAGCCCCCGGCGAATCCCGTACGGAAAACTCCATCCGAGCCCCCCCAAAGAACGGCCCCGAGGACAAAGCGGGACCCACAGAGGATCCCTCAGCGCAGGAGCCTGCACTTACTGGCTTGAAAATGGCTTCGTAGGACTCGTCGTCGATGCCGTCCCGCAGCGGGTAATTGACGGCGTAGTACTTCCCTTTGCCTGCCCCGATGTCCTGTGGGGGGACAGAGAGGAGACCAGAGCTCACCAGAAATCCAAATTCTGCTCCAGACTGGGAAGGGAGGCTTGGATTCCAGTGTAATCCAAATGTTAACCCACTGCAGAGATGCACAGCGGCGGTCTGGGCTGGCCAGACCAGGCACTGAATCTGTTTGGTCACTGAATTCTACTTGAAAATTAAAATAAAACACCCTACTCTAAAATAATATATATTTTAACATTTCTGTTGTCACTCTCACACCCAAGTGGTTTGTTAAAAATAGTTATTTCATTTATGGTGCAGCTGCACCAGCACCAGGCTCTGGGCAGGGCTGAAAAAACACAAATCCTGAGTGAAAATGAGAGGATTTTGATTAAAAAGCCTTACAATTCCTGTAAAAACCCCATAAAAATAAGTGAAGAACCTTTCACCCCCCGAGAACCAGAAGTTCTGGCAATGTCAGAAGCCACAAGGTGACTTTTTCTGAGCGACACAGAACTGAGTCACTGCAGGAAACGCCAACAAAAATCCACTCATGCTCCCCCAGAAACCTTCACCCGAGTTTGTGTCACCAAGCCGGGTCTGCGAGGCGACCAAAATGTCACCTTCAGAGTCATTTTTGCGAGCACAGCCCCGCCACAAGGCCGCTGAGAGACCTCGAGCAAAGATTTGGGTTTCATAAACCACCAAGGAGCCTCCCACCCACGCCCGTGCCCTCGGAAAACGGGCGTCGCTCCGAGCAGGGACAGCCAGGAGAGCTGTGAGGACCGGAGAAAAGACCGAATTTCGGGGGGAAGTTTCGTGGCTCTCACCCTCAGGTCCCCAGTTCCTGGGAAATATTCTCCATACTTGTGGAAGGACACGGTCATGACACGGTCTGTGGTGTAAAAGGCCTCCTCCACCCCGTCCCCGTGGTGAATGTCGATGTCAATGTACAGCACCCGCTGGTGGTACCTGGAAAAAAGCCAGGGTATTGCATTTATCCCAAGGAAAAACTTCCTCCGGAGCACAGGGAACCGGGAGGAGAACATGGAATTCGGGGCCAGCCCCCGGGATTTACAGGGGAAGGAGCTGCAGGGAAGGGACAGAAAATAAAAGTGGCTTTTGCTGCTGCAGCTGATCCTTGAGGGCAGCTCGGTTTGTTCAGATTCGGCCAAGAAAAGCGCATTTTGATGCACATTTTTATGCCCAAGCCTCCCCCACCGAGGTTTGCCTCGAGCCAGAAGCTGTCAGAGCCACGGGAGGGTGGCAGAGGAGAGGGACAAAGAGCAGCAGCACAACGCTCCCGAAAGCTTCTGCCTCCTCCTTCGGGACAGAGGGGGAGCACAGCCCAAAAAAATTAAGCTCTGCTGGGAAACCAGCTGAAAAACAGGGAATGAAACGAAGCTCCTGGGGAGAAAGCACTGAGGAAGAAGAGCTCACGGTGCTGCCCGTACTTGAGGAGCTCCAGGATGGCCAGGACGATGTCGTTGACGTAGCAGAAGCCGGAAGCCTCGGATTTCTTGGCGTGGTGGAGGCCTCCTGCCCAGTTCACGGCGATGTCTGTCTGCTGCTTGTTCAGCTTCACAGCACTGGCTGGGGGAGAAAACCACAGGGAGCTTAAAGCAACAGTGAAAACGCCGGGATGGAGCCTAAGGGGGGAAGCACCAGCCCCTCCCCGGGGTTTTTGGGGGCTCCACAAAGCTCCGGCCCAAGGGGTTTGATGCCAAGGGGAGGGGTGGAAATGGGAGGCACGCTTCTCATCCCTTCCCACCTCTGCCTCGGGGAGGAAAAACCCGCACAGAGCAGCCCCCAGCACCCAGCTGGGGTCAGGCTGGAGACAACCCGGGTTTCTCAGGGCCCCCAAGGAAGGTTTTTAACGCAAGGTTTCAGCTGAGATCCGTTCAGGTCGCGGAGCGAAAACGCATCCAGGCAGAGGAAGTTCTCCTCCCCCAGCCCCTTCCACCAACTCTCTGCACGTTCTGCAAGTCTCCCAGGATGGAAAAAATTAAAGAGATCCCATGGAATTCTCCAGGGAGAGCACAGGGCTGCTTCAAAAACCGCTGCAGTCGGTGCTGGAGGTGCTGCTGAGCCCTGGCACAGGAAATACAGGCTCGAGGTGTCGTTGTGGGAGCAGCAGCCACAGAGCTCTCAGGCTGTGCACACAAACAGCTCCCCGGCAGCCTTTGTGCGAAGCACGAGGCACAGAAAACATTTAAATGTTCCAGCTCTCTCAAACCTTTCGGTTTCTGCTTTGCCTCACGTCCAGAGTTGGTGGTTTTTTGCTAAAAAAACCACCCTGTTCTTTCCTCTCCAGGCTGTGCCCGCCCGGAGCAAGACTTTTACAACTTTTTTTTTTTTTAATTTTAATGTTGAGCTCACGTTGATTTTGTTGTTGTGGTTTTGTTCTGGCTCTGTCACTCTGTCACGTTACGGAGCCTTTCACACGTTCAGCGAGGTAACCCAAACCAGGGATTAACAAATGGAGGAGGAGAGTGGGGGGGGGTTCATCAACAAAGCAAAGCTTGGATTCACAGGGAGAAATTCGGATTTGATTATTCGGGAAAGCCAGGAACAGAGAGACAGAACTACACGAAACACATCTGCTGAAAGAGGGGGGGGAATGAAAAACTCCCAGGTTTTGTGATCTTACCCACGGAGCCTCCAGCAGAGAGCTGACAGAACTCAAAGAGCCCATCAAACACGGGGCAGTCCTCCCCAACGTTAACTGGAAAAGAACGGCAAAGAGTCACTAACGTAAAAACCCAGAAATAAAATCCAAAGCTTTGGATTTGAAAAGGAAAAGTGGCCAGAAAGTCTTAGAACAGCAAAATGCTGTGATCAAGTGAGAAAATGGAAAGGTGTGGCTGACGCTTTGCACACTCCTTTTACTTCAAATCCCACGGTTTCAGGTTCTCAGCACAACTGGAGTTTTAGCCTCAATAAATCTTTACTGTAATTAATTCCACCATTAAAAATAGTTACTCATTACAAGAAATTAAAACTCCAGGCCCTTTTGATTTGCTCTGCTCAAGTCTGGCATGCAAGAACGGAATTAAGAGACTGCTCATTCCGTTTCCAGCAGGTTTTGTTGGAGAAAAGCTCTGCCCTTTGCATGGTTTAATTCTCATATTTTGGCTTCTTCGGGGGAACAAAACAGTGCCAGGGAGAGCAGAGTGTTCATGAGCTGTGGCTGCTCCAGGGGTAAACAGGTCAGTTTGGGTAAAAATGCACTTTGCTGGATGTCATTTGGTGGATTAAAGAATATCATGGACTGGGGGGAGGCTTTCAGTGTGTATTAATCACGAACCTTGTGCTTTAATATCTGTCCCCTTCAGCTCACAGGGGGTTTTCCATTTTAAAATGCTGTTTAAATGAAGCTTGAGCTTTCCCCCACTGTTTGCCTGGACTTGTCAGAGATGTGCTTTGCCAAAAAAACATCAGCTCAGAGTGGCAGGGACACCAAATCCAGGTTTTTGTACCGCTAAAGAGCCTTTCCCTGGATTGGAGAGGTTGGAACAAGACATCAGCTTGCAATTAACCAACAAATCCATGAGGTGCTCCTGAGGATCTCGACCCTGCCCTGTTTCCAAGGCGCCACTACCCCGAAAATCCTTCAGATTTGGGGTAGGATTGAGGAGTTGGGGTTTTTTAAGTTTGCTGGTTTTAAATGCCCCGACTCTTCTGGCTGAAGACGAGCACTAACACAAAACCCGTGCGGGTCACAAACGTCACCTCCAAGCCAGGAAGGGGATTCGGGCAACAAGAAAAACCCAAAACACAGCCAGGTCCCAGCACTTCCCCTCAGCTCCTCTGGCTTGAGGGAGGGACCTGGTTTTAAGACATTTTATTCACCAGCAAAAATCAAAAGCAAAGCGAGGAGCAGGACAACTCCCCGTGGTTCTTCCTACTGTTTTTATTCCCAGTTCCTAGAGCCGGGCTGGGATTCCCAGACCCCAGGATTTGAAGCCGCAGCATCACTCACATCTTTGCATCTGCTTGCTGTACTCAGACATGTTGTCAGGGCGGATGGACCTCAGGAATTTGATGTAATCATCGCTGTGGTACTTGGTCATCTCCTCCGCGTTCGCCTTGTGGGGACGCTGCAACAGAGCAAGGATTGTTCTGGAATTCGTTCCCCCTCGCTAATTCCCGTTTTAAATCCCAGCTTTACCCCCAGCAACTGCAAAAAAAAAAAAAAAGTCTCAAACCAGCAGCAGCGTTGAGTAAGGAAAACTCCATCTGAAAGGCAGCAATGCCACCCCTTGGCAAGTGCTACACAGGCGGGCGTGGACACAAATTGAATTTCAAGGATAAAAAGCCATTTTCCAGTGTCCGAAGCACAGAACCCCTCGCTCCGACACCCACAAATACATCGGCACCACCGGCTGGGTTTTACTCCTTTCCTCTCAGAGAAAAGCTCCAAAATTCAAGCCCGAAACACAAAGGATGACATTTTTCTAACTCTTCCTCTCGGTGAGCAGCCCCACACTTACGTAGATCTCCATCTTCCTGTAGAGGCCGTAGTTGAGCAGGAGGTTGTGGGTCATGCGGATCCTGTGGGGCTTCATGGGATGTCCTTGGCCGTAATAATAATTCCCAACATCACCTGGAAGCAGAAAGGAGTTCATGATCAATTCCCGGAGTGGGGAATCACAGCCGAGCCATCGGGTCCTCTGGGATTTGTCCCTCCTTCAACAGGGAACAGGAATTCCCGTTTTCACAGGGATATCCACGGATTCAGAGAAGCTCATCCTCCAAGGAGACAGAAAGTTTGGGAACTCGGGGAATTTGGGATGCCAACATCACGCTGCCGCCAGAGGAAGGCGTCCCTGCCCTTGGGAAAGGGCTGGAATCGGATCGCTGATGCTGGATCACCTTTCAGCTCCCTTCCAGCCCAGGGTTCTGGCAGTAAAGAGGAAGAAGCTCCAAGATCTTTGGGCCGGAGGAGCTCCGGGCGCAGGCCGAGTGCCAGGAATCTCTCCCAGGTTTCAGGGAGTGCTCGGAGCAGAATCCACGGGGGCCACGGGAGTTAATCCCGGCTCAGACGTGACTCAGCCCAGGAACACCCGGCCTCTGCCTCTCTTTCCTGCTGTTCGCCCGAGGGAAACGGGAGCCAGGGAACTCTGCCGCTCAGCAACCACCACCCAGCTGCGCTTCTACAGCTTCACAGCCGTTTTTGTCATCGTTTTTTATTCCCTGGAATCCTCCAGAGGATTCCCAGGCCTTTCCAGGCACCCCCCTGAGGAATTATCCCATGGGACCGGGAGAACAAAGTCACCTCCCCGCGTGGATTTTCTCCTCCAAACCGAGCTCACGCTTCACTCCCCCCCTCCCCACTGCTAACCAGGGTTTGAAATTCCACCTCCTTTCCCAGCGGGACTCATTTCCCTGAAATTTACGGGAATTTCACTTTCAGATTTCTGCCTCCTGCCTGATTTGGCTGCCAGGAGCAGGAATCTCTCTCCCCAGCCTCATTTTCCTGGGAAACCGGACCAAGTTGTTCCTGGAGTTGGACAACTCCCGATCCGTTTGGGGAAGCAGGAGATCCAATCCGGTCTGGCCGGTGACTCAGTGGGGAGAATTAATATTTCATCACCACTCTCAACATTCAGCAGGAGCAGTTTTTCCTCCGTGTGGACACGGATCTATTTTCAGGCAGGAAAAGGAGATGCCAACGGTGCAGATCCCACAGCCAGGCAGCTCCGCTGCTGGAATTTACCTGCCTGTGGAGCTCTGGGGAAATGGGGGGGGGGTTGTGTTCTCTCAGCAAAACTTCAGAACACTGAATTATTTTCAGTAAAATACATTTTTTTTTCACTGAAAATAATCCTGTTTTCTGAAATTTTGGAGATCCATCCAGGCGTTTTACTGAGGCAACCATCCTGACAGGAAAATACATCCCTAAAACCACTCCTAAATCAAGGTTTGGGGAACTTGGAAGAGACGTTTGAGGCTCTGCCTGGCAAACACAAGCACAGAACTCGGTGAAGCTTTTAAAAAGCCACCCTCAGCTGTCAGTGGAGTGCCCTGGGCCAACCCTGAGCTCCTGTTCCCAAGTGCTGTGGATCCATGGATGAGCTCAGCTGCTCCCGGACGTCAGAGCAGATTAAGAAGTGCGAACTTAGCAGGCACCTCTTCCTCTGCTGGGGTTAAATAAATCCCCTCCACGGGGAGAGATTTTCATGGAGAAGCTCCATCTAAACCATTCCAAACTCCCCTCAGGAGTTTTTGTTGTATTTGTTGAGTTATTTGTTGCATTCTGAGGATGGAGGTAAATTCCAGAGTCCCAGAACGGTTTGGGTTGGGAGAGAACTTCAATTTAACAGGGAGCTTCTGCTCCAACCTGGTCTTGGACACTTCCAGGGATCCCAGCTTCCCCGGGAATTCTATCCCAGCCCCTCACCACCCTCACAGGGAATGATTCCTGACCAACATCCCACCTAACCCTGCCTTTTTTTTTTTTCCACCTTGAAGCCAGATTTGGACACAGAGACCGATTTTTCCAGGCTGCTCTGGAGTTCCAGCACTCTTTAAGCTCCAACCAGGCATTTTAGGGATTGGGGGGGCTCAGCGTCCCCCGGGATTTTGGAATGCTGGGAGTCACACACAGAGGGGTTGGGTGGGGAAATTTGGGCCTGGTTTCCCTTGAGCCAGAGCTCTAACCCTGCCTCCTCCGTGCTCTGACCGGCTGAGTCAGAGACCCAGCAAGGCTGAAAATCTCACATTTGAGGGGGGGAAAAAAACCTCACGTTTTTAGAGGGGGTGGGAAAAAAAAAAAAAAAAGCCCTCAGGACACGCCTGGCACAGGATTTGGAAGAGCCTCCTCGCACCGGGCACATCCTTGGGAGAGGAAAAAGCAGCAAGACCAAGTTTTTATTCGATTTCAGGCTTAAAAAAAACCGTGATGAAACAGAGAATTGCACAACGCCTCTCCCACAGGGCGAGCACGGAGCCTGCGGAGAGCCGAGCCTGCCCATCGCCAGGGCACCCTCCAAAGGGAAAGGGAGAGGGGCAGGACTGGGGTTTCTCCCGCTGGAAACCCCACGGGACACCCGGTCTGGCTCCGCAGGGACGGCGACACAAGCCCCAGAGCCAAAACCAAAAAGGAGCCGCTCCACAATCCACAATCCACAATCCAGAGCCGGAGCTGAGGGATGCTCCTGGACACGGGAGCTCCCCGCAAACAGCCACGGCAGTCACTCCCAGAGCCTTTTTGTCCCTTCCTGGCACCAAAACGCTGTCCCAGGAGCGCCTCTTCCTCCTCAGAGCCCCGTCCTGTCCCCCCGCACCGCTCCCCAAAATCCTCCTCCAGCATCTCAGCATCCAAAGCCTCTCCCGGCCTCGTGCCCCTCTCTCCACCCCGGACCCTTCACAGCTTTTCCCGTCTCCCAGATCCCAGCTTTTCCCGTCTCCCAGATCCCCAGATCTCCACACTTCCCCCCCCATCCCCTTCCCACCCCGCCCCGATCTTCCCCCACTCCCTCCCATTCTCCTCCCC
>VXAZ01006308.1:10074-24525 GCA_013399875.1 Gymnorhina tibicen
CATGGGGTGTTGGGTTAGGATCCACCCAAGCGTACTGGTGGCAGGTTCTGTTTAACTAACTTGATCTCCGTCTATGACAAGGTGACCCACTGTGGATGTTGTTCACCTGGAGTTTAGCAAAGCCTTCGACACTGTTTCCCACAGCACTGTCTATGAGAAACTGGGTGGACAGGTATACTCTTTGCTGGGTAAAAACCTGGCTGGCTGGATGTGCCCAAAGACTTGTGGTGGATGGAGTTAAATCCAGTTGGCAGCCAGTCACTAGTGGTGTTCCNTGGGGTGTTGGGTTAGGATCCACCCAAGCGTACTGGTGGCAGGTTCTGTTTAACTAACTTGATCTCCTTCTATGACAAGGTGACCCACTGTGGATGTTGTTCACCTGGAGTTTAGCAAAGCCTTCGACACTGTTTCCCACAGCACTGTCTATGAGAAACTGGGTGGACAGGTATACTCTTTGCTGGGTAAAAACCTGGCTNGATCAATGGGCTGAGGTCAACTGTATGAGGTTCAACAAGGCCAAGTGCTGGGTTCTGCACTTGGGTCATAACCCAATGCAATGCTATAGGCTTGAGGAAGAATGGCTGGAAAGCTGCCTGACAGAAAAGGATGTGGGGGGTACTGGTTGACAGTCAGCTGAACATGAGCCAGCATGCGCCCAGGTGGCCAAGAAGGCCAATGGCATCTTGGCTTGTATCAGACATAGTGTGGCCAGCAGGACTAGGGAAATGTTCATCCCTTTGTACTCAGCACTGGTGTGGCCACACTTCAAATCCTGAGTTCAGTTTTGGGCCCCTCACTACAAGAAAGACATTGAGGTGCTGGAGCACATCCAAAGAAGAGTAACGAAACTGATGAAGCATCTGAAACATAAGTCCTATGAGGAGCAGCTGAGGGTAATGAGTGTTTTTAGTCTGGAGAATAGAAGGCTCAGGGGAGACCTTATTGCTCTCTACAAGTGTTTGAAAGGAGGTCGTAACAAAGTGTCAGTCTCTTGTCCTATGTAACAATTGACAGAACAAGCAGAAATGGCCACAAGTTGCACCAGGGGAGGTTCAGGTTGGATATTAGGAAATAATTCTTCACTGAAAGGGTTATCAAGCATTGGAACAGGTTGCCCAGGGAAGTGGTTGAGTCACCATCCCTTGAGGGCATTTAAAAGATGTGCAGATGTGGCACTTAGGGACATGGTTTAGTGGTGGACTTGGTAGTGTTGGGTTAATAGTTGGACTCAATCTTTTCGGCCTTTTCCAACTTAAACAATTCTATGATTCTATGGCTCAGCAACATCAGAATCTGCAAGATTCACTTTGATTTTGTTCTCTAGAAGCCTGTGTGAGGACTTAAAGAATGCAATTGCATGTCTCAAAACGCTATTCCCATAAGATAAGCCACTTCAACAGGAACTTGAGATAAGCATGGATGGCAAAAAGGAAGGCGCTAATTCCAGGCCTAAACAGAGGTGNATCTTTTCGGCCTTTTCCAACTTAAACAATTCTATGATTCTATGGCTCAGCAACATCAGAATCTGCAAGATTCACTTTGATTTTGTTCTCTAGAAGCCTGTGTGAGGACTTAAAGAATGCAATTGCATGTCTCAAAACGCTATTCCCATAAGATAAGCCACTTCAACAGGAACTTGAGATAAGCATGGATGGCAAAAAGGAAGGCGCTAATTCCAGGCCTAAACAGAGGTGAAGGTTTGGAATTAGCACAATGGACAAAATTCCACTGTGCAGACTGCGGGAAAGGAAACCACTGCTTACACCCATGCTAGTCCAAGTTGTGGGAACACCTGTGACCACCCCTTGGGTACCTGGAACTTGGACTGTATAAAGGTGGTACCTCCAGTAAAATGACTCTGGGACCCCCACCACCGAAGACCAGGGTGAAGAAGGATGCTGCAGGAATCCACATGGTGGTGATATCTTTTGCTTAATTTCTTTCTCACTCTTTCTCTCCCCCCCTTCTGTCTTCCTATTTCTATCTCTCTACCTCACATTTACTGTTAAATAAAATCTGTACTATTGACTTTGGCATATGGTCTTGTTTACACATTAATTCGGGCAGAGACATCTTTCATTAATCGGATTGTAACAGCCTGTTTGGTGGTGAAACTGTTGTTTTCAAGAGGCATCTCCTAAAAAAAGCTTCCATAGTAGCTAATCAGGCCTGCCTTAGACTTTTCAAATAATAAAGAAGTAGAGTTAATTCCTGGTTCCAAACTCAATTTGTTCTGACTCTGTATTAACTACATCGTGTCAGCCTAACAGTTCTTCAGAATTGTATCAAACCACACAGAATTTTACAGTGTCAGGAAGCCCTTGCAAACAGAACTGTATGCTTCACTTATTTAAATTTCCACTATCATGCAAAATGCTTTGGAGGAGCAGTTAAACAAGGCTTAAGTAAAGACTAACTCAATGATGGTAGAAACAAATTTACCATTTGTAAGATTTTGTCATAAGCCTTTGATTTGGGCAAATATTCTCAGGTTATCAATGAGTAAATTCTAAATTTACCTGGAATTATTTTAACGCTGATCTCTTTCAAAACATTAAGGATTACTTGCATTTAAAGTTCAGGAAACTCATATAAAATAAATAAGGTTCTTGAAACTTGGTTAGTATGTCTTGTACATTTATCTCTGCCTTGAACCACATGCATTTCAGTACCCATGAACTTGTTGGCTAATTGTAACTGTGCATAGTCAGTATTTACAACAGTACCTGTTACAGGTATCGTGTCCATGACCTGTGTTCAAAAGAATAATTATGCTTGAGTCACTGAGTTTGCAAAAGGAAACTGCCTGCATATTTAATATACCACATGAATTGTAAATGAATCAGTTAAATCTTACATTTTGGTAAGAAGATGGAAAACGTGAAATGGATATGTTTATCAACTAAAATGGAATTGCATTGCTTGATTAAAAAAAATTAAATTATTTTCACAACTGCATAAATGTATCTCTTTTTTTTTTAAATTCCAGAATCGAATGGAAGAAAGCAAAGCACTCTTTAGGACAATTATCACATATCCATGGTTCCAGAACTCTTCAGTTATTCTGTTCTTAAATAAAAAAGATCTATTAGAGGAGAAAATTATGTACTCCCATTTAGTTGATTATTTCCCAGAGTATGATGGTAAGTATATTGCCACCAGAGCTCATGCCCCATTTAAACTGCAGTAATGACCAAATGTAATAGTATTGCCCGTATTTTGCTTAGAGGTTCTTAGGACAAAGATAATCACCCATTCTTCATTAAACCCATTTTCTTCTTTACAAATTGTACTAAGTACACCAAATGGTTAGTTTGTAGTTGAATGACTTGCTGGTTGTGTTTTTTAAAAAATTATATGAAAAGGAAAAAATTGTTTAAAATAACAATTTTTCATGCTTCAAATTTTTAAAGTCACTGAAGTCTTGTGGAACTTTCTAGATTGCTAGGATTTCATCTTATACCTCCATTAATAGTGGACAAGATGGCAGTACCTTTCATGTGAAATTATTAATTCTAGATGAGTAACATCATATTAGCAATGGACCTTATTCTGTCCTTGTTCATAAGTTGGGGTGAGGATTTGAACTGAAGTATAAAGCTAAAATTATATAAAAATACATTTCTCATTCTACTCAGTGTCTCACATACTCTTCTTTTTTTAAAATTGTGTTTGTGTTTTGTTGTTTTTTTGTTTAAGGGTGGAAATCTGAAGACAAGTGTCATAAATTCTCCGTGGCTCTCAGATAAACCAGTATCACTTCTCCCACCCTTTTATTGTACCATTTCTTCTTTGTTTCCATTATTTTAATTTTATGTTACTTATATGAAATTTAATGTGCTTGTCCCAGAAAACATCACGTGGAACAAACAGCTGTTTCTAAAGAAGCTGTACTTTGAGAAAGTTCTCCTGAGATGAAAACCTAGGTATTCAAAGGTAACTGAGTGGAGGCTTTGGTAACAAAGAAAAACAAATTCATATAATAACATCTCTTTTGTCACACCAGAGAGTGAAAAGCAGATTCAAAAGCTACAAAAAAAAATTAAATCTCTCATTTTCAAAACTAGATAGTGATAGAAGGAAAAAGTTTCGTGTTTTTCCTGTTTGAGAGGAAAGGATGTGTTCACAGTGAACAGCCTGCAGGATCAGGCCATACTTATTTATGAATCAGTGTTAAGTTTAGTTTGATAGTATAAAACAGAAGAGAATTGACAGTTGAATAGAATATATTCTTGTCTTTTCATGTTAGAAGTGTGACAGGTGCCTTAGATGACATCCTGCAGGTGAGAAGGCTGTATGGGCCCTTTTGTTATGATCACTCAAGTGGAGATACACCTGTGTTAAATGCTTGTCCAGAAAAACCAGACAAAACTCATACACAAGAGTTGACATTGGAAGGGAGCTCTGAAGATCATTGAGTCCAACCCCTCTGCTCAAACAAGGTCATCTAGTGTCTGCTTCACAGGTATATGTCCAGATGACTTTTGAATATCTCCAAGGAGGGAGACTCTACAACCTTTTTGGGCAACCTGTCCCAATGCTCAGTCACCATCACAGTAAAAAAGGGGGTTCTGATGTTCAAATGGAAACTCCTGTGTTTCTTCTTGTTCTGTAACTGGGCACCATCAGCAAGAGCCTGGCTTCATCTGCTTTGCACCCTCCCTTCAGGTATTTGTACACATTGATAAGATCTCCCTCTAAGCCTTCTCTTCTCTAGGTTAAACAGTCCCAGGTTTCTCAGCCTTTCATCCAGTCCTTTAATCATCTTTGTGGCCTTTGGCTGGACTTTCTCCAGTATGTCCTTGTCTTCTTGTACTGAGGAGCCCAGAACTGGACACAGAACTCCAGGTGTGGTCTCATCAGTGCTGATTAGAGGGGAAGGATCACATCCCTTGACCTGCTGGCAACATTCCTTCTAATGCAGCCCAGGATACCATTTGCCTTCCTTATGTCAAGGGCACATTGGTGGCTCATGTTCAACCTAGTATCCACCAGGACCCTCAGGTCCCTTTTCTGCCAAGTTGCTTTCTAGTTGGGTGGCCCCCAGTATATATTGATGCCTAGGTTTGTTACTCTTCAGGTGCAGGACTTGGCACTTGCCCTTGTTGAACTTCATGAGGTTTCTGTCAGCCCATTTGTCCAGCCTGTTAAGGTCCCTCTGGATGGAGCCACTCCTCCTAGTTTTGTGTCACCAACAAACTTGCTGAGGGTACACTCTGCTCCTTTATCCAGATCATTAAAGAAGATGTTAAATAGGACTGGATCCAGTATTGGCCACTGGGGTACCTCACTAGTTATTTTTGTCCAACTAGACTTTGTGCCACTGATCACCAGACATTCAGCCCATTTTCAATCCCCCTCACTGTGTGCCATCCAGTGCATACTTCATCAGCTTCCCTATGAAGATCTTATGGGAGACAATGTCAAAAGCCTTACTAAAATCCAGGTAGACAATATCCACTGCTCTCCCCTCATCTACTAGGCCAGTCATTTCAACATAGAAGGCTGTCAGGTTCTCAGTCAGCTCAGAGAAACCCTCTTTCTCTTCTCCTTTGCCATGAGTAAGGGAAACAGAAAAAGGTTATGGACAAGTAGGGCCATAGCCAGTAGGCCAGACCTGAAAGTATTTTAAGTATCTTACTCTAATTCTGCAGATCTTGCTGGACTTAACCCCTTAGAGAAGGTTATGGTTTAATTTGATTTCTTTTGGTGGAAAGATGGGGTGGATGACTGTTGTGGTTTACTCCCATCTGGCAACTTAGTATCACACAGCTGCTTACTCACTCCTCCCTGCCTGGGGAGACGAATCAGAAAAAAGGCAGAACCCCCAGCTTGAGATAAAACCAGTTTAATAATTGAAGTAAAGTAAACTATAGTAATAATACTAATGACAATAATAACAATAATAATATTAATGAAAAGGACAGAATAAAAACAACTGATGTACAATAAAAGCAATTAACGCACAATATAATTGCTCACCACCCACTGACTAATGCCCATCCCATCCCCAAGTAATGATTGGCCCCTTCTGGCTAACTTCCCCCAGTTTATATACTGGGCATGGCGTTTTATGGTGTAGAATATCCCTTTGGCTACTTTGGGTCAGTTGTCCCAGCTGTGCTCCCTCCCAGCTTCTTGTGCACTTCCTCACTGGCAGAGCATGAGACAATGAAAAGCCCTTGACTCAGGGTAAGCACTGCTCAGCAGCAACGAAAACATCAGTGTTATCAGCATCATTCTCATACTGAATCTAAAACACAGCACTGTACCAGTGTAGTGGTTTTACCTTGGCTGGATGCCAGGTGCCCACCAAGCCGCTCTATCACTCCCCAGTGGGACAGGGCACAGAAAATAAGATGGAAAACAACTAGTAAGTTGAGATAAAGCAGTTTACTAAAGCAAAAAAAGAAAAGTGAAAGTTTGAGCACACATAAGCAAAGGGAAAATTAATCTCTACTTCCCATCAGAGAGCGATGTTCAGCCACTTCCCAGGAAGCAGGGCTTCAGCACACGTAGCAGTTGCTCCAGAAGGCAAACGTAGAATAATGAATGCTCCCCATTCCTCCTCTCTCCCTTAGCTTTTATATCTGAGCTGACGTCATAGGGTATGNAGCACACATAAGCAAAGGGAAAATTAATCTCTACTTCCCATCAGAGAGCGATGTTCAGCCACTTCCCAGGAAGCAGGGCTTCAGCACACGTAGCAGTTGCTCCAGAAGGCAAACGTAGAATAATGAATGCTCCCCATTCCTCCTCTCTCCCTTAGCTTTTATATCTGAGCTGACGTCATAGGGTATGGAATATCCCTTTGGTTAATTTGGGTCAGCTGGCCTGGTTGTGTCCCCTCCCAGGATCTTGCCCACTCACAGCCCCTTGATGAGGGTAAGGAATGTTAGAGGGACAGTGCTGCTCAGCAGTAGCCAAAACACTGGTGTGTTATCAACACCCTTCCAGCTACCAATGCAAAGCAAAACACTGTGAGGGCTGCTAAGGAAAAATGAACTCTGTATCCGTCAGACAATACAACCAGCTACTAAGAAGAAAATGAATTCTATCCCAGCCAAAACCAAGACAGTTGCAAAGTGTTTGGCTTGCGTAGGTCACTGTGTGTCCCTCTCTGCTGTTCCAA
This sequence comes from Gymnorhina tibicen, assembly GCA_013399875.1. Classification (NCBI taxonomy): domain Eukaryota; kingdom Metazoa; phylum Chordata; class Aves; order Passeriformes; family Artamidae; genus Gymnorhina; species Gymnorhina tibicen. Next base: position 17,207 of record VXAZ01006308.1, read on the forward strand.
CACCCTGTTTGGAGATGCTGAAGACAGACACATTTGGAGAACTCATCAGAATTAGGTATTTTTCAGCTGGCTCACTTTTCCCATGTGGGTAGTACAATGGAGAAAGCATAGGGATGAGAAATGATAACCAGGATGGCAAAATGGACTGATTAAACTTAGCAGTTGTACTACACAATATGTCATAACAACATTGGATGAGAGACTGAGATGTGCTCAAGGGTCAGAGTATCACATGAAGATATGCTTTCACAGATCATACTAAAAGACTGACTCAAAGACTGGAATGAAGTGCTGGGAGTGAGGAAAAAGACAAAAAGTGGCCATGTTTGGGAAGGAAAGAATTAAAAAATATCTATCTGTGGGAGCACACTCCCCTCCAGAGTCTTCAAAGAAAATAAATGATGACAATTACCAAGCTAATGTAGCCAAGCTAAATTGTAGTGCTTTTTATACAGGACTTGACTATCATATAGAGAAACCCTTTTAAGACTGCTAAAAAGGGGGCTATGGACAAGAAACCTACTGATTTGTATTATAATTTTTTTCCAAGATTATTTAGATTGCAACCATTTAGCGGTGTAAATCTAGCATTGGTTCATTCCCTTTTTCCAAATACCTAAGATGGCAAACTTTCTTTTTAATCTCAGTTTTCCATACTTGAATTCCAGTCAGAAAAAAATTAAATTACATTATAATAACCAGACATGTTACTAGGCAAGCAAAATTTGGATATGGGCTTTGAATAGTGCAGTAGATTTTAAAAGAGGGACAAACCTGCTTGTGCCTACCCACTGTAAAACTGTTTAACAAAATTCTAGGAAGTTGATTAAAACAATAAATGGCTTATTTTGAAGAAATCATTGTCTTCAAAAGTGTTTGAGTCTCCTTTGCAAATATTTAAACTTCTTAAGAGTAAAAAAATTAGTAGGGAAATTTATTTTGCTGCTGTTTCTATAGAATATGTGATGAAGCTAAAGGCTAGAATCTGTTGTGTTTAGAAATTTTAAAAATTTTGAAGTCCTCTTTGTCCTAGTTCAGAGAAATTATGATGTTTACATGTCCTTCTCTACATCTCAGAAAATGTGTAGTCTGTGTATGTGTCTATATATACACATACATATTCATGTGCATACAAGAAGATATTGTAGAATCATGTTCTTCATCCACAAGGCTTTGCAACCAATAGATATCAGAAAGTATTTTGTGATTCCATTGTTACCTAATTTGTGCATTTATCCAAATTAGAAATGTTTAATTTTTTATTTAAATATTAAAAATAAGTTTTATTGTGCAGTCATTGAAAGTTATGTGGGCACATACTAACTCCCTAAGTACAGATTTCATAACCACTGAAGGACAGAACTATATAACAGCTGAGCGCTGGTATTTATATTGTCATATAACAAGACCAGGACTAATGAGGAGATAGGAGGAAGAGGCACAGCAAACATACATGTTCTGTAGAAACCCACACTGCAGAAACAGGAGGACAATGGAATAATGGCCTATGAAAATTGCACTGGAACAGTATATGTATATACAGTATAGGAAAAAATAACTTGTGTCTAATGTTCCTACTTCTGTGCTATTCTTTTGACTGTGAACATGAACCAATCCTCACTCCTATAGATTGGAAGTCATTATTTTGCCTTCTGCCTTATGCAAAACAGAATATGCAGTTTGGTTACATAGACTTTGTGTTCTGAGAATTACAGACTTTGTTTAAATTTAATAGAATTGTTATATATAATTTAGAAAATTGATTTGTTAGAACATTAAGTTTTGCAATTGAACAGCTTCAACTAGCAAGCATGTATATTTTGCTATCACTAAAGTAAATTAAATTCTTTTGGGGACAGTGTCAGACCAGTTTAAGATGTAACTTGATTATGCTACATTTTAAAAGAATGTACTTAAATATAGTTTAAATATAGTAGACTGAAAATGGGCCAAATCTATTCATTTTTAATATATTTATGAGTATAAAGCAACTAATTCTTCTGTTGTTCATTTTGTGGGGTCATCAAGTTCATCTCTCCTTTTTTAACACTGTATGGAAGAAAGAGGATAGCGCAAAAAGAACAGCTCTTCTATGATCAACTTCTGGAATTTCCTTCAATTTTTATTTTTTAATGGTTCCTACTGGGAAAAAATAGTATATGGTAGTATTTGTTAGTAGAATTTTTCCCTTCCTCTCTCATACAAGGATCACAGACTGAGTCTTTCTTCTGTTTTCTGCTCCTGAGGTTCCTCTCCTAAATAACCTCAAATACTGAATTGACTTTAGGAGAAACTGACCTTTTCTTCTTAATTATCAGGACCACAACGGGATGCACAAGCGGCACGAGAGTTCATCTTGAAGATGTTTGTAGACCTGAATCCAGACAGTGATAAAATTATCTACTCCCACTTCACTTGTGCTACAGACACAGAGAACATACGCTTTGTCTTTGCTGCTGTCAAGGACACGATTCTACAGTTAAACCTGAAGGAGTACAACCTGGTCTAACTGTGCCTAAGAGGCCCTCCAAGACCACCTTTGCATGACTGAAGATGCACAAGAGGGACTGTATTATCTGTGAAAACAAATTGCATAATACTAATTTATTGCGGGCCTGCACTCTGTGAATGTTCACAGAGTTTTTTAGTTAATATTATGATTTTATTTAAACTATATGGAGGAAAACCAAAAGATGCTGAAGTACATTCACAGTACATTTTCTTATTTTTTAGGCAAAATCTTGTGACTCAGCGGTTTCTAAATTCTCAGTCATACACTCACAAAGGATAACAGGTTTTTGCTATTGAAGCAAAATCAAGCTGGTTTCCTCTTTCCCTGACCCTTTCTCTCCCTCCTTCCTCCCCCCTCTATGTTTTAAAAGTACAATGGCTGCTTTACCACTTGCATTCCTTGATAATATATTTTCTGTTGAGTGATTTGGTCAAGAAAATTACTATCATCAGAAGTGAAGCTATCAGTCATTCAAATTTTACAGAATGTGCTTTCTCTGAAGGATCAAAAGTACTGATAGTATGATTTTTTTAATTCTTAAAATTAGTGTTCTCATTCTGTCTTCACTTCTGAGACTAGAATATTGTGAATTGCAAAATAGAAATAGTTGTGTATGGATTTAGAATTTAAACACTTTCACAGTTCAGAAAGATGCATAGAAGACAGTAATGAAATAATTAGACATAAACCTCAGATGTTCATAGAATATCATAGAATCTCTTTTTAATTGCCATGTGCCATTATTTTCTCTTTACTTTATTCACAAATGACAAGTAGAAATGTCATGGACACTACATTTTCCCCAGTGGCTACAGCCTGAAACAGGGGTAGGGGTTTATTTTTCAGTTGTGTGAATTTTTTCTTAAGTTAGAGCTTTTTTAAAGTGTGTTTTTCCACAGTAGAAAAAATATTTTTTGTTGTATAAAATCTTGCCAAATATGGCTTTTTATGAAACCAATACTTTTAAAACATAAGATACTGATTGAAATGCCAAACTAATGGATTGGGAATTGACCTGATTGAGTCAACTGCCAAATAATAAATATAGTTTTAACTCATATGTTCCTGGTTTTATTAAGTGTTCCATTTTCTAATGCCAAAAACAACAGTGTGAGTGAATATGCTACTCAGTATACGTGTATAGAAGACAGTTTAATTCTCTCCTTATGTCAGAGATGGCATGAGATTGCATACATTTTCTCTAATAATATCAAAGCACCTTTGTACAGCACGAAATTATTGATGAATGATCACATTCAGAAACCTTTCTTGATAAGGTTGCCTCGTAACCTATTCACAGAGATTTTATAGGTTTCATGCAAAATAGTCTCTCTTGAAGTTCTTTAGAAAGATTTCTTAATGCAAATCACTCTTGAAATTTAAACATGTGAATTTTTAATAACAAAAATGTAGCACCCCTCAATGAGCAGCTTAGGTTGAAAGGTATTTTTTTGAACAGGTGTATGATTGCTAGCAAGCCACAGAGAACTCTGAGGTCAGACATAACTGGATTACTTACATTGCCAAGTAGCAATAGGGTGCACTTAGCACAGAAATTGCTGCCTCTCAGCAGCAAAGGAGAGGTGGAAGAACAATCTCTTATTACTTGAGTAACGAAGTTAACAATAAATACTAATGAGATGCTTTTCATCCTTAACACTCCCCACTCTAAAACAACATTAATAAGAATAGTTGCTAGTTTTTGTTCCCTCATAAAACACCTTATAATTGGAAACTGATTGTAGGTATAGTGCAATTATGAATGCTATAATCATTGTACATACATATATATGCCAGCATCCATATTGGCTTTATATTCATTAATTTTTGGCAAATTGAATGTGCTGTGTTGATATGTATCTATGTAATTGTATAATATGTCTTATAGCTAATTCACATTTTTAATAATGTTATTTTATTTACTTTTTTAAGAGAAGAATGTAAATTTTTTTTCAGTTTATTCCTAACTAGGTATTTTTTGTTTTTATTTAAAAAGCAACAAAAAGGCTTATCATAGTACAGAATTGTACTTGCATTGTGCTATATAGAATCATTTGTACATTCCTGAGTAAAAGTAAATTGGAGACACACAGAGGACATTCATAATTAAAACAATGCTTAAATCTTGTCAGGGCTTTATACAGATGTAGAAGCTGTTTTTGTTGGAAGAATTTATGCCATTATATCTAGGATTAGAATATAAACAAATACCAATTTGTATTTGGCAGATTCAATTTCAGTTAATTTTACCTTTCTAATAGCCTTTCTTAGAAAAGTAAATTTAGAGACAATTTCAAACCACTGAACATAAGTACTAATGGGTATACGCTATTTCCCTAAAAATATAATGAAAAAATACAAAACATCACATCAGTTAAACATTAATTCAGAAATTACAGAAACCTTAGATCTAACAACAAAGTTGCTAATGCTAAAAATTTTAAGGAGTTAAAAAAATTTGTTTAATAAAGCTAAAGCATGTAGTTGAAGGCTATAAAAAGTGACACTGACATTCTAAATGCATGATCAGAACAGCTGTTCTTGTTATATATGTAATTATAACATTGGCCCTGATCTTACTTATAAACATATCTTCTGTTTTAACCGTTGACTCTGGAGTGCGTGATAATATCCCTTCTTTCAGCCTGTGAATGCATTGGCCACCTTGGATTTAGTGATATAAACAGAACTGTAGGAGGGAAAACAGCAAAAAAAAGCGCCAGTGTTGTCTAATGAAGGTTTGGGTTTGTTTTATTATGGGATATTGGGGGGATGTATGGGGTTTTAAGTTTTAATATAAAAAAGTTTTGCATAAAAAGAAACCAAAAATTTACTCATGCTTCATAGATATATTGAGATTGCAAAATTCAAGTGTGTGTGCCACTGGGCTACATCTGGTATATTTTGAGTTGAACTTGTGACAATGTTTAGATCATTTAAACATATTCTGAAAAAATATAGTCAGCATGCTAATGCAAGCCTTACATGATTCACCTAACACAGCATTGCAGTGTGACGGTGTTTACAAAAACATTTCATTTTTAAATGACAGATGTTCTCATTTGCAATATATTCCATTGCTGTTGCTGTTTTAATTGGTGATTTCCACTATGCATTATAGTGCTGGAGTCTAGAAGTATGTGCCTCTAACATGAAGCTGAAGGCAAAAATAAGACAGGAACCCTTTTAATTTTGCAAAATTACATTGTTTCATTGAATGTCAAATGGGAGAGGAGAGAAGGAAAACGTATTGGGAAACTGTATTCTAGGTGTACAAGAAAGCTGTAAATATGTTTTACAAAAACCTTAAACTTGCTTTTTTCACTAATTAGCTGGCACTTTGTTGACATATATAGGATGATGAAGCTATAAGGGCAGTTTACTTTTATAATTCAGACTTGATTTTCAAGGTAGTCTGTAATTTTAAATCATACTGCCACATGATTGTGAAACACTTTAAAGTTTGAAAGTGGAGAAGAGGCTTTATGCTGGTTATCAGTCAGAATTGACTGCATGATTTGCAAAAACTTTAAAAGGTGATAAAAAGGCTGCATATGAAGATATTGCTAGACTCCGAGCTTTTGGTTATGAGATGCAAGACTTTCAGATTGCTCAGCTTAATGGCCCTTTCCTTGTTATGCATTCTTCACGAAATAATGAAATAATAGGAGAAAACAGAGACATATTAACCCATATGGAAAAGAAAAATAATGCCCAAATAATTTATTATATGTGCTTCTGGTATTGAAGGTCTGTGCATGATCCTGCATTACATTAGCAAACTAATGAAGTGTGCACAGTATATTAACAAGGCCTACAAATTACCTACCTCTAAGAAATCAATAAATTAAATATGTTTTGGAGAGTGTCACAAATAAGGAAATTAAAATGGCCTGTTGTAGATATTGAATGGTTATTTGAGACGTTCACACTTTTGCAGATAAAGTCCCTCTTTGGACATAAACAACTAAGGTCATATGTCCCTGTCCAATTTGCTAGTTTAGTAGAGATAATGAAAACGATGTGTTTTGGTTTGAAAAGAACCACTGATAGTTCCCCTTTTTTGTTGTTGCTTTTGCTTTTATTTACCATTTTATTTATCAGTTGAAATAAACATTTTCATGTAATCAGTAATCCATTGAGGGTCATTGTTTATCTAGTTACAGGGATTTTTCTGTAACTTTCACTCAAGCTTTTTTACAGTAGCTATGTTGCAGGAAAAAAAGGAATAGAAGAATCATTTGGGCAAAGTTGATGTTGAAGGTAGTGTCAAAAATGCAAGAGAATTCAACCAGATCAATCTTACTCTTGGTAATAAGATTGCTGTTTTTGTGATGTTGGGGGTTTTTCTATCAAAAGATGGTCTAAGATGAAGTCTGTTGCTGGATTTCTTAATTATCATGCTGCAGAAAATCCTTTTTTTGGCCAATATATTGGAAGGGGTGTCAGATACATTTTTAAAATTTGCAGTGTTTAACAAAATAAAGATAATATTTGTTATTCTAAAGTGTCATTTAAATGCATGTATTGTGTATTGTTTGGGGGACAAAAATAGGGTGTGTTTTTTTGGTTTTCTGTTTAAAAAACTAATGCATAAATGCTGCTCCTCAACAATCGTGTTGGTTAAAAATACAGTACTTTTCACCATAGCTTTGTACTATAGTATCTTCTTTGTTCCTTGACATTTAGCTTTTCTGAAATATATTTAGGCTTGTTCTCCCAAAATATTTCTTATGACAAATATTTTTCTTGGGAATGGTTTTTATCCCATATCCTTTTTTTTTTTTTTTTTTTTTTTTTGTCTTTT
>VXAZ01006309.1:0-17160 GCA_013399875.1 Gymnorhina tibicen
TGGCAAATTCATCCCAAATCCGAGCCCTCTGGAAAAACCTCAGGTTAGGGAGGAAACGGGTGAAAACTCGACTTCCCACAGCCCAGTTTGAAGGGTTCTGGATTAAGCCAATAAAAGGAACATAAAATCCAGGTCATGACCGAGCACTTTCCCTTCCTCCCCCTGCGGGCTGGAACAGCTTTGGGTTTTCTTCCCTCAAATCCCACGCCCAGCCAGGCAAAAAATCCATGACCCCGCAGCGAAACCGTCCCAAATCCGACCCCAAACCCCAAATTAGGGAGGAAATGGGTCAAAAACCGAACTTCCCACAGCCCAGTTTGAAGGGTTCTGGATTAAGCCAATAAAAGGAACATAAAATCCAGGTCATCCTCGAGCCACGGCCCCGCGGCGAAACCATCCCAAATATCCAACCCCAACCCTCTGGAAAACCCCAGCCGGGGCAGGAAATGGTTACAAACCTCAGCCCCGCTGGGGAGGTTGGACACGGAGTCAATAAAAGGAACAGAACTGCGGGTCAGGAGCTGTTTGCTCAGGGTCGGGCTGGGCCGCTCGGACGCGCCTCGCCTTCGGAACGCCCTCCCGCGGGAGATCCGCTCTTCCCAGCGGGAATCGCGGCGGGAGCGCCCGCGGAAAGCCGGGAACAATGGGGTGGTTTTCGGGGTAGGGTTACGCCAGGCACGGCAGCAGGTGCGGGGCAGGTGCGGGGAGCGGGATAAATCCCGGGGGAGCTCCGAAAACCGGGATGTGCCGTGAGAGACGCGGGGGTTGGGATCGGGGGCGAGGGACAGAACTTTAAATCATCAAATCGTAACTTTGATCACTGCACCGTCATTTTTAATCACAAACCCGTCATTTTAATCTTAAAAGCAGGATTTTAAAGCCGTGGGGTGGTTTTGATCCTAAAATCAGCATTTCAATCATCAAACCATGGGATGGTTTAAATCATAAAATCAGCGTTTTGATCCTAAAATCAGCGCTTTAATCATCAAATCATGGGATGGTTTAAATCATAAAATCAGCATTTTGGTCCTAAAATCAGCGCTTTAATCATCAAATCATGGGATAGTTTAAATCATAAAATCAGCGTTTTGATCCTAAAATCAGCATCTTAATCATAAAATCAGCATTTTAATCATAAAACCAGCCTTTTAATCTTAAAGTCATCTTTTAGTCATAAAAGCGTAATTTTTAATCGCAAACACGTGATTTTAATCATAAAATCGTGGGATGGTTTTGGCCCTAAAATCAGCAATTAAATCCTAAAATCATGAGGTAATAATTTTAATTGTAAACCCGTCATTTTAACCTTAGAACCGTGGGATGGTTTTGATCCTGAAGTCACCCATTTAATCCTAAAATCATCATTTTAATGACAAACCCATCATTTTAATCTTAAAATCATGGGACGGTTTTCATCCCGGAATCATTGTTTTAATCATAAAATCGTCATTTTAATCCTAAAATCGTCCTTTTCAACAATAAAATCATCGCATTTCAATCAGCCAATCATTCGGGTTGGAAGGGACCTCAGAAAGGGGTTTTGTTCCAAACCCCCCTATGGAATATCTCCGTTTTCCCGGATTTTTATGGGCAGAGATCCCCCAGCGTTTGAGCCAGAATCATCCCAAAGAACGCTCACGATTCCAGCCCAAATTTGCCCAATCCCTTCCCAATCCGTGAGGGTTTAAGGCGGGAATCCTCAGGGATATCCAGCCCCGTGTTGGGGCAGGAGCCAAGACTTCCCGGAGTTTTTCCAGGGAGTTTGACCTGAATTTCCCTTTAATAGAATCCCCAAAATACGGGATGAATTCTCCTTCCCTGCCCATCCATCCTTCCCAATTCCATGGATCCCATAAATCTGCCGGAGCGCGAGCCACGTCCAGGCAGGGGGATTTTCCCGAGGGATTGGCGATGTCCCGAATTTCCATCCCTGTTTGAATGTGGGATTCAGGTGGATCGGGGGCCACCTGCCTGGAAACAAATATCGGGAATTATCCATGCAAATCCCGAGGGCCGGGGATGTGGGACGGCAGGGAAAAGAGGGGCCGAGGCCGCGTTTCACCTCATTTCATATGGAATTCATGCAAAAATCCCGAGATCTCCTCATGGCAGCGAATTCCAACTGCAGCTGGCAAAGCTTGGAGCTCTGGTTTGGGATTTTTTTTTCCCATCGGGGAAAGGAGCAGGGAAAACAAATAAAAAGGAAGGAAAAAAAGGGTTTTCCGAGGAAAAAAAGGAATAAAATGGGGTTTTCCTGACGTTGCCCTCCCAGTGGCATTGAGCTCAAAAAAGAGGGAAATTTTATTTCAGAGGAGTGTCAGGATTGGTAGGAAATCAGCAGCCAGCACCCAGAAATACGGGATTTTAAATCCTAATTAGGGGATTTAAAATCCTAATTATGGGATTTTAAATCCTAATTATGACCCTTCTCTCCTGGATTGGCTCCAACGCTGGAATTGCAGGAACAAAGCCAAAAAAAGGGGATTCCCTCAGGAAATTCGGATCCAGGGACACGGGAGCAGAACCCGAAATGTATTTCCAGTCCGCACAGTGCTGAGGAGGAGATTCCAGTTCCACTGACCCCGTGGAATTTTCGGGATATCTGATCCACCAGGTGTCCATGGAGTCAGAGAACCATGGAATGAGTGGGAAAACTGAGGTGGGAAAATCCCTCAGGCTGCGCCCCGTGCCCGGCGCAGGGCACCGAGTGCCACATCCAGGAGTTCCTTGGGAACACCTCCAGGGATGGGCACTCCAGCCCCGCCCGGGGCAGCACATCCCGATGTGGAACAGCCTTTTCCATGAGGAAATTCCCGCTGATGTCCAACTGGAACCTCTCCCGGTGCGTTTGGCCCTCCTGTCCCAGAGCCTGACCCGCCCTGCCTGCTCATCCCGGTATTTAACAGCCTTTTCCACGAGGGAATTCCTGCTGATGTCCCACCTCCTCAGGAGTTGTGGGGATCCAGGAATTCCCCCCCCTCGATCCCCCTTTTCCCCGGGGGAACTTCGGACCGGGAAAAATCCGTGTCCTTAACTCCGCGCTTCCCGGTTTCTTTCCCATCCTTGGACAAACGATCTTTGTTTCAAAACCACCGAACCCGGGCGAGTCGGGACCTGTCCCTTCTCCCTTCTCCCTCCCCCGCCGGAGCCCCTCTGGAAGAAGCTCTGGAGCAGCATTCCCAGCACCAGCAGCTGCTCCTGAGTCACCCTTCCCAGCGGGAATTTCACGGGAAAAGGTGTCGGCCGGGTGGGATGAGTCACGGCCGTACCTGGATAACCTCGGGTCGCTCCTCCGGAGCTGCTGCTCCTCCCTGCCCCCTCCTTTTGGAAAATCCTCTTTTCCTGGCGGGAATTATCGATCCAAGTTGAAGGCGGAGATGTGAAAATTGAAGGCCCCTTTGTAATGAAATTGATTGGAACGAAAATAACCGCAATTAAGACAGAAAAAAGGGAGGAAAAACAAAATCTTTTTCCACTCGGGTGGACAGAATCAGGTTCTGATGGCTTAATTCTGATTGTTTGGGGATTTTCAGCAATATTTGGGAATTTTCGGCGCTGTCCTGGTGATTTTTCAGCATTATTTTGGGGATTTCCGGCAATTTTTGGTGATTTTCAGCCCAATTTACGAGCATTTTCAGCACGTTTCAGGATTTCTAGGGCTTGCAAAGCGTTCACAAACATCCCTAAAGGACCAGAACGCACCAAGACGGGGAGGGCTGAGAGCCAAATTCATTCCTGAATCCTCTCAGATTTGGGGTGGGAGAGGCTGAGCTCCCAATTTATCCCCGAATCCTCCGAGATTTGGGATGGGAAAGCCCCGGTCTCAGGCTGGGAGCTGGGCTGGGCCCTTTGCAGCCGAAGCCCGGCGGAGGAGGAAGTATCGGGTGACAATTTGGTGACTCACCTGCAAAAAAAAAAAAAACCAACAAGGAAAGGGAGGTCACAGCCTCAAAAAAATACCCGGAAAAAAAAAAATCACTTTATGGGGAGTTTGGGAGCGTTGGGAAGCATGTCCCCTCGGACTGATTAATGAATAAATGTTGGGGGGTGGCACTGGGGCAGCCCTGGCCGGTGATGTCCCCTCCCGGTGCCTCTGGCCCGCGTTAGCCCCCGGCTTATCCGGGCAGCCCCCGCCGTGCCCCCGGGGCTGGGCAGGGCTGTCCCGGGCCGGGCGGGGTGTGCCAGGCACGGCTGGAGCCGCGGCGGTGCCGGGGCGGTGACACGGCTGTCACATCGATGTGACACCGCTGGGACACCGATGTGACACCGCTGTGACATGGGCCAGCAGCTCCTCAGAGACCCCCAGCTCTGACACCGCTGTGACACCGCTGTGACACCGCTGTGACACCGCTGTGACACTGATGTGACACCGCTGTGACACCGATGTGTGTGACACCGATGTGACACCGATGTGTGTGACACCACTGTGTGTGACACCGCTGTGACACCGATGTGACACCGATGTGTGTGACACCACTGTGTGTGACACCGCTGTGACACCGCTGTGACACCGATGTGTGTGACACCGCTCTGACACCTGTATGACACCTCTGTGACACCGCTGTGACACCTGTATGACACTGTTGTGACACCGCTGTGACATGGGCCAGCAGCTCCTCAGAGACCCCCCCCCCTGCTCTGGCACCTTCCCACGGAATATCCCGAGTGGGACACCCCCAAGGATTACGGATCCAACCCTTATCCCTGCCCGGGACACCCCAAAATCTGTCCCCGAGCGTGCCCCAGCTCTGACCCCGCTGTGACCCCGCTGTGACCCCGCTGTGACCCCGCTGTGACCCCGCTGTGACAGCCACCAGCCCCTCCCCAGAGTCCCCCAGCTCTGGCACCTCCCCACATTCCCAGAATATCCCGAGCGGGAAGGGATCCCCAGGGATTATCCAGTCCTGACACCCCAAAATCCCACCCTGCCCCTGGGAGCGTTTTCCCAACGTTCCCTGACCTCTGGCAGCCTTGGGGCCGTGACCATTCCCTGGGGAGCCAATTCCAGGTGGTTTTAGCTGGAAAAATCGGCAGCTTCCCTGCCTGGTGACCCCAAACCTACGGAATTATGGAATCAACTCCTACATTGGAAGGGACCTTAAATCTCATCCCATCATCCCATTCCATGGGCAGGGACACCTCCCACTATCCCAAATTTTTCCAAGCCCTGTCCAGCCTGGCCTTGGACACTCCCAGGGGATGGGGCAGCCTTTAAAACCAGGGTTTTTTCCCCAATTCTGGCATCCAAAAGGGAATGCTGTAAAGGCAGGGATTGATTATCCAGCTTAATGAATGGATAAAATCCTGAGTTCCTTTCTGGAGCAGAGGGAGATCTTGGAAAAGGGCACAGCTCAGTGGGACCAGGAACAACCCTGGGAACAACCCTGGGAATTTCGGGGAGGATTTGTGCAGAAGGAACAAGATCTGTGGGATTTTTTTTGGAATTTTCTGGGAATCGTGAAGGGAAACACAACGCAGGCAGCAGGAGGGAAAAAGCCACGACTGGCACGAGACTGAGCTGCCCAGAATTCCAGAGGGTTTTTCATTCTGTTCCTTTTTTTGTTTTTTTTTCCTCCCCCTTAAACACCTCGAGGGCTTATCCCATTATTTTCCAGGGAGCATTTGCATATCCAAATAAATATCGGATTGGTCCCAGAATTTTCCGGGGAGCATCTGAATACCCAAATAAATATCGGATTGATCCCAGAATTTTCCGGGGAGCATCTGAATATCCAAATAAATGTCGCCACGCTCGCTGCCAGCGTTTGCAAACGAAATCAGGGCAGCTGCAAATCCCGGCAGGGGGATGGAATTCCGGGATAAATTATTCAAATCCACCTTTTTTTTGCTTACAAAACGCTCATCCCTGGCGGCCGCCCCGCTGCTCCGGTGCCGTTTTTATTTTTGCCACGTGCTGCCATAATTAACGGTTAATTATGCAAAATCCACCCTGGTTTCCCCTGCTAATTAGCGGAGCCGCTGGTTCCTTCCACCGCTTCCCGAAGCCAAGTTAAAAAATCCCGGGAAAAGGAAGAAAATTTGTGTCCTTTCAGTGAAAATGAAAGTTCAGTCTCTTTGCCCCGTGAGTTTTAAGACAGATAAAATTCATTATTGACTCTTTAAATCGTGGAATTTGGGGGGGTTTTAGGTTGGGGGAAAGGGATTTGGGAATTTTTCCTGCACAATTATCTGTGGGATAGCCGGAAAACGGAGCAGAGGGAGCGAAATTCCATGAAAATGGAGCTGGGGAGGGATTTAAAAAATGCATTAATTTAGAGATCTCAACCTTTAAATCTGCATCTCCCCCTTCCCAAGGGCTTGGGGGCTGCTCCAAATATTTTCCAAGCTGGATCCAGGCTGAGCTGCCCCTGCCCCATGTCCCGAAACCATTCCCAAATCTTGTTTTCCATCCTTTCAAACCCAATCCCGGTGCAGGAATGATCAGGAATGATCAGGAATGATCAGGAATTATCACCCCACGCCCATTCCGTGGCTCCCGATCTGGCACAAGGCTGTGGATTGATCCCAAAAAAATCCCCAAACGTCCGGCTCCATCCTAAAAAAAGCCTTTCCAGGGAATCTTGGGAAGCAGGTGCTGTTTAACCCCGCCAGGACGGGGAGGATTTAACACCCAAACCAGCAGAAAATCGGGAATTTTCAACTCCTATCAGCCTGGAGAGGGAGTCAGCCCAAAAAAAACGGGAAAAGGCTGGATCCCACACCACTGGAAGCAGTTTTTGGCTCCTTCCTGATCCCAAAATCCCAGCAATCCAGGAGTTAACCCGGTGCCTGCACCTTTTATTTGCCTTGGATTTGCCCCAAGTTTGAGTCATCGCATTCAAACAAAAGGAAAAAAAACCCAACAAAAAACCCCAAACCCTTTGTGCTTCATATTCCAAGCATCCCGGGGAAAGGAGAACTTTTGGAATAATGAGGGCACATCCCTGCTTTACGCTCGGAAGGAAAACCAGGATGCATCCAGAGCATTAAAGAATCCCTATTTCCATGTGCTGGCGCGTGTAAATAAAACAAATCACGGCACATCTACAGAAAAATTCCAGCTTTCCCGCAGCTCCACGGATGAGCTGGAGGTGGGAGCGGGGTTGTTTTTTACGGGAGCAGACTTCCGAAGGAACGTCAGGAATGCGGGGTGGAAACGGATCAGGCCTTTCCCTCGTAGAAAAACCCGATTTTTTTCTTTTTTCCCCCCCTTTTTTTCCTCCGAAGCTCGAATGGAAACGAAACCCCGAATCACCCGAGCGCTCCCTGTCCTCCCGTCCACCACCCGGAGCCAGGAATCCGCAGGTTTTTCCTGCTCAATCAGGAAGCTTTGGAACCGGATCTGGTGGCGGTTTGGATTGGACTGGGGGTGGTGGAGGCGGGGGGGGGAACAAAAACTTGACCTGCAGCCCATTAACCCCTGGCTCGGCTGTTTCATCCCGATCCGAGCTTTATCCCGCGATTCCCAGATCGATCCAATGGGCTTGGATTCCTTATCCCGATGGATTCGAGGGGGTTTGTGCTGGGGGGCCAAGGGCCGGGCTTGGAGCTGCACCCACATTGAGGATTTTAGGGGTTTTTGGAGGGTTTTAGGAACCTTTGGATGATTTTAAGGACCTTCGGATGATTTTAAGGACCTTTGGATGGTTCTAGGAATCTTTGTATGATTTTAGGGACCTTTGGATGATTTTAGGGACCCTTGTATGATTTTAGGGACCTGCTTTAGCCACAAAAATCAGAATTTCCACTCCTGCCCCGAGACTTGAGCCGGGCCTGGTGTCTCTGTGTCAATGGGAGAATCCCAACCTCCTCCGTGGGCTGCAGGGGATCCCAAAAATGCTTCCGTTCCCTTGGTTTGGGGAATTTCTGTCTGTTCCTGACGGGCAGGACAGGTAATCTGGGATTCAGGGCAGGCTGAGAGGGGAAAATCAAGGATTTGGGGGATATTCAACGCTGCCAGAGCTTGCAGTAATTATTATTATTTATTTTCATCCCCGAGATTTCAGCCCTTTCAGCAAAGGGATTCAAAGCAATCCCAAAAGTCCAAGATTTTAACAAAATTCCCTCTCTCCAGCCACATTTGAAGAAAGATTCCCACTTTTTTTTGGGGGCTGTGCACCCCTCAGGAAGAGCAGGGGTTTGGGATTAGGCCTCCTTTGTTCCGGGTTCCCGCCAGGGTGTAAATCCCTGATTTTCCCTTTACACCAGCTCTGGGAATCCCTCAGAGTGGGATATTCTGGCCATGGAAGTTCCCATCCCCTGGAAAACATCCAAGGTGTGATCCCAGACAACACCAACCTCTACAGATCCCTGGGATTAAAGGAATTAGGAAAGAAATGTTGGGGTTTTTTGTTTTTTTTTTCCAGTGGTAATTCCCTTCCTGCCTCTCAAACAACCACATCCACGGCTGGGAATTTCCAGGAATCACCAGAAAACCGGGAAACACCTCTTTCAATCACTTCGCCCCCCTCTAATCAACGCCTCAAGAAGTTTTCCCCCCCTCCCCGCCCTGTTACAAATCGCCCTCGAGCACCTCGAAATCCGGGAATTTTTTACCATTTTTTTTTNAACTCCGCGTCCTCTCCATCCCGAGCGGAGAAAGCGCAGAAGGGGGGGAGGAAGAATTAAAAAAAAAAAATAAAACCCCCACGAGGCGGGAGAGACGGAGGCTGCCGACGGAATCTGGGAAGCGTGGATTCCCCCCCTCCTGCTCCTGTTATCTCGGCCTTGGCCGGGCGAGGGAACGCCGGTGGAAATCTTTGCCTGGTACAAGGGGAGCGGAGCCCTCCGCTTCGCAGGCCAGGAATTCTCGCTCTTGAATAATTTTTAACTTCGCCTTCCCGGCGGAGGAAAATCCCAGGGAGAGGGGGGGGGGTTGCTCTCTCTCCCAAGGGCTCTGCTTGGTTGGGTTTTGTTTTGTTGGTTGTTTCGCGGGGAGAGGATTCCTGGCCCGGGGGGAAGAGGGAAAAAGGGGGAAATTCCCCCTTTTTTTTTTCCCCCCCGGGCCTTTCCCGGCTTCCAGGGGTGGGGAGGGGATGAGGGGAAGGGATGAGCAGGATTTTCCTGGGAAAAACAGAGCTGGGAGAGGGGATCTTCAGGAACTTTCGTCCTGGGGTCTCCGGTTGTTTTTTTCTCCCTTTGTTTTAAAACGGGGATTGTTTTCCTGGCCTGGTGCAGCCCGATCCCCTCAGGAGGGCTGAGAGAAAACTAATTAGCGCTTCTGGTCACTGAAATTGTTAATAACACCAATTTATTGTTATTTTGATTGCTTTTTGCCTCTTGGAGGGTTGAAATTCAGGCACATTCCCCACACAAACTGGGAGAGTAAAACCTGAAAACACAAAGGAAATATAGAAAAATCCAGGCCAAGAAAAAAGGCCCAAATCACCTCAGAAGGCCTGAAACTAATTACCAATTCTGATCACTGAAATTGTTAAAAATAACGACTTCTTATTACTTTGATTATTTTTACCTCTTGGAGGGTTGAAATTCAGGCACATTCCCCACACAAACTGGGAGAGTAAAACCTGAAAACACAAAGGAAATATAGAAAAATCCAGGCCAAGAAAAAAGGCCCAAATCACCTCAGAAGGCCTGAAACTAATTACCAATTCTGATCACTGAAATTGTTAAAAATAACGACTTCTTATTACTTTGATTATTTTTACCTCTTGGAGGGTTGAAATTCAGGCACATTCCCCACACAAACTGGGAGAGTAAAACCTGAAAACACAAAGGAAATATAGAAAAATCCAGGCCAAGAAAAAAGGCCCAAATCACCTCAGAAGGCCTGAAACTAATTACCAATTCTGATCACTGAAATTGTTAAAAATAACGACTTCTTATTACTTTGATTATTTTTACCTCTTGGAGGGTTGAAATTCAGGCACATTCCCCACACAAACTGGGAGAGTAAAACCTGAAAACACAAAGGAAAT
Source organism: Gymnorhina tibicen (assembly GCA_013399875.1). NCBI lineage: Eukaryota > Metazoa > Chordata > Aves > Passeriformes > Artamidae > Gymnorhina > Gymnorhina tibicen. Next base: position 9,939 of record VXAZ01006309.1, read on the forward strand.
ATAGAAAAATCCAGGCCAAGAAAAAAGGCCCAAATCACCTCAGAAGGCCTGAAACTAATTACCAATTCTGATCACTGAAATTGTTAAAAATAACGACTTCTTATTACTTTGATTATTTTTACCTCTTGGGGGGTTGAAATTCAGGCGCATTCCCCACACAAACTGGGAGAGTAAAACCTGAAAACACAAAGGAAATATAGAAAAATCCGGGCCAAGGAAAAAGGCCCGAATCACCTCAGCTCCCTGAGGAAGTAAGAAAAAAACGGGAAAGTCGGGGACGGACCCCAAACCGCACCCAGACCTCTCAAAAAGCAGCTTTTACCCCAACCGAGGCGGAAATAAATGGGTGCAAAGTGAATTATCCCAGTGTTTTCCCACCCGGCAACGGGACATGGAGGAGAGAGGTGGGAACAAACCGGGAAAATTGGCTCGAGCTTTTCCCGCTCCGGATATCCCAGGATTCCGTTTTTGAGGAACCCCCACGGCTCATTCCCATGAAAAAATTTGGATTTCCGAGGGACGTTTTCCTCCTCCCGGGGGCGAGGAACCCTCCCGAACTCAACACCCCATCCCCATTTTTGCCCTCGCGTTCCCCGGGAGCTCCCTCCCGCTGAGAAATGTTTATTCCCACACCAAATCCCAGCGGGAAAACTCCCTTTTTTTTTCTTCTTTTTCCCTCCCCGCAGCGCCAGCTGCGCCCTGCCCCGGACACCCCAGCCCTGCCCCGTGTTTTTATGGTGTTTGTGCTCGTTAAACCCAGGTTTATCCCTTTTTTTTTCCCGCCCTGGGAGCTGGGGAGTCGCTCCCGGAGCCGCCGAGCACCTGCGCAATTAAAGCTTCGTTAAAACCTGAACTTCTGAAATCGCTGCCCCTGGGTCGCCGGAGCAGGAAAAAGAGGCCGGATAAAGCCTCGGAGATGGTCGGGAAGCCGCAAAAATTCCCTGTTTTCTTCCCATCCCGCTGCACTGAATGCGGGATTCAGCAGGTTGGAGGCGTCTCTCCTCGGTAATGAGGTGGAAACAGAGAATAAACAGGGATATTCCCAAGAAAAAGAGGGAATATTCCCTCAAAAAAACCAAATTATCGCTGCTCTCAGCGTTTGTGCAGAGTGTTGTCCCGTTAGCGGGGCATTTATTGCACGATTTATTTAAGCAAACACGTGGATAAGGGATGCGGGAAAGCGGGATACGATCCCGTGGCTCAAATATCCCCAAAGATCAGGGAAAGCAGAACATGGAAGGGGGGAAAAAACGTGGAATTTTCCAGGTGGTTGACGCAGCAGTGGAAGGGTTGCTCTCAGGGATCTTGGAGGCCTTTCCCCCCAAAAAATTCTGTGGTTCTGGAAAGGGAATGAATCCATCCAGAGCACTCCAAGGAGAGGTTGGAGGATGGTGGAAAGAAGTGGGATGAGATGAGGTTTGAGGGCCCTTCCAGCTGAATCCTGGAATTCTGGGACCCTAAATGCCCTCTGGTGAGGGCAGAGCGGGACAGAAGGAGCTGATTTACCACCAGGCTGAATTCCAGCAAAATTTATCCAGTCCCGGAGGGAGGAAAATTTTGGAAAAAACCTCTTAATTTCACCTCAAAATTAACGCTCAAAACCAACAACAACCCCGCGCAATTTAACGGGCCGGGCCATCCTCGCTTTTTAAATCCATCCGAGGTCTCCCGGGAGGCTTTTTTTTTTTTCGGGAAACTCCTTTTTCCCCCCCATCCCGGGAAAGCCTCGGGGCCGCCCCTCCCGAGCAAACAGCCCCGGCCGGGAGCGCGGCTTTTTCACCTTGTTCTCCAAAATTTTACAATTCCCGCTCCATTCCCGGCAGCGCCCCGGGAACGTTCGGTGCTTATCGGGGCCCGGATGAGATAGGAGAGGCTGGGCTCGGCTCATTAAAGCCCGGCCTCATTAAAGCCCGGCAATTAACGAGCGCGCCGCTCCCAGGTGATGGATGGAGCGGGGGATGAGCGAGGATTCACCTGCCGCGGGAAAAGCGCCGCTCCCCCGCCCCAAAATCCAGGGATTTTATGATCCAAAGGCTTGTCCGGGGTGCGGGGGATGGAGAAGCGCCTCTCCCCCGCCCCAAAATCCAGGGATTTTATGATCCAAAGGCTGCCCGGGATGCGGGGGATGGGGAGCTCCGCTTCCCCGCCCCAAAATCCAGGGATTTTATGATCCAAAGGCTGCCCGGGATGCGGGGGATGGGGAGCTCCGCGCGCTCCTCCCGGGTTTAAAGTTGAGCTGAGGATTTTTTAAACCGAGGTTTTATTATTATTTTTTATTTATTTTCCCGTCCTCAGGGATGTTTTTAATTGACGGGAATTCTCGGGAAAGTGGGGAAAAAGCAGCGAATTTAACAGATTTGACCGATTTTTGGGGGGTTTTTCTCCCGCTGCCCTCAGTGGGATGGGGTCAGCCCTGGGGGGATGCAGAACTGGTTGTGCCTGGAGCCACTGGGATACCTGGGAGAAGGGATTTTGCCACCCGGGTGGGATCCTTGGATCCTTATCCCGACACTAAATCCGTGCTGAGAGCCCAAAATTCAAAAGCCGATTTCAAAATTCCAAATTCAAGCCCTCTTTGGAGAAATCCCGGCCTTTTAAGAGGGAGAAAACGTCGTTTCCCTTACTGAGATTATTTTATTTTATTTTATTTTATTTTTATTTTATTTTATTTTATTTTATTTTTATTTTATTCTGATTTATTTTCTTTTCTTTTTTATTCTGCTTTATTTTATTCCAATTTCTTTCATTTTACTTTATTTTATTTTGATTTTATTCTGCTTTATTCTATTCTGATTTATCTTTATTTTATTTTATTTTATTTTATTTTATTTTATTTTATTTTTTTTATTTTATTTTTTTTATTATTTTATTTTATTCACATCTCACCCGTTTGTATTTCCCACCAACCACCAAATTTCCTCACCCTCACAAACTCCGACCGAGACAACGCCACCGACCCAAACAACTCCCGAAACAGCGAATTCCCCCCGTTCCCATCCCACTTTTCCCGGGAAATCCGCGAGCAGGGCACTCCTTGCCTTCTACTCCCCCCAAGTGGCCACAGCTCCAGGGATTTCACAGCTCCAGGGATTTCACAGCTCCAGGGGTTTCCACGGGCAGATCCCGCTCCTCTGGATTTAGGCTGGAAGCGCAGAGGGGGGGAAAAACGATCCTGCTGCCAAAAAATCCCTGGTTTTTTTTTTTTTTTCGGGAAAATCAAGCAGCTCCAGCCGGAATAAAGAGAATTAAAGAGAATTTTCTGGACGGCAGGAAGAGCCTGGGATTAACAAACATCCGCAGCCGGGAGATGAAGAGAAATCCATGAAATTAAAGGAAATCCGTGGAATTTAGAAGAAATCCATGAAATTTAAAAGAAATCCATTAAATTTAAAGAAATCAGCTGCTTTGAATGACGTCATTGGGAAAGGGAATCGTTTCCTCGATCCCGAATCCCCAAATCAGCTCCCGGTGGGGAATCGGGAGGGAAAAAGGGAATTAAATCCCGGCTTTATCTGCCGGGGAGGCTTTGCCTGCTCCCAGCTCCATGTAAACACCTTAATTAAGGCGCCCGCGCTAATTGCAGCTGCTCTCCCCTAATTAAAGCTCTCCCGATTCCCGACCCTCTGGAATTGCAGCTCCTGGAAGGTCACCGGAGCCCACCTGCTCCAGCGGGCAGAATTTAGGGATTTTCCACTGCCACAGCGGCTTTCCCAGCGTTGTTGCGCCGATTCCTCCTCCAGGCCGGGAATTCCTTAAGGAACGGGGGATAATTCATGGAATTCCACGCTCGGGAATCTCCTGAAGAAAATTTCCCTCCCTCCCTGAGGGCAGCAGAAGCTCGGAATTTGAGTTTTCCAACATTTCCCACCTTGTTCTCCTGTTTTATTTTCCAGGAGGTTTTCGACGGGCTCCAAACTCAAATAAAATGGAATATTAAGGAATTTTTTCCCGCTTCATCCCTCTCCTCTCCTCGTGGCGGATGATGGGATTCTCTTCTCCAGCAGAAATAAATTTCCTTCCTGAAATCGTGCGGGAGAAGGAGGAAATTCCGGAATTCAAAGTAAAGCAAACCCCCGCCGTTATTCCCGATCATTTCCCATTAAAATGTCCAACATTTCTGCTGGATTCGTTCCTGAGATGAAAATTCCACCTGGATTTTCCTGCTTTTTTTAACACTTTGGGGCTTTTCCTGGTGTTTAACGCTTCGTGGGCCGAGATTTCCCGCCCGGGAATTGCAAAGGAGCAGCTCTGGAGTTTCTCCCAGCTCCTAAAAAAACCTCGGCATTCCCAGTTTTTAACGATTCCCGCAGGAGCAAAACTCCACCAGCTGCTCCCGCTGCGGTTTTAAGGGAGCGAAGAGGGGGATTTGGGATAAAAACCCGCCCGGCTGGAGGGACGGGGATGGAAAAGCGGAATTCCAGAGGATCCCGGGTGCCAGCAGGTGTCACCCATCCACCGCCGAGCGTCCTGGAAATCGCCGTGGGAAAAGTTGGGAGCGGGTTTTTTTGGGAAGGGACCACGACCCTGGGATCTGTTTGGAGATCCCTGGGCTGGGATCCGGGTTCGTTCCAGTTTTCCAAAGCCACGATCCAGCCGGAATGAGGGCTGGGAGCCGTTTTTAGGAGGATTTGGGATTTTTCCCAGCTCTGTTCTCACACCCGCAGCGGGCGGTGGGAATCCAAATCCCACCCTTTTCCCCGAAAACAATTCCAGGGGAAAGGACCTGCAGCAAAACCATCGTGGAACAGCAGCCGAATTCCCGAATATCCCAGATGTGGGGGCTCGGGTTGGGAACTTCCCGCCGAATCCATGAAATCCCTCGGCGAGGGTTTGGATGGGACGGGATTTGGCAGCGGATCCCGATGGGAATCGCTTTTCCCCGGTGCTGATAAGAGACGTTATCAAAATCCCCTCGGCCGGGCCAGCTCCTGAACCCCCCTCACCTCGGAACCCAGCAGCTCGTTATGAAACTGCTTCATTTGCATATGCAAATGAGACGCTTCCCCACGCTTAACTCGGCCCTGGATTACCTCTGGCTCCAAAATCCGTTCCGGGGGCTGTTCCGGGCTCTGCCAAAAGGAGCCGGAGCAGCTGAAGCTGCGTTTATTTCGGGCCTGGGGACGTGGGTTTATAAATAGGGAAGGCCTGGAAAAACCCGGGATAAGCCCAAACCGTCCCGCGGTTCCATTCCAGAAATCCCGTTTTAAATCCAATCCATGTAAAGACGTTATTTAAATAAATAGGATTGAAATCAATAATTGAAATGTTTTTTTTTTTTTTTCTCCAGGTCTCCCTTTTCCTTTTTTCCGCCGGCTCTTTTCAGCGTTCCCACGTGGAGTTTTCCTGCCCACAGGGGAAAATAATTCGGTTTTTATGGAATAAATTGGATTTTAAGGTGTAAAAACCCAGCCCGGCCTCCTCGTCCCGCTTTAAACGGGGCGGGATCCAGCAGAAAAGGGAATTTTGTTTCTTTTCCCTCGGTTCCGGTGGCAGCGACGCCCCAGAAGGGCTGAAATCGGAGCTCCCCGGGCGTTAATTCCGTTCCCTTCATCCCGGGCTGGAAAAGGAAACACGGAAGGACCTCCAGGGACACGAAAAAACAGAAAAAAAATTAAAAAAAGAGCTCAAAACACCCCCGAAAAAGCTGAAATCTCTTTTATTTTGGCACCAGTTAAAAAGATACAAACGCAGGAAACGCCAGGGCGGTCCCAGGCGCGTTCTGGAGCAGTTCCTGATCTTTTCCAGGGACAGGGAACCCGAAACGGCGCCTTTTCCCGGGAATTGGCAGGGCCAAGAGAGGGCAAACCCACAGAGCCGGCCCCAAAACCCAGAGAGCCCAACCCCAAACTGAACCCAGAGTCCAAACCCCAAACCCAAACTGAGCCCACAGAGCCCAAACCCCAAACTGAATCCAGAGCCCAAACCCAAACCCAAACTGAGCCCACAGAGCCCAAACCCAAACTGAACCCACAGAGCCCAAACCAAACCCAGAGCCCAACCCCAACCCCGAACCAAATCCAGAGCCCAAACCCAACCCCAAACCGAACCCACAGAGCCCAAACCCAACCCCGAACTGAACCCACAAAACTTAACCCCCAAACCCAAACTAAACCCAGAAAATTCAACCCCAACCCCAAACTAAACCAACCCAGCCCAACCCCAAACTAAACCCACAAAATTCAACCCCAAACCCGAACTGAACCCACAAGACNAAACTAAACCAACCGAGCCCAACCCCAAACTAAACCCACAAAATTCAACCCCAAACCCGAACTGAACCCACAAAATTCAACCCCAAACCCGAACTGAACCCACAAAACTCAACCACAAAACCCAAAATCAAAAGCACCAAACCAAACCTTAACCCCAAACCCCCAAAACCCAACCTAAACCCCCAAAACCCAATCCCCAAACCCAAACCAAACCCACCAAACTTAACCACAAAACCCAAAATTAAACCCGGAAAACCAAGCCTTAACCCCAAACCCCCCAAACCCAAACCCCAACCCCGAACTAAACCCCCAAAATTTCACCCCAAGCCCAAACCCAAACCCCCAAAATTTCACCCCAAAACCCAAACCCACAAAATTTCACCCCAAACCCAAACCCAAACCCCCAAAACCCAGCCAGGAGCTCCCAGCGGTGACAAAGCTGAACCACAAAAAAAGGGGTAAAAATCTCGGGATTTCGAGGTTTTCTGGGTAAAAATCTCGGGATTTCGAGGTTTTCTGGGTAAAAATCTNAAACTAAACCCAGAAAATTCAACCCCAACCCCAAACTAAACCAACCCAGCCCAACCCCAAACTAAACCCACAAAATTCAACCCCAAACCCGAACTGAACCCACAAGACTCAACCACAAAACCCAAAATCAAAAGCACCAAACCAAACCTTAACCCCAAACCCCCAAAACCCAACCTAAACCCCCAAAACCCAATCCCCAAACCCAAACCAAACCCACCAAACTTAACCACAAAACCCAAAATTAAACCCGGAAAACCAAGCCTTAACCCCAAACCCCCCAAACCCAAACCCCAACCCCGAACTAAACCCCCAAAATTTCACCCCAAGCCCAAACCCAAACCCCCAAAATTTCACCCCAAAACCCAAACCCACAAAATTTCACCCCAAACCCAAACCCAAACCCCCAAAACCCAGCCAGGAGCTCCCAGCGGTGACAAAGCTGAACCACAAAAAAAGGGGTAAAAATCTCGGGATTTCGA
>VXAZ01006310.1:0-56618 GCA_013399875.1 Gymnorhina tibicen
TTGTTTTCAAACCAACACAGACCTTAATGTTTTGATTTACCTTCACTAAGGAGCAAAACTTGCTTCAGCGTGTTTGTGTGAGCACAGAGCACTGGCTCCAGGGAAAGGGGACTTTGCTGGAGCTGGCTGGTGAGGAGGCTCTGTGAAAATCCCTGCAGATCTGGCGCTTCTTCTGCCTAGCTCCCTCCACCTCTGTGCATCTCTCCTGGGACCTCTCAGGGTTTGGGAGGTTCTGTGAATGCTGTGGCATTGCACACAACTTGAAGAGCACAGCTGCACTGCCTTTATTGAGAGTCTGTGTGCAGAGAGGAACATCTGTGGGTGTAGCTGAACACTGGCACAAAGATGGGATGTGCCCAGTAGAATGGTGGGAGTGAGGCAGAGATAGGCACAGGAATTGGAGGGCTGCAAAACATATGCTGGGAGCTCCCAGCCTGGTTTCATCCATGGAAGCACTCTGGTCACCTCATGGAGAAAGGTTTTTGCTGAGTATCTGAGAAGGCAGATATGGACAGGATTGTCAGGGCAGCGTCTGTCCGTTCCACGAGCAGGGACTGGGAAGTGCAGGGAGCTGAAGAACCAAGTGCCTCTTTGACATTTCTTTGTCGTCCTTCCTCAGGCACCAAAAGTGCTGGTTTATGGCTGTGAACAGCAGGAAGCACAGGAACCATTTCTCCTTTGACGTTTAAACTACAGGCAACAGTTCCAATTAAATTTCTCCCTTTTTTTAACTAGATGTTGGTTCAGATGTATTAGCCTCTTTATTATGGTTAGTATCTGTCATTGAGGCTGGGCTAGCGATGCAGAATTTGCTGACATTTTGGCAGAAAGACTTCAGAAAGCACTGTCTGCTCTTAATCTTTGGGAATGTGTAACTCTGCTGTTGGGCATCTTGCCAAAGCCATGGCCATCTTAAAAGCTCTACAAAGGATCTGCAACCCCAGCAAATTCAGCACACTCTGGAAATCCCAGGGCATCTCTGCCTACCCCTTGGCTATAGCTTGTATGCTCTCTGTCCAGGTAGAAGATGGTGGGGCCTCTGGGAAGGATACACAGGGAAACCCCAGACCCACCCCTGGAATTGCCTCCCAGAAAGGTAGAGATAGAACTGAGCCCAAATATTTCCTAATGGTTTAGCTTTTAATCTGTTTCATTCTGCTGGCTAGATAAAGATTTTCTTCTATCAAGGACAGGTGTTCTTTGTCAGGGTTCTTAATCTCTAAGGCTGTGCAGATGAAACTACAAGACCTGGAAAGACAGGCAAGAAGGAAGATGTGGATAGTCAGGGAGAGAGGAGGATACTGAAGAAGGGGCAGTGAGAGGGAAGAGAGGAGGGGGAGAGAGGTTAGGAGAGGGTAAGTTGTGTCACATTTTTAATTTGTATTACTTGTCCTATTCTTCCAAGATGTTGTGAATTGGAATAGAGCCAGGAGAAATTTGGTCTCTCAGCAGAAGCATCATGAGATGGTGTACAGGAATTTAGCCATATGACAGTTTTATTATTATTTTATTTTATAGCGCACTGTGGCTGGGGTTTAGCTGGGAATAGCTTTTCTGAGTCACCTGCAAGGCAACAGTCGTAGCATTACCCAGAGTGCGCAGGAGCTGCGCCAGGATCAACTGTATGGCTGTTTCAGGCTTTACAAGTATATTGCAGGGATTGTGCTTTGTGAAGAGCTGTGTAGTTAAATCCTCTTCAGCTGTTTTATGACAGGTGCTGCTCATATAAGTTACTTTCTCTTCTGACAGCTCTGGTCCTTGTGTTACAGGAGAGGAATGCCCATAGCTTCACAGGGTGCTGAGGGCTAAGGCAGCTGCCTTTTCTGGTTATTCTGAAGGCATTTGGCTTGCAGGATGAAATGGGCTAGGCATCCTCTTACCAGAGTTCCAACAGCAGTGGTAGTGGTGTGGATCTGGGAGAGTTGATCTCCAGTTCCTGGCAGGTCCAGAGGCTGTGTGCTAGGTGGGTATGTGGGAAGATACCTTTTGAGGCTCCTCAATCATGCTCACTCCTTACGGATCCAAGGTCAAAGGTAATTGGGAGCAGCACTGCTCCCCAGTGACTCTCTTAGCAGGGCATGCGTGTGACTGTGTGACTTCCAGCACGAGAGGTTTGGAGCTTGGGATGTGTAGCAAGAATTAAATGCAATTTATGAGGGCATAGATGTAAATGAATCGGTTCATTTATAAAATCAACTTCTTCAGGCTACTTAGCTTTTTGATGTGTCACCAGTATTTAATTGTATTAACTTGGTCTTAAAAGAATGATTAGGTTTTATATCTCTGTAGATCTTTACTTATTTCCCAGCTCTCAATCTATTGGCCTGTGGCAACACTTCTGCTTAGCTTTGATTTGTAGGGGGGGGAAAAGTTATTAGACAGCAAGTTTGTTCTGCATTAGTAAACAGAACAGTTCTTAACCAAATCATCTATGTTTTGTGATGCAGGTTAAGCAGAACTATGGCAATACTTACCACACTGGATGCACTGGATGTTATCTTGATGAGTTAATTATTCTCCTTTCCCATCTTGGAATGACCTCTGTCCCTCAATATTGCATATCTGAGTCTGAGGAAAAAAACCTTTTTCAAGCATACCTGTGAAATGAACTTTTGAGCCAAAGCTGATGACAGGAGGGTGAAGTGAGGCAGGAAGATAAATATTTTAAGTTTCAGAATTTGTGTTTTCTGAAATGCTTAAGTATGTTTTAAAACAAAGTCTTTATTTTTGTTCTGTTTGATACAAACCAAAATGAACCAAGATTAAATTTCACTTTTCACATCCTTCTTTAGTCAATTACTAAGTTAAAGAAAACAAAGAAATGAACTCACTAATCAAGTCCTTCCCCAGGCTGCCAAGGTTTTGGCTGAGAAAGAAGAGATTTGCCCCGTATCCTTGGGGATTCTGCTTTTTAGAGAAGAGGGTGGCCAGGAGCAGTTTGGGGAAGGCATCTTGGCATACCAATTAATTTAGCTCAAAATAACAGTTGGGGTCAGTGACAGCTCTGTCTGTAGCTGATAAGTAAAAGACCAAGCTCAGAACTGCAGGTCAAGAAACAGCAGCTATCACTACCATAAGAAGCCCTGATAACATAATCCTTTAATAATACCAACATAATTCCAGCAGCTGAGGGCAGGGGAGGGTGTGGAGGCCAGTGAGCCTACAACCTTGGGGACCAAGGGAGTCCATTGATGGGACAGCCCCTAAGCCAAAAGATACTCCCCAGGTTAGGGAGACAGAGAAGGCCTCTCCCAGGATCCTTTGTTTCATTATGTTAATGGATTCCAGTTCTGATTCCCCAGTCGGCCAATTGGCCTTCCTGCCCCCTTATACCTTATATGTCCCTGCCCTAGAAAATTCTCCCTTCCCTGCTCTCCCATTGGCCCTTGTTCCTTTGCCACTCCCTCAGAGTTTTCCCATTGGCTCCCATACCCCAGCCCCACCTGTGTACTGCCCTCTTGCCCTCAGATTATTGGTCCCTGATGCTCTCTCCACCCCCCACATATAAATATGGACACACACCCCTACTCCCCCAAATTTTCTGTGTCCTTCATCACTGGAACCCTTCACATGCATGGCTGAAATAAACCTCTCCCATGGAATTCTACACGAAGACCCTTCCCGTCTCTTTGCCATCAACTTGTCAAAGAAGCTATCTGGTGTGTGTGTGTGTGTGGGGAGAGGGGGGTGTGTGTGTGAGTGTGAGTGTAGTGGCCCTGCAGAGCGGCTTTCAGCTGGAGACGCTTTCAGAAGGTTGCGGCACCCACCACAACACCCGCCACGACAGGAGGGAGGGAGGGGAATGCTAGAAACCTGGCCGTGCATTTGGTGTGGATTGACATGAGAGAGGACAGTGTGTGCCCAGGTGGCTGGGGCACAGTACAGGTGAAGCTGGGTCTCTCTGAGCACAGGAGGTGGCTTTATCAGGAAGGATGCATGCCTCAATGATTTTTAAATTGCTGTTGGTTTTAACTTTTTCCCCCCTCCAAAGGGAGCAGTAGGACTTGTGCTCCTATTCATGCCATGAACTAACGCTGCAGATGCCTGCTGGGAGAGGAGGAATCCCCTTTGGAGCTGGGGTTCTTCATACTTGAAGACCTTGGGACAAGAGGGCAGTGGTGAGCCTTTGCAGAGGAGGGTTGTGTCCTCAGGCATTTGCAGCTTTTTAGAAGTGGGAATTTTGTGCAGAGCACTGAAAATAATGCAAAAAGTGTAGCTTGGCTCTTGCTGGATGTGTTGTCCCTCTGCCCCCACTTAAGAAAATATTGCCCTCCAAATTCAATTCTGTAGCCCATTATTCATGAGGTCATTACTGTTTAATTTAATCACCAAATGTCAGCTGAATCCCATTTGTTCTGCCAGCTCACTAGAGATTTACCTATTTATTTTACATTTCAAATGAATTGCTCATTATTCTGTCATTCTGGGATTTTATTCTGTAACTTATTTTGTGGACCCTGACAAGCTGAAAATGAGCCCTGCTTCTCTCCTGTCTTGCATGTTAATTGTCAGGTCCATGGTTCAACTGTTTGCTTGCAGGACCAAAGAACCTGACCCAGTATTTGGGGAGAGAGGGGAGCTAGGCTATGTAATCCCACAGCTGCTGTTGGTGATTCAACTGTGATGAGAAGGAAATACTTTTTCCTCCCTCCCACACCTCTTGGGTCAATGTCAAAGGACAAGTTATCCTGTGCAACTTGCCCCTGAAATACATCACAGCAAATCAGCAGTGTATAGTGTCCCTTATGGTGTGTGGGCATGGGTGCGGATGTATGGTTGAAGTCCTGAGAGCAAAACCTGTAAAAAGAAATGTCAGAGAGAAAACAACATTTGGGGTATAAATACCAATCTTCTTTTAATAAGATTAGGGTGAAATGGTTCTCAGTAAGGGACAGTCCTTACATCAGCTTTTTCTAGCTGCAGTGTTGGTGCTGGAGAAGACAGAACAGTGCTCTGTTCCAGCCAGCCAGGTCCCAGGCTCCTGTGGTGCCCCTTCACTGGGATGAATTCTGGCTTTCTCTAGTAAGTCCAGGGATCCTGTAGGGCCAAGCTCACAGATCAGCTCCTTGCAGACAGGTTGTGCTTGTGTGTTTGATGGTATACCACGATTGCTGTATACAATCTGAGCCCCATCCAGCCTCTTTCATTTTCCTTTTGCAGAATGCACAATATTACAGAAAACCAATTTTCTGTCGGGATTAGTTCTTTATCTGCCAATTGAGCGATCTGTGCTTTTTCTCAGTTGCCCTGTAAGCTGCTGGGACCTATGGGCCCTGCAATTTGCACCTTTATTATCCAGTTGAAGACCAGCTCTTCTGTGCTGGAGAGGAGACTTGTTAAGAAAATTCACAAAAAGCCAAAGACACTGACATGCACTAGAAAGAGAAGGGGGAGGAATCCTGAGGCTATGAAGGGGGATTTCAATCTTCAGGCTCCTTTCTTGGTGGAATATAAACTGAGTGTGGTCTCAGCTCGATTTGAGCAAATAGCTGAAAAAAAGTAAAAATCCATTGTGTTTGTCTTTGATACTTTCCCTGTCGCTGACACAAATCCCAAGCACTTCATTGATTTTCTGCTTTGCCCAACCTGAGATCAGCAGTGTGACATTGCTCCTGTTTGCTGGGCTCAGTTACTGTCTGCTGCTTCTAGTGAACTTCCCTGGCAGGTTGTGAGAGCTGGATGAAGTAAACCTGTTTGGCTGTTCTTCTGAGATGTTCTTGGACACAGTATTTTCCCACCCCACTCAGCCTGGGCAATCAAGGGCATGTTTTGGAAGTCAGTGTTTACAGGACTGGAAAAAGCTTTCTTACATCTGCCTCACTGTCTCTGTGAAGTAAGCCAGTGCTCCTGTAGCCCTGCTAGGAAACCTGAGGTGCCGTTAGTAGCTCAGAGTAACTGTAGTCAAACTGTGCTTCCTTGACTGCATGTCTCCACTGTTAAGTCTGTCTCTTCTGGTGTACTAATATCCAGGGCAGTGGCTAATGGATATTTTGGGGCAGGTGGCTCTGCAAGCCAGGCTGGTCCAGCTGGGGTCTTCCATAGTCCCACCCGCTCTGTGCAGATCTGTGCTGGCTGTGGGGTGGGTGAGTGACAAGAACAAGCTCTCTGCCTCCTGATGTGTGCTCGTGGTCTAAGCTGCTGCAAGCAAGGAGCACTTTTCAGTCCCACTCTGCAGGAGCAGGGGCTGAAACAGGAACTTTTGGACATGGCTGGGGTATGAGCAATTGCAAAAGCACCTAAAATATGTGTAACTTTCTCAGGTGCTGTTGCGTGGGTTTCTTCCCTCTTCCTGTGGTCTGGTTTGACCCTCTGTGTCTTCACAGGGGAGGGAGCCTCCCAGCTGATGGGTAGGGAATTGCCTGGCTTGCACTTGCTCAGTGCAGGGAGGAATGGGGTGGCCAAGTGCTCAGTACTTGCTCTTGTGAACAGTGGCTCAGAAAGCACAATGTCTATCCAGATGTCAGGCATGTTTATTTCTGGATACTTAAGTACTCTTGACTTGGCCCTAACTGAATTTGTGTCCTAGCGTTTTTCTTAATTGAGTTCTCTGATTCCTCTATGTCAGTGTTTAACTGGGAAAAACAGCAGTACACGTCCTGCTAGAGTAAATGGATCATCTGCCTGTCTCCTCCATGCTCCTGGCAGGCTCTGGGAGGAGCCTAGTTAAATTTTGGCCTGTCCTCCCCTTTCAAGGTTATGGTCTCCTCTGCTTCCCTCTCTGCTGCCTTGCTGATGCCAGGGAGGATTTCTGAGTCTCTGGATTGGCACCAGTCCTGGGCAGGGTGGCTGTGCTGAGAAATGTGACAGGCTGAGCAGGCTCTCCTGTAGGTCCCTGCAGCTTGGCTCTTTGGGGTGTGATGGGGAGGGGTGTTAGATCATCAGTAGGTGTTTGGTGGAAGCCCTGCCTGGTTGGATCCTGGCAGAGGAAAGACTCTGGAGCACTGCTAAGCACTCCTGGCTCTGCCTTCAGCTGAGCACGGGATGATGAATAGAGGTTATTGCTGCAAATGCTCTTTCCACCCATTAACAAGCAGTTAATGGTACAGAGATGCAATAACAATCCCTCAGACTGGCTCCAGAGCTTGTATGGCAGTGTCCCTGCCAAACAGCATCTCTTCGTTTGTCCTGTGTCTGGGAGAGCAGTGAAGGGGATGAGGGAACTAAGACGAGAAGCTTGAACTCCTCACTGTCCTTCAAAAGGTGAGTGTAACTGTGACTGACACAGATGTAGGGGCTGGTGTGTCTCTGGTAGCCAGGGAATGCAGGTCTCAGTCACTGACAGTGCTGCAGGCAAACACTTGTTTTCAGCTCATTTTCCCCAGAGCTCAGTGTTTCCAGACAGTTCAGGGAAGGCAAGGAGCAAACTGCTCAGTTCAGTAGGCTGGGCATGGCTTGGGGTGGCTGTTTGATGTTGCAGAACTCCTTGTACCTCTTAACTGTAAAAACTCTGCTGCTTTTGAAACTGCATAAGCAGTCCTGTTACTGAGAGTACTAAGTAGAAAATAAGAGCCCCTCCAACATCTTCCCTGCTGGTAAGACATTGCAGAAAGCTTCTTTTCCTTTAAAAAGGAGCAAAGAGCCTTGCTTTACTGTCAATAGAAGATGCATTTCTCTGGCAAATGGCATAAAATGAATCTATTTCAATACAGGTAATTTGGTGTGAAGGAATTGATTTTGCTGTCATGGTATGTTGGATAACAGTAATTTCTTTTCTTTTTTTTTTTTAATGAAAGACTGTGGGGTAGGTCTATAGTTCGTTCCTGTGCACAGCTGTATAGCTGTTTCCCTCCATGTTTTTGCAGACTGTCTCAGAGGGTTTTTGCTATGTGTCCCTCCTGATAGATTTTGGTTTTCTGTCCCATTTAGCATGAGAAATTCCGGGCCAGTTAGTCCAGCCCCATATTCCAGAAATGCTCATCTTGAGTGCTCCCAATTCTAGAGGAGATGGAGGGTAGTATAGAAATGGCAGTGGTAAGTCTTTAGACACCCATTAGCACTTGGCAGAAGATGCAGGGGCTTAGACCATCTGGTAATTGCTCCACTGGTTACCTGCAGGTGGGCACTAAATATGAGATATCTAAGGAAAATAGATATTTGGTCAGCTTAGGGTGTCAAGCTGTAGAGTTGGCTGATTTTGTCTCAGCTCCTGCCCTCTTCATCACCTGCCATGGTTTAACCCCAGCTGGCACCTAAGCACCACACAGCCACTCACTGTGGCATCATCCCCCCAGTGGGATGGGGGAAGAATCAGAAAAGGTAAAACCTTTTTGGTTTGAGATAAGAACAGTTTAATAGTTGAAATAAGGCAAAATGCCATAATAATTGAAGTGAAAAGAGAAAAAAAATACTAAGGGAGAGAGAAACCCCAGGAAAACCAAGCAATGCACAACACAGTGGCTACATTCCCAGCCCATCTCTGGGCAGCAATCAGCCGGTCCCAGCTTGGGCAAGAGGCTTTGTCTTTTGCCCCAGTGGACACTGTCTGGAGTGAGGGTGCAGAGAGCAGAGCCCTGGCAGGTGTTGAGCAATGGGGATAGTGGGTAGGGATGGAGCTGACTCGAGGTTTCTCCTTTCCTTGGTGCCTGTCAGTCATAGCATCCATCAGACTTTTAAGGGTAGAGGTAAGATGTGAAGGGGAGGATTGAATTATGGCAGGAAAACCACCAGATTTCTCAGTTTTTATCTGGAAACTTATGTTCAGATTTGCCTTTGTGGCCTGGCTAGTCTAATAATGAATTGATTTCTCTGTGCCTTGGCACAATTTACAGAAACTCTGTCAATATAATGCACTTGATTTAATCAATAAAAAATGGGCTGGGGACTTCAGACTCTAATTTAATCATTGCAACATTGCTGGTGACATTTCAAGTGACAGATTCCCCATTAACCGGGGGTACTCTGTTCAGCTTGTTCCTGCAGTGCCCTCTGATCAGCTGATTTTTGGGGGGAAAGCCCTGAACTGACACTGCTGTTTGTGAGGGAGCTGAGCAGTGATGGGGAAGAGAAAAGTGAGACTCCAGATCAGGATGGTGCTGCTGCCTCAGCAGATGCGCTGCTGGCTCCGTACTTATATCCCACTGTTATGCTGCAAACTTAATAATGTTTGGCAGCAATTAATTAACACTGTAACAACTGTTTTCTGCCAGGACATTGCACAGAGACTGCAGATCAGGATTCTCTACCCTGCTGGTGGGAGGCTGGGGCAAAGATGGGACTTTGACCGCAGTCCCCAGTAAGAGCAATGCTGCTATGCACCCCCAAAGTTGAGGGAAGAACACTCCTTGCTTCTGAGGGAAGGTCACTGCTTGCAGAAGGTACAGCCTGTAGCTACAATGGGGAGTTGTCAGACATGGAAAGATAAGTGAACTGTCTCTTTCCCTTGCTCACGTTTTTCAAAAGCACTGCATTGTGAGACACTTGTCTCACCTACAGGTTGGTCAGAATTTAGTATATTCCCTGTGTGTGGCCAGTGTGCTGTCTGTATATGGGGTGGTTCTGATCTGTCCAGCTGCATCTTAGTTCTGGTAGAAATGCTGTTCAGGCTGGCATTGATTTGTACTTGGAGGCAGGACATAGTTCTGCAGAGTTAGTAGCTAGTCTGCAGTGGTGGGTCTCCTACCAAGCCAGTGAAGTCTATGGAAACCTGAGACTACAGCAGGCTCCGGAGTGTGGGGGTGTCCAGGAAACCACACTTCTCTATCTCCCATCAGAGCCAAATGGGTTTGAGGCATTGAGATTTTCCCCACAAGGACATGTGCAGCCCTTGTTATGTCATCTCGGTAGGGAGCTGTTGTTTGCTTCACTTCATCAGTGGTATTTCCCTCTGACTTGAGGCTGCCACTGTGAGGCTCAGTCCAGACCCTATTCTCCACGCTGTCACTGTGTACTGTTCCCTTGGCTGCTGTGGGAAGAGGTCTCTCTTCATTGCTCCAGCGGAGCTGAAATGCTGCCAGCTCCTCCTGGGCCTGGAGCAGTGGTTGCTGACAGTGGGTTGCTGCCAGCTCTGTCTTTCACAAGAGCCCTTTCTTCTCAGCAGGGCAAATGGAAAACACATGACCCCCCTCTGCTGACAGTCATCTCCCGTTGAAATATAATTTCAAGCCAATACAAAATTCATTCACATCATCAATGTGAAATGAACAGGCAAGGTGTTTCCTTGCTTTTCCCATTAAGAATAAATCTGCCCTCTGAGACAGCCTGCTTACAGCCTTAAATTAGCCTCCCTGTCTGAAGCAGGATCACTGCCTGCTCTGCAGGATGAGTCATGCTTGCTGAGCACCCTCTTGTCATACTGTTCTTCCTGCTTGTAGGGCTGCTGGGACTCCCTCCCTGGGACTGGCAGTATTTCAGCCCTGCTGCTGACACTGGGAGTTTTGTTTGGCTGGGGCAGGCAGATGGTGCCAGGACATAATGTTGAGACTAGCTGAGACTTCAGAAAGAATTTTTGTTGTTGTTGTTTTAGTGAAGGTTATTCTGCTAATTTAATTCAGGGCTCTCAAGGCTATGGGTTGGACTAATTTGTGTGTTAGCTGAGGCAGAGGGAGCTGGTGGTATGAGGTCTGACATAGGAACACGTGCATAGGACAAGCTGAAGGACAGTAAAACACTTCTCATCCATCTCCTCTGCACTGTGACGAGTTTGGGATTGGCATGTAGGGTTCTTCTGAGAGAAACTACAGAATTTTTGAGTTTATTTAAAATAACTTGTTCCTGAGGATTATTTTTAGCTTGCTATGGCAGTGAAAGCCACAGTGAAGAAAGCATCTTCCAGCCTCTCTAAACAGGGAGCTACTTGCTTCTCCTCACTGGATCTGTTTTATAGTTGAAGGAAGAGAGTAATAGAGCCTGAAATATATGTCTCGTAGCATGGGGCTGTTCCACAGCAAGACCTTTGCTCTGTGCCTACTGGTGAGGAGCAGGGCTCAGCTGCAGGATTTCCACAACAGAAATGATGCAGCTGTTGGCTCCCTGTCCCCAGCTCAGGAGGCCCTGAGCAAAGAGGGTGATGCTGTGGAACCTTACTTGGGTCAAGGCTCGGAGGTATTATGATTTGATCTGAGCTGGCACAGTCAGCTCTGTCAGTTTGACTGTTCAGTGTTCACCATGAAATGCAGAGGCTGCTTGGGTTGACTGTGATGGGTTCTCGTGATTTGAAGGGCTTACACTTGAGACAACCAGAGATTGTCTAAATGGCCTCTTCCCTGCCTCACCTGTGCTGGATGGAGGCTCTGCAGAGCTTCTGCTGCTGCAAACTGACAGCAACTGGCTCTGCAATCCGTGCCTTCCCAGGGCATATTCTGAGGGAGCAGCCCAGTGCTTGGCCCAGGATTTTTGCGTATGCTAACAAGCACAAGCCACTTTGTGCTTACACTCATATAATATTGTTGAAGGAAACCATTCCCGTTTCTGCGGTGATTTTCCAAGCATGGTCAGTGGGGATGGCCAGTCTTTATCTCCTCCTATCCTAACAGTAAGCTGAAGTTTCACAGGTCTGAAAGCTGCTTATGATCTGCTTGCGCTCCTTGGCACTGCCAGGAGAGCAAAGGCCTTGTGGTTAATTGATTTAGCTCAGAAAAGTTGTCTTGTCTTTGCTCTATGCTATGTTCTCCCTTTAAACCAGTTCCCTGAGACTGGAAGTTAACTGGTCACTGATTATATAGGCTATACAAATTTTCCCTTCTTTGCTAGCACTCAAAGGTTCTGTCACAGCCAAGCCCAGCAAGAGGCAGAGGGTACCTGTAGGTAACTGGTGGAACTGGAAGAAATGGGGATCTGGGCATGCAACATGCGATGAGGTGATCTTCATCCTGTGCTCAGGTCAGAGCTGGAGGAGACAAAGGAGCAAAGAGCTCTGCTCAGCAAACTGCTGGTTAAAAGCAGTGTACATTTTGCTGCCTATAGAAACTGGATAATATCCTGAGCTGGCACTGCTTGGCTGTAAAACACTCTTCTCTGACTTGGCCTGGATTATGAAGGAGGGTGAGGCATGTTTATACACCAGCTGTGCTGCTAACCTAGTAACTAGGAAGTAGGGGTTTTGTTTGGTGGGGGTTTTTGTTTGGTTGGTTGGCATTTGGTGGTTGGTTTTTTGTTGGGTTGGTTGGCGTTTTGTTGTTGTGAAAGGATGGAATTGGTCCAGTTTGGACTGCACAAAGCAGCTTTTAAAAGCTGGTCCTGCTGTGTGAGTTGAAAAAGTGTTGAAATAAAAAGAAACAACAGCACCTTCATAAAGAGGAGATCTTGAAGACTTAGTCCTAATCATATGGATGCTTTCTGCATTAAAGCATTACCGTAATGAAAATGTGCTAAAGGCTTTGCTGGAAAAGCCATTAAAACAGATTAGTGCATCTATCTGCACCATAAAAAGGTCATTTTAGTAGGACTGCCCATAGTTCCAGCTGTCACAAAACAAGAGACTCCTGAAGTGCTCTGTGAGCAGCCATTAAAACTGGGGAAGACTCAGCCACATGATCTTGCTTTGAGTGTTTTCAGTGCAAAAAGTACTTTGACCTTTGGGCTGTCATTGCTGGGGAACCTCTGCCTAGAGAAATTAATTAACCCTCATTATACCAAGATAATAGTCACCTCATTTCCCAGCCAACTGCAGGGAGGAGGATAAGAGCAGTGCTAGGGGATGTGCTGTATCATGTGGCTTTCCCTTGGTTCCCTGACCTGTCCCCACCTCCCTGAATATGGGGAAAGATAATCACAAAGGCAGCACAAAGGAGCACATGGTGGCACAGACCCTGGGGGGAGGAGGTGTCACGCGGCAGGCCCCTACAGAGAGGAGCCTGCCGGGAGCTGGCAGACGAGTGAACAGTGCATGATCACCCCATAAAAGGACATTCGGAAGGTGCTTTGCTGTTGTGGCAATGTGTGATAGGTCGCTTAGTGAGAATTACCATGTAAGGAAATACTGTGTCTTAAACAAGTGTATAAAACCAGTTCATTTCCTTTGAATAAACGATTCAGATCCAGGAAGCAGATGCAGATCCAGGAACCAGATTCAGATTCAGTCTGAATTTCAATCACCAACACCTGAATGTAAATGTGAGCTGGTCAGACAAAGGCTGATGTGACCCAGGGCCTGACAGGGGCAAGCTCCAGCAAAGCTGGGGAAAAGGAGCTTGCGGAGATCCACATAGAGTCAGGGACACTAGTCAAGGTGGGATGAGAAAATTTGGAGCTGTAACAATCTGAACACGATTTTTCACTGGAACAACTTCGATGTCTATCCACATCCCCACCTCTTAACAAATACATGTGTTTTCTAAAAATAACATCCTCCCCCACCTCTGAGACTTTGGCTTAGGTGAAGTTAATGCTTTCATGTGAGAAATATGATGAGGAGAAATATTTTGCCACTTTGGCCATGGCTTCTCCCTCATCCCCAATGAAGTAATGGAGATATGAGGGCAGATGCGCAGGGCTGAAGGAGCTGAGGAGTATAGGAGACACCAGAGGCAGGATTATATTAGCATCAATGCATTTGAGTTTCTGTGCTAGTAACAATGCAGACACCAGTCTTCAGATCCTTGTTTTGATCCTTTTAGCTGGGAATATAAAAGGAGTGTCCTTCCATATTCAGCAGATGCATCTGAAGAAGGAACAAACGGGAGAGAAAGTGCCAGATCCTTTAAGTTCTTTGAGAAACTTATTTTAAGGGGGGAGGGGGAAGGAAATTAGCAGGGTTTAAAAATACAAGAAAGAGAGGGAGGAGAGGAAAATCGTAATTTCAACCTGTAACTGTCCTCTCTGTTCCTCTCCTTTGCTGAAGCCGCAGGTTGTGTGTCAGATAAAGGTATTTGGGATGATGTCGGTCTCTCCATCCTTTAACAGATGTTTATGCCATCTGAAAAATATACATTGCGTTCTCAAGCAAATAGCCATGGCTTTTGATGGGTGAAGAGGGGCAACTGTGCTTAGGTTTGGGGGCATCTATGAACTCGTGATAATAGCTGCTGGTTTAGCAGTGAGACTATGTTTTTCTTCAGTGGTTTGATTGTATATATAAATTATAGTCCCGTTTTCTCCATCAAGATTTGTTGGGGAATTCTGTTTTTGTTTATCTGTTCTTTTAATGACGGTGTAGGAGGGCGAGTAGCTTTTATAGTATATGCAGCTATGGAAGTGGACACTTGGCAGCAACAGGGTTTGCAAGGGGTCAGATTGTTTTAACAGAGATGCAAATTAGTATTGTTCTTATATTGAATCCCAAAGCAGGTGGAATCCTTCCTCAAGAGAAAATGCCAAGAAAAGTCACATCATGGCTTTACTATTACTGCAGAGCACTGAGCAGTGACTGTAAAGTGCTGCTGCATTTTACTTGCTTCCATTTGCAGTCAATTGACTGACCTGCACT
This sequence comes from Gymnorhina tibicen, assembly GCA_013399875.1. NCBI lineage: Eukaryota > Metazoa > Chordata > Aves > Passeriformes > Artamidae > Gymnorhina > Gymnorhina tibicen. The sequence continues at coordinate 14,363 of VXAZ01006310.1, forward strand.
CTCCAGGAACAGCCATGGGATTAGAACTTAATGAGTCGGTGGCAGGGGGAACAGAGACAGGTGCCTCCTCTAAGCATGGGTGAAAGGCCCATTTATGTGTCTTGTGAATTATGTTAAAATCGATGGGAGTAGATAACATCCAAAGTACACTGGCATTTAAAAATGCTCTGTGGCTGTTAATGGTCACCCAGACAGGCATCTTGTAGCCCCTCTGAGACTGGTGCATGTGTCCTGAGGGCTCAGTCCCAGTGGGCAGCTGGTGTCCTGGCACATGTGGGAGGAAGCTGCTTAGGTTTGTCCTGTTTCTGTACCAAAACAACTTGTGCATATACAGTGATCTGCTGTGGAGTGATTCCAGAGGGACTATTCCAAGGGCAGAAGGCACTGCCACAGACATACCAAGTGTGGTTTATGCCCGTGCCAGCTGCATTTGTGAAGTGTGGAGCTGTGCATTACTTCCAGGCTGCCTCTGTTTCGGGAAAAAGCACCAGGTACCAGCTCTTCAGAGGCAATTCACGGTCATCAGGGCATCCTGCATAGGCACAGTGCCAGGCTGAGGGCTCAGAGCACCCCCATCTCTGTGGATACAGAAAAGCCTGTTAGAAGGATTTTTCCCGTTTCTTGCAGTGTTCTGTGTGAAACTTCTCTCTCTCATGCAAACTATGAAAACAATAAGATGTTTTTCTGTAACTATCTGGACACCTGGTGTTTGTCTGAGTCTTGTTTATGGTACACTGGTGAAATGGATGTTTTAACACTTCACCCAATCACCCTGAGGGGTGGATGGAGTACTGACCAATATCCTTGTGGGATTAAGACATATAAGTGGATAATTAATTAATTAATTAACACATTTTCCTGCTGACTACGCTTGGATTCATTTCCTGGTCTCTGCAATACAGCCACACATCTCATCCTTGCTAGAACCAGCCTTGTAAGGACCTTCACAGCCCAGATCTGAGAGTGGTGAATGATCCCCTTGCTACAGCTGCTTTGTAACATAAAATAAAAATAAACCACTTTCTATATGTAGAAGCCTGCAAGGTAATTAATATCCTAGCCATTAAATTTCACTGCAGTATACTCAGTGTTAATAAGCTAGTTAAGAGCTCTGCTTGAAATTAATAAGTTGCAAATGACCTAAGGGCTGCTGTTTCATGCTTGCTTTTTCCCCATGTACCCACCCAAAATTACAGAATTTAAATAGAAAGACAATTTTCATTTATGAGCTAGTATCATTATTCATAACTGGAGAGTTTTAAAGAATAAAAAGCCTTTCTGGTTAATTAGAAACTTCAGCATCTCAGGGAAGCTAGGAAGGGAATAAAATCTGGGTTTGACTGAGGTGCACAAATATAAAGCACAGATCAGATGGAAGGGTAATGTAATTTTTGCAGAAATTTTTAAATGCATGATCCTAAGGGTCCAGCTGTCTGTGCAGGGAGCATGAAGCACGCCAGAGGTACAGTTGCCACATGTCCAGAGTATTTCCCCAACTCCTGGCTGCTTTCAGGAGAGGAAGATGAGGGATGTGCTCTAAGGAGGAAAGGGGGACAGGAACAGTCTGATCAGCTTCTGATGTGAAAAATCAAATCCCTTTTGCTTGTCCAGCCATGCAACTCTGGAGCTCTCCTGGCACTGACCTGCTTGGTCTGCCTTTAGTTGAGCTGCTTGGGAGACATAAGAGAGGTGCTTAAAAGGAACAGGAGCAGAACTGGGCAACTGCCCTTGAAGTCACAAAGCTGAGATGACTGGGCCAAAGTCTCCTCTCCCCTTCAAAAAAGGGGCCATGGTGGGGGAAACTTGGAACACTTTTATTTATAACTGGCTTTTTTTCTTGCTCACAGGACGGTCAGTCTGCTGTCACCTACCAGCAGCAGAATCTCTAATAAAAACAAATTAGGACAAGAAGACCTAGAAGTATAGTAATGCTCTGCTAATTATGTGGCTTGTTTAGCAGGAGAGTTGGGCTGTGGTTTTGTTCCTGTCTTTTCTAAGAGAAGGTGGCATTGCTTAGAGATGCTGAGGAAAGGGAGAGAACAGCCTTGGAAACTCAGGTTATTTGTATCTGTCTTGGTTTGAAAGACAGGTATCTGCCAAGGAAGGCAGGAACTTCCTTTGGAATGGAGAATATGACCCCCCCCTCCCTCCAAATTATTGTAACTTTGAAATTAAGGGGACTTTCAGGCAAAGATCTGGGAAAAGGAGTAACAGTTCTTTACTAATATGTATGTGTATAACATACATATTAGGCACAAACAACAATGGTAACAACAACAAACAAGAAAAGCAAACCCAATAAACCGTTTCTTCTCACGCCTTAAGCAATTTCCCCTTGGTGCAGTTCCGCTCACGGCCGGCAGGGGCGCTGGTGGCTCCCGGCCGGGCAGGGCAGGTGCGGTGATTCCCCCGTGGCTGCAGGGGGTGCCATGCCTGCACACGGACAATGGAGGACGCAGCTGGCAGGAAGGCATGGAAAAGGCGCTTCCTTTACCAACCCACAGGGGCAGCCGATCCTGGTGCCCCCTCTGGATAGCAAAAGGAGCTGTAGCAGGGACCTCAGAAGCAGGAAGCTGGAACGGTAGGGACGAGCAAAATCCCGGAGTGGGTGGTAAATGAGATGTATCAGAAACTCCACAGTTGTAGCTGGAACCTCGGGGCATCTGGGCAGGCAGGGAGCCTGAGCACATGGTGAAAGTGTTTTTTTAGTAAGGTAGGGTGTTAATAAGGTCCCAGTTCAGTGGTTGCTCTCACGGGCAAAAGCTCACCCCACAGCAGAAGAAGCAGGACTGGACTGGGCTCCAGCGGCAGCAGCGAATTCCCCTGCCACGAATTCCCCTACGGAGGCAGCAGCTCCAACCGTATTACTCTGAAGCCGAGAGCAAGAGAGAGCTAGGAGCTGCTCCCAATTCTTTTTCCCGGCCCAATTCTCACGGTATCTCTGCCCTTCCCGGAGAAAACCCCAGGTAAAATGAGAGAGTAGCCAGCTGCACCCCTCCCGTGAGCTATGGCCACCTATTTTGTCTCTCTTAAGTACCCGGTCGTTATTGTTTCTTAGCAATGTATATGGGAGAAAATTCTTTGAGAGAAAGAAACAAAAGAAAAAACCCTACCCTTCAACAGTATCCCTTACGTGTGTGTGGATTGCCTCTGTGCCAAGCTATCGGCCTGATTCCTGTTTTCCAGTACTTAGGCAGTTCTTTCCACACTGTCTGAAAACTGGGTGCTTCTACTGAGCCGCGGTGTTCAGCAGCATCACTAATATGTACAATCTCCCTGTAGCTCCAGATGCTCATCTTTTCTTGTATCCCTACCCTATCCCTTAGGGGCAATTAGGGAAGAGCTTGTAAGTTCATAATTGTGGACCTTCTCAAACCTAGATTAATTCCTCCAGTCTATCAGATGAATACATATTTATAAGTGTTCTTAAAAATGCACCATCCTTCACTCAATGAGGTGTAATGAATCCATCATGTAAATACATGCTCAGGTGCAGAATGGAAAAATCCTTAGGGTATTTTTTAGGATTAATAGAAGGATGTTCTTTGAGTAGCTTGGCTTCTTTCAAAAGTGATAATAAAAGTGATTTAACTATATACAATGCACGGTAGTAAGTTAAAAGAGCTTAAGGAATAACTCACCTCTGCTGCTGAGATCAGACTCTGAAGAGTGCATCTTCCCATTATAAAACAAAAAAAAATCAGTTATTGATACAAGAAATGGTGTTTGGCGTATGTGAATCTGAAATTTCTTTTTATCTAGTCCCTTTTCTGCTGTAGTAAGACTTAACCAGTTTTGCATTTCTAGTTTCCTATGGAACATGTATTAAAGACTTTCTGAGGATGCTGGGCTGGTAGAAGTAGTCCCAGTGGTCTGAGTAGGGACAGGAATACCTGAAGCCAGAGTCTTCTGTGTCTGGTAGTGCTTGAGGCATGGCAGGTAAAGCTAGGTATGTTCAGGAGCCTGCTGACCAGCACAGCCAATTTGGTGGTGGCAGGGTGAGAGGAGGTGTCCTGGGTTACAATGTATTCTATTACCATGAGCTGTTGAAAACCAGATGTGCCGATGTTCCTTGCCTCCTCCCTCGGGACTAGCTTCTGTTAATGGGCCCAACAATGCCTTGCCCCATGACTCATAGATAACCTGCACCTGGGCTATCTCCTGTTAATGGGCCCATCAGTGCCTTGCCCCATGACTCACCATCCCATTGTGAGATGCTCCGCCCAGGGGGAAGGAGCCAAGCATTCCCACTGGGATAAAATCTGGAGTTTGGAACAGCATGAGCAGCCTTACCTGCTGGGATCTCAGAGGACAAGGACTACACCACCGCTGGATTTTCGGAGGAGGACCAGACTTCTTCTACAAGATCACCACTTCAACAGAACCATTTCAAGGAGAACTGCAGCTACCGCCGAATCGGACTGCTCAGACCTCTTTCTACAGGATCACCGCTTCAACAAGACCATTTCAAAGAGAACTGCAGCTACCACTGCATTGGACTGCTACCAACACCCTGCCTGGCAGGGTGCCAGGTTGTACCCCTGACTCTGTCCGGCTTTAAACCAGTTTCTCTGTATTATTGTTTTGTTATAGATGTATATATATTAGTAAAAACTGTTATTCCCATTTCGTCATATCTTTGCCTGAAAGCCCCTTAATTTCAAATTTATAATAATTTGGAGGGAAGGGGGTTGTATTTTTTTCCGTTCCAAGGGGGGCTCCTGCCTTCCTTAGCAGACACCTGTCTTTCAAACCAAGACAAGAGGAATGTCATGTGGTGCATGGTAGCAGCTGTGGCCTGGTGGGGCTGAAGGAGGATATGTGAGTCCTGAGTACTTTTACTCATCTGAGCTCCACAAGTCACATACTGTGTGACTGGGGGGAAACCGCTACTTCTCTTGTGCCTTGGTTTCTCTGGTAGAAATCCGGGTCCGTGAGCTACACAGGGGATATTGGCTGTGGAATTGCTGAGTCTTACTGGTCTCTGATAAATGCACTCTTGGCAACATTTTAGACCTCCCTGTAGTCTCCTGGTGTCTGATGTGTGCCACTGGCGCAGTGGTTCTGTGTTGTTTCTGTCTTTGGAGAAGGTGGTACTGGAGAGGACTGAGGCTCTAGAGGAGAGTTTGGAGTGATTGCTGCAAACAGGGGGCTTGCAGTGAGGGTTGGGGTTTGTGACTGTTCCCCTGGTCAGTCAGATTTTTCTTTCTTCCTCCATGTGAGCACTTCTGAGATCTGCTGTGGGAGACGACAGTGGATGAGTCACCTCTCTTCTAAGGCAGGTGTTGGGTCTGGTAGGTGATTGGGAGCAGGCTGAGGAGAAAGCTCTGGGGAGATGTCATTGCAGCCTTTCAGGATTTAAAAAGGGCTTATAAAAAAGGAGGGAGAGTGGCTTTATACATGGGCAGATGGTGATAGGACAAGGAGGAATGCTTTTAAACTAAAATAGGAGAGATTTTAGATTAGATGTTAGGAAGAAGTTCTTTACTCAGAGCGTGGTAAAGGCCCTGTTGCAGGTTGCTCAGAGAAGCTGTGGCTGCCCCATCCCTGGAACTGTTCATGACCAGGTTGAAAAGAGCCCTGAGCAACCTGATCTAGTGGAAGATGTCTCTGGCCATGGCAGGGAGGTTGGAACTAGATGGTCTTTAAGGGCCCTTCCAGCCCAGGCCTTTCTATCATTTTGATTTGTGTGCCCATCATTGTCACACAAAGTGGTGCTGACTCATGGGTAGCCTTAGACAACTATGTCTGTTTCCCTTCCTCATACTGCAGTTTCTTTGTCTGCAGAATCAGCCTTTATTACAGTTTTGAGTATTTAGTTTAGCATTTTTCTACTCACAAATATATAGTAGTGAAAATAACACCAGGGCATGTCTCTTGGAGATACCTGCGATTACAGTTAATCAGGGCTATAAGTGCTTCATTGGGCTGATGCCAGGGCACTCAAGCACACTCAGAGTCAAGCTTGCCTCTCAAATCCTTCTGCTGTGAGGCAGAAGAACACACTTCCTCCAGGTTACTGTGTGCCAGGGAAGGGAAAACTCAGTATTACAGCTGGAAGTGAGCTTAGGTTAGGAAAACTTGCAGACTCCCATCCTGCTCCTAATTAATAGAATCTATTCTACTTTCATTGCATGAAACTTAACTTCTTAGAAAGGAGAAGACAATTATTTTGGAGGATTAACAGCTATCCTAATTTAATGTTGCATGGAATAGCTGATGCAGAAAGAAGTCTGAGATTTTATGGCTGCAACTCTCCAGAGTCTGCCTACCCAAAGGGAAAAGACTTTTTTACCTAGAACAAAGGGAGGAATGAGTCAAGAAATAGGTAAGGGGCAAAACATTTTTCTCCAATGTCTCTTTTCCCACAGATTCATTAACTGCTATGTGCCAGAAGACAGCAGTTGGTCCTTGTCATACTAGCAGGGGGAGAATTGTACCCTCAGCCCAGATATTTGCAGGTGAGTCCTGTGCGTGTGGTAGCCTTTGTGATGCTGAGTTAACTCTGTGCCATGATGTAATTTACTACAAACCTAGACATGCTACAGACAAAAAGTTGTGCATACCTTAGAGAAACTTTGCATGTTCTAGTCCAGACTGAGCTTGTGTGAATGGTCCTCTCATGTAATCCATGAGGAATTGGATAGGTGCTGCATGTTACCAGTTGCTGCTAGCCATAGGTCCCAGAGGCTTAAAAATAAAAAAAACCTGGTGAGATACCCAAGCATGGGACTGCTGGTCAGAACAGAAATCAGTGTGCAGATGAGGTACCTCCTTTCTTGCTGGCATACTTTTTCTCCTAAACAATAGACCTGTCTCTTGGTTCTCTGTTTTAAGCCAGCCTGATGATGCTATGATTCTCCTACAAGGCTCTGATACTCCCCCACTGAGCTCTGATAAAGAGAATTACTTTTAAATGACTTTCTAAACCTTGATTGCTTCTATTGTAAGCAGCTGTGGGGTTGTGTTTTTGGGATGCTGAAGCTGGGGCACTGCTAGGTGGAGGTATTCCGGCTGTTCGGGTGTGGCCTTTCCAAGGGCCCTGTGCCTCTTTTGGTGAGACTGGGGTGCAAAGCACCTGTGGAGGGTCCAACCCCTGCCCACTTTGTGCTCCTGGGAGACTGCCAAGACTGTCACTGGGGACTGGCATGTTGTTGATGGATAAGATCAGCTCCTTGGCACTGACTGCCAGCAGATCCTTCCTCAGAGATCTCTTTCTCCTGTAGTGTCCTTTTACATTTTTCTTTAAACATTACCATTTCTAATGTTACAGCCTAAAGATATTGTTGAAAAGTTTCATGAAATGTTACAGCTCATTATGGCTTTAATTACTGTAATTTTTAATGTGGGCTGAGCTTTCTGTAATGTGTCTGTTTGTGCTCCCTTTTTTCATTACATAAAGCAGAGTGTTTTACCATCCAATTGCAGTGGACTTCATAGAGGTAGCTGAGGGGCACTATTAATTACCCTTTGTCCTAGCTCATCTCTTGATACATTTTCTAATGTCTCAGTTATTTCTTTTTACATTCTTTGCATTGTGAAGCGAATGAGTAAATTAAAAACAACCAGGAAAGTCAAGGTTTGGGGCGGGGGGAGTTGTGTACAAAACCTCATCAACTGCAATTCTTTACTGCTGTGTTGTTGCAGCATGGAATCCAGGGCTGGGGCACAGAATTCTGCACTGGTTCACCTGACCCCTGTTCTGTTCCTGCTCCTGATGTCAGAGGAGTGATGGATTTCATGCCCTAACCTCAACCACTGACTAAACCTAGTGGTAAAGTGAGAGAGTAGAGGAGATGGAATGAGGCACCTGGCTATAGTTCCTGTGTCCAGGTACTCATTAAAGTCTCCTCCAACTCTCACAATGATCATTAATGACTAATTAATGGCTCCCAGTGCCCCCACTGCAGTACTGATTAATTTAACCACCCTTGCCACTGCATAGGGCACCCATACAGAAAAGGGGGGTCTACATGGCATGCAGGTGCCCTGCTGGCATGAGGACACCCTCAGCCTGACCAGTGGCCAAGGAGTCAGGTGTGCTGTTGTACCCAAGGTTAGTGATGGGTTTGGGTGTCTGAGAATCCAGCTCTGCTGGGACAAGTTTCCTCCCTGGCAGCAAGCAGTGGGGAATGCTGGCAGCTCTTCAGCCCCAGGAGAGCAGGAAGGAGACGGCTTGCAGCCTGTGCTTATGGTGGCCTGCATGCTCCTCTGGCTCCTCCTGTAACTTACTGAGGCCCCGTGGTTTATAAACTGTAGTCTAGGAATGATGGATGGCACTTCTTTAATGCAAGCCTGCCTTTGGTGCTGCTACCTCAGCAGCTGCTGATTTGTTTTCTTCCCTCCCCTGCATCAGAGCTGGCTGGGATCAGGACAAGGCAGTGATTTCTCTGACCTTGATCTCAGCATGAGCTTTCTTCTTTTCCTCCCACTCCACCAGCCACCTGCTCTCCTCCTTGCCTTGGGAAGAGCTAGATACAGGGCAGAGAGCACTGCATAGAGAAGCAGGAAAACCGTGGGTAAGTGACTGGGGACAGCTGGGTAGCGCCCCAGCAGTGCCAGTGGTTTTGCTGAGGGAAGGAATGGGGAGCAGGCAGCAAACAGCACATACCTGGCAGCTGGGCAGAGCCAGTGCAGGGACACAGAGCTGCCTCTCTAGTCAGCAGCTGGACCTCTGGAGGGGACTCTACTCTGCCCAGTGTTCCAAGAGCTTCCTGCCTGCTGGGCCTGGAAGAGTTGAACTGCCTGGTCTGTCTGGCTCTCCTGTGCATCCTCCAAGAGAAAAGATGATCTGCTGCAGCTGGGAGATGATCTCCCAGCAGCTTGGTGCTGGACCAAGGCAAGAGCCAGCCTTGCCATGGGGGACAAGCTGGCCTGGCCCCCACTGGTGTGTGTTGGGGAGGCTTATTCATTGCTTGGTGGTTCTGTGTTACATGACCCACTTGCAGCTTTTTCTTGTCTGTTTTGAAACTGTGAAATGAGGTGCAGTAATCAAGGAGGATTTTAATAACCATCCCAGTCCTGACATTTAAATTACAGATGGCATTTTCAGTTAAACAAGCACTCTCAGCAGGTTTAATTTACCTATCAGTTCTGCTTTGTTTTTTAAGTGTTTCCTTAAAAACAGTGATGAATTTAAAACTTCCTCCAAAGGGAGAAGAAACCAAGAAGGGATGAGAGCTTGTTGGAGAACGGAAAGCCCCTTCAGGGATTGCTGAGTGTGCAGGGGGAAGCCAGAGACTGAGTGGATGTTAAACTCCCCCAGCACAGATCTGGGTACAGGGTGCCCATTATGTTGCTGCTCACAGTTGTCATTTTGTGTGCCTACATGCATGCACGTGCAGTCACAACTCGGTGCTTCCAAATGCAGTGACAGCTGGACTCGAGCACCCTGTGTGTTCTGTGGCTGACCAGCTACCTGTGTGCCTGCCTGCCTGCCTGCACTCCTTTGCTCCACACAAACCCACACTTGTCCTTCCTATCCCTTTACACATCTGTGTTCCCACTTTACTAGGGCACCCCAAATCCCCTTACACTCATGAGCTCTCAGTGTTCATTGCTTGCTTTTTCCAAGCAAGGCTGAGGCTGATTCCACCTCTGTTTAAAAACAAACTTAACAAGACTATGAAGAACATGGTGGGAATTACTGATTTGGTTCAAAATTGTCTCCCTGCTGGCTCTACCTTGCTTTCCCCACTAGTTACTGGATGTGCTGGTTGCTGATACACTGAGCTTGGTTTGCATGTCCTTATGGGCCCTGGGAGCTGCTGTTGCTAGGGGCTGCCTGTGCTGAGAAGTGCCCTGCCTCCAGGTCTCTCCCAAGAGGAGGCAGGGAGCAGTAGAGGAAAGGAAGCACTGTCCCAGTTGTGTTGTACAGCTGGGAGACGTGCTGCTCTCCAAAGCCTGTGTTGCTTGGCCCTCTGAATTGCAGTGGCCTGTGGCACAATGATAACCCAAGACAAAGCTACAGGGCTGCATCTTCCAGATCACTTCCTGATCTCCATGAGTGAAATCCTGCCTGAATTTTCTTGAGATGTGTGTGTTTCCAGTCCTTTGTGGCAGAGCTCACAGTCCCTTAGGTCAGAAACATCTGTTACCTCCATACCCAGGTGAAACAGCTGGAGCTCTGCCCAGCACAACTTCAGGTCAAGTATCACTTGCAATTCTGAAGGAAGCCCAATTCAAGTCATACAATTTGGGAATGTCCTACCTGGGCCAGAGCTCAAAGAGGGAATGGGATCAGGAATTGCAATGTCAATACCTGAGTTTACATAAAAGGCCTGGATGTCACAGCTCTCTGAAGCTGTAATTCAGGACAACTTGGCCATCATGTGCTTGTGGTCCTTAGCTGGTGACTTCAGTGACAGAAGTGTGTTGCATAAGTTGAGACCAAGGTCCTGGTCCTTCCTTTGGAGGGGCTGCTATGGCACTTGGAGAAGAGCCTTTCCCCTTCTGCTGAAGAGAGCACCTGCTCCCTTGTAGCCGTTGTGAGGAGCCTCCTGTGTTTCTTTCCAGCGTAAAACAGGGCTGGATAATTTCATCACCGCTAATAACATTTCTAGCAAGGCAAACTACCATAATGATAAGGGTAATTGAATCTCATGCTTCAGGGATAAGCTGAGCTTAGGAGGGGGATCAGGGAGGAATTCATTTCCCCCTTCCCTGTGGAAGCTGCTTTGCAGAGTTGATCATTTGCATTGAAAGGCTGACGCTTGCCATGGCACGGGGGCTGGGCTGACCCTAACAGCTGGTCTCCAGAACATCCCTATTTCCTGCTGTCTGTCCTGGCTCCCTGATCTGTGGCAAATGGTGAGCCAAATTTGCCTGCAGTTGTTCCAAAAGAAAGGGGAGAGAGTGATGAGGGGAGGGGAGGTGCTGCCTGCCTGAGAGTCCCACTCCCTTACACGCTGCTGGCATGTGCAGGTGTATGCTGAGAGATGATGTGAGTGTACAAGGGGGCCAGGAGGAAGAGGAGCAAACTGTGAAGTTATCCCCTATGAGGTATGTTCCTGTGCAGCTAGCTTGGTGTAGAAAAACACATTAACAACTTTGATAGTGATGAATTTTAATATGTCCAGAACACTGCTTTGATTTTTAACTTCATGGGGGGATGAGCTAACCTATAGGGACATGCAGTGAAGTGAACAATATGAAGCCAGGATGAGAATACCAGCTCTACTAACATCTGTGACCTGTGGTGAATCTAAGTCCCAGGACTTAGAAAGTCACTTCCTACCTGTCATCAAAGTAGCAAGGAGTTCTAATTCCTGCAGTCACATTACAAAAATTGTTCATAGTATTTATGGTGGAAACTTAATTTCAAATACCATAATTTGAGAAAGTCTTGACTGAGTCAAAACTTAGAGGAGTCTTAGGAAGCAAAATGTGTCTGCATAACTGTTTTGTTGTACTCCCAGCTCCTAATTCCATCTAGAGGTTAATGTATTTCACATTCACAAGAGGAGATCTCTTAACACCTTTCTCTTACCTCAAAGGAGCAATGTCATTTAATTACCTCATTTATGTTTGTTGGGAAGCTTAAAGTGTTCTAGGCTGTGGGAATGAAAGGGGCTATAGAGAATAATTTCACACAGATTCACAGAATCGACTAGGTTGGAAAAGACGTTTGAGATCATCAAGTCCAACCTATGGCACAACACCATCTTGTCAACCAGACCATGGCACTGAGTGCCACATCCAGTCTCTCCTTAAACCTCCAGGGACAGCAACTCTACCACCTCCCTGGGCAGCCCATTCCAATTACCTATCACCCTTTCTGTGAAGAATTTCTTCCTAATGTCTCACCTAAACCTCTCTTGGTGCAGCTTAAGGCTGTGTCCTCTTGTCCTGTCGCTGTCGCCTGGGAGCAGAGCCCAACCCCCACCTGGCTGCCCCCTCCTGTCAGGGAGATGCAGAGAGTGATGAGGTCTCCCCTGAGCCTCCTCTTCTCCAGCCTAAACAGCCCNTCTGCAAGGGTTGTTGTGGCCAAAGTGCAGGACTCGGCACTTGGACTGGTTAAACCTCATACTATTGGATTCTACCCCTGGATCCAGCCTGTCCAGGACCCTCTGCAGAGCCCTTCTACCCTCCAGCAGATCAACACATGCTCCCAGTTTGGTGTCATCTGCATCAATCCCCTCATCCAGATCATCAGTAAAGATATTAAACAGCACTGGGCCCAACACTGATCCCTGGGGGACACCATTAGTGACTGCAGCACTGTGGTGGATGCAGCACCATTCACGACCACTCTCTGGGCCTGGCTATCAGCCGGTTCATCTTCACCCAGTGAAGATGTACCTGTCCAAGCTGTGGGTTGCCAGCTTTTCCAGGAGTATGCCATGGGAGACCATGTCAAAGGCTTTGCTGAAGTCCAGGTAGACATCTACAGCCTTCCCCTCATTCCCTAGGCGGGTCACCTGGTCACAAAAGTAGAAAAGGTTGGTCAGGCAGGACGTGCCCCTCCTAAATCCATGCTGCCTGGATCTGATCCCTTGGCCATCCTGTTGGTGCCATGTGATGGCACTCAGGCTGATCTGTTCCATAATCTTGCCGGGCACCAAGGTCAGGCTGACAGGCCTGTAATTTTCTGGATCTTCCTTCCGGCCCTTCTTGTGGATGGGGTCACATTGGCCAGATTCCAGTCCTCTGGGACCTCCCCAGTGAGCCAGGACTGATGGTAAATAATGGCGAGTGGCTTGGTGAGCTCTTCCACTAGCTCCCTCATTCCCCTACGGTGGATCCCATTTGGTCCGACAGACTTGTGAGCATCTAAGTGCTTCCTCCTGGATTACAGGGGCTATTCTGCTCCCTGTCCCTATCTCCTAGCTCAGGAGGCCAGTTGTCCTGAGGATGAGCTGTCTTACTGTTGAAAACTGAAGCAAAGAAGGTCTCAGAGACCTTTGTTAAGTACCTCAGCCTTTTCTTCATCTTTGATAATGTGTTATTTGTTAAGAATGAACCAGAGTGATGCAGCTCAGCCTTATGGAGTTTTCAGACCTTTCTGACAGGGTGGGAGCTCTCACTTAGAAAGACCTGGCTAGCTGAGCTGGAGAGAGCAGATGTCTGGCACACAGTGGGAGAAAGATGTCAGCAGACAGTCATCTGCCCTAGTCCTCTCACTGTACTCCATGACTATGCCTTTAAATGGATTTATTTCCCCCACTGCTTGATTTGAATAGGATCAGGTGGAAGAGTTGTTTCAAGGTCTGTAAGTGGGCATCCGAGACCTTGAAAATGAATTGACGTGAAATGAAGAGCCTTGCAGGGAAACCATGCAGAGCAACTTTTTTTTTTTTTTTTAATATTTATTTATTTCTAGGAGAGAAAACCCTATGCTCTGCTATGCTGGTCCTGGAGGGTGGTGTGGTGGAGGCACAGGGGACAGGGCAGGAGGCAGGAAAGCATTTCTATTCATTTTTTTCCTCCTAGCAAGTTCATGGAACTCCACTGACTTCCTGCAGGGAAAAAGATTTCCTGTTCATTATTCACTGATCTCTTTAGGAACATTACATCTTTTCTTTTTTTTCTTTTTGTTTTTTAACCTGGAATCTCTCTAGGAACAGGAGAAGTTTGGCCTCCTGGACTTTCAAGGAGTTCTTTGTCATGTACCTTAGTTATTTATTCTTTATAATGAAGGTGCTAGAATTAATTCCTAAGAAAGACAGTGTAAAGAAACATCCCTGACATTAAACAGTCTTCAGAGCTGTGGTTAAAAGATTTCCAGGTGGCAAATAAATGCCCCAGTGGACTCTATGTCAATTGACTCATGATGTGATTGATGGTGTTTGGTCTTGTATTGCAGCTGTCCTGGATGTCTATCACCTGGTTCCTTCTCTGGCTGTGAACACAGGATGAGAAGACTGCAGTGGGATACACAAAAGCCCTGGTGACCACGCTGGGAAGAAGTCCAGCAGCTCAGCCTGGGACTAGGTCTCTTTTGAGGTTACCAATCCCCAAAGTACCGAGGATATTGACGTAGTACCATCAGATTTTTTTGGCATTCACTTGCATTCCTGCACATGCCAGGAGGAACACTGAGTTTGCTTTTCACTGGAGTTCTGCTCTTTTATCTCTCTTTTTCCAGCCCTAGCACTCTGTACAAACACAGGTGTTGCAAGCCCTGCATGTTGTTTTTTTATGGGACATTTGCTGTTTTCTAAAGGTTCTGTTCATCCTTTTCTAGTGATTTACAGTTACATATAGGGTAATTTCTCTCCAGGTCTCTTTCCAGGCAGGACTGTGATAGTATCAAGTATTTAATTGGGTTATGTGGTCTCTGAGACCAACCTCAGACTCCTGATTCCCTATGCAGATGAGACAGGTGCTGCTGTGCATATTGATGAAAATGAACTTTCTGTGGGAGCCAGTCAGGATGGGTTGGGATGATGAGCAAGGAAGAGAAGACCGAGAGAGGGGAGTGATCGCTGGTGTTATGATCGGGATGGGTCAGAGGGTGTGAATTGCTGTGATGGTTTAGGCCAAATTCAGGGAAATGTCCAAAAGGGACGTCTCCTCGAAGGAAGGCAGGTTACAAACCACCCCTTCCCCCAATTGGGTTCGGGAAAAAACAAATTTTCCTCAGAGGAAAGTGAAGGAGAAAATAAAACTATTTATTTAACAAACACACAGGAAAACAATACTAATAATACTAAATAATAAAATCTCTCGCTCTGGAGAGAAAACCTGAAAGATTTTAGAGTCCTTCTGTGGGTGTAGTCTCTCTCCTCCTCCTCGGAGCTGGGTTGGCGTGGGGGGCCCCCCCTTCCAGGCCGGTGGAAGGTCCCCCAGTGGGGTTCTGATGTTCTGGTGTTCTGAACAAGTCCAGAAGAGAAGAAGGGAAAAAAACGAAGTCCCAAGAGGAAAAAAAAAAAACTCAACTCTCCGTCCCTCTCCGAAGAAACAGAGCTGAAGAAAACTGACCGAAAAGCCAGAAAAAAAAAAAGTGCTTCCTCTGCCCGCCGCAGAAGTAGCTAATCTCTGTGTCCTTGAAGCACAAACTGTTTTGAAAAGTTCGCTCAGTTTTTTTTCCTCTGTCTCTTGCATCCGGTTTTAAAGGCATAGAAGGCTCAGGAATCATGTCTGGGCATAGAGCAATGGTAGGGGATACAACAGCACAGTCACCCCAAGACAATTGCACAGCAGGCATCACTGTGGATGTGGCTGTGAAACAGACCCTATGTAGCATTGCTCTGGCAAGCAGGGCAGTGTCTGGAGCAGAGCTCTCTCTCTGGGACACTAAGAATGGAGAGGAGACACTGTGGCTCTGTGTGTGGGTCTCTCTATATGTCTCTGTGGGTACGCTCAAGCTGTTGTATGTTACATTCCATTATTGTGCTCTATCTCCTTTGGTTTGTGCTTGCTGTGCAAGCTCTGCCTGCAAGAACAGCTCAGCAGGACTTGTTCCCAGGAAGTCTTCGTAAGGACTTTTAAAAGACCAGAGGAGCAAAGTGAATTGAGACATGAAGCATATGTTCACAGTCCAAAGGAAGGTATAAGTTCATCTGGACAGGAATTGCTTCCAGCTTGGCTATCCCACCTTCTCATATCTGAGATCACTTATGATTAGTGATTAGGCTTATGAAAGAGTGAATGCCAAGGAAGGGTTTGAAAGCAGCCTGGAAAAGCTTGGCCAGGGTCATGGCATACAAGTCATTAGGAAAATAGCAGCACCTCTGCCTCTTGGTTGGCTCTAATGCTCTCTGGAGATGCAGGTGAGCTGCCTGGCCAGGCTACGTAGTAGGGAGGACAGGAAAATGGCCATAATTCAATTATGCATGCAGTTCAAAGCTCTCTGCAGGCAGCTGCTCCTCATGTATGTGTCGGGGAAGGTTGTAGCATTGCTGATGAGTGTCACCCATAAGGAAGGAAACTCAGAGTATGTGGCTGAAGCCTGGTGGTTCTGGGCCCAGGGTGTTCACTGGCACTGAGACAGGGGCTGGGCAGCACAGGATGGGCTTCCAGTGTCTATCCGGACATGTCCCTATCCAGCACTGCACTGCTTTCTGACAACAGGCAGTGTGGTCTCCTTTTTTTGCTTCATGTGGCAGACACTGTCCAGACACCCCTGGGTAATTCCTGGCTGTTTCTCTGCCTGCTGGACATAACAACCCTTTCAGAACTTTCTGCTACAAAGGGGTGTGCAGCAGGATGTGCTCAGGGAGTGAGAGCTTGTGTACATTCTCATCTGCCGGGAATTGTTATTGAGGGAGGTAGACCTTGACACTGGAAATATTATGGAAATTCATTGGAAATGAGATGAAATGTCATTCATTTTGCATGCAGGCAAAAAGTACAGTAAATGAAAGGATTAGATGGAGTATGCACGAAGGGAGAGCTCTTGTCCTGATCAGTAATTTAAAATTTCCAAACAAGTGAGTGTTAGGGTTGCATGTCCAAAACAGCTGAACTTTCCAAGAAATTATTAAAAAGACTAGTTTATTCAGATTTACTGGTTGCAGTTGAGCTGAAGGTCAGCTAAATGTAACTGAAACTTATGCATGTATAGTAATTCATAGTTCCTTCTATTCAAAGTGCCTTAAACTCTGTCCTTAGAATGATGGCAGGAGGGAGAATAAAAAACTGAGTTAGCCCTGTCTGCTTAGAAGAATTGTCTCTGTCATACTGAAGTCATAACAGTCAAACAGAAATACTTTTTCTGAATGTGTGTTGACTGTGACCAAACTTCCATGCCAAGTGGCCTTGTACTGTGTTGGAGGCTGTACAAAGCAGTGAGCAAGGCTTGAATGGGGAGGCAATGTGGTTCAGGAAACAGGACTGTGGGCATGGAGGTATGGCTGTACTCCAAGACTTCCTGTGTGACAGGCTTATGTCTCTGCCGTCCCTGTTCTTAAACAGGGATAATGGCTCATGGAACGTAATAAAATGTGCTAATAGTTCAGAAGCACATAGGTATTTCATGTCTCACGTTCTTGGAGAATGCACTGTCTAGATATAGCTCTGTGTTGCTCTGCGTGATTTCCTGCGTTGGTAAGGCACGCCACAACCTTCCTGAGAGCGCTGCAGAGCATTCCTAAGGAGAGTGGGAGAACCACTTTCCCGCAGCCTTTCAGCAGGCTGAACTATCTCAGTTAATTGTCAGCTCACAACAACGCGGTGGCGGTAAAGGAGGCGAGAAGGGTCTTGCATGGAGACTGCAGAAGGTCTTTATTCCATGCTAACTCCCCAAGGCCCCATAGGCAGGGCGCTGGCACATGGCATGGAGCCCAGAGAGAGAGAAGCTGGTGGCTTGCTGATCCCCAAAGCAGAGAGACCCGGCTCATGTGAGTCAGACCCTCTTATCAGGGGCAGAGGGGGCGTGGAGAGAGCACATGGCAGGGCATAGGGGCGGAGTTAGGATAACAGAGCCAATAGGGAGAACCTGAGGGAGTGGTTAGGACTAGAGATGGGGGAAGGGGGTAACCACATGTAGAGGGCAGCAGGAATATGGAACAGGGGTACACCACAGGTCTGGGGTTAATGCATCCCTTGGGTTTTTTTTTTCTTTTAATAAATATGATCTTGCCTTTTAGGCTTATGTGCCTGTATCAAAGCCCCTTTCATCACCTTTTTTTCATCCATACTGAATCCCAAACTCTCTGCTGAGAACAGAAGCAGTGACCTTCCTGATTGTCTGTGAGCAGCATCTCCTCTTTAATGAATATGTCATACCGTGAGTACTGCAGCTTTTCATTTCTTTGAGCTGAAGCGCTCAATGGCAATAAGTCAGTATAATTTCCTTTGTTTTATCTGGTTTTCCTCATAAATTCTGCTACCACTAAAATCTAGAGGAATCCTTTGTTTCTTCAAATGTGCCACATTTTCAGCATCCCCTGCCGCAGGTGGTGTAGCCAATGCCATGAGAGTGCATCAAGAAGGATTCGTGTTCCCTGCCCTCTGTGAAAGGCTGATTTGAAGATATTCCAGTGAATATTAGATATTCCAGCGAACAGCCCCCTGAGGTGTCATCGAGGAGCTGGTGTTGCCTCTGGGGATCCCCAGACCCAGGTGTGCCAGTTAACCCCCCTGAAGCAAAGTGTCAGAGCCTCAACAGTAAGGAGGAAGGGTCAGCTGGTGTGTGCTGGTCCAGACCCCACCCAGACAGGATGCCATCCTGCAGGCTTGGCCCAAGACAGGACACAAGGAGGAGTGTTTTCATATTTATTTCGGTGATTTTGGATCAGTCAGCCATCCCCCTGTCTCTGTCCACTTCTGCCTGGTTCTCTCACTGTTGCCTTTCCCTGGACTTAGAATTAAAAGCCAAGCACGGTTAGAGGGGAAAAAAGGGTTTTACCTCTGTATTTATTCAAGGATCCTTTGGTGCATCACATCTAGGTAGAAAGCACCCCCAAGTGCACACTGAACATGCACACTCAAAAGTGCCTACCAGGATGCCCACCCCAAGAATGCACCAGGGTGCACCCTCCGAACAATGCACGCGCACACACACACACACACACACACACACAGATGCACAAGATGCACAAAATGCACAAAATGCACAAATGCACCCCCTGATGACTCGCATATACAGTTATAGACCTTGCAAATTAGCATATCTATTAAAGATTCCCCAGTGAGATGCTCAAGAGAAGCCCCCGTCTTGAGGAACCTTTCCCTGGGATGGGCCTATCTTAGTTTACAGAATGTGTTCTGGAGAGGACCTTGGTGTCTGGGGCTTTCTGACCCAACTGCGAGGTTTCCAAGATGTTTGGTCTCTTGGCTTAATGGAACTTTGGGTCTAAGCTAGTTATCAAACTTAGGGAATTACAAGTATGTGGGCTAAAAGCACTAAGGATACATGCAAAGCTGTATGAAAGGGTATATGAGAGGGGTACATGAAAAAGCAAAAAATCATCATGGCATCATCACACCCGAGTGCTGTGTTTCATGATGTTGTGCCCATGGTGTTGTTTGCTTACCAGCAAGAGTTACCTTGGACAGGCCATTATCCATCTGCCGCTGCTGGGTGCCCTTGAATCCGATGTGGTCCTTGAAGGTACAGTGGGAAACATGGGCTGGAACTGCGCTCTCTGCTCTGGCCAGCCCACTGATAGTGGGTGACTGAGTGCTGTGCAGGATGGGGGACACAAGCATCTGACAAGAGTGATTGGGGATGCTTCTTAAAATATTGCCTAGAAACCAAACTCAATATGGCTGAACTCCACCAAGTCTGCAGTGCAGAACTTGCTGCACAGGGAAAAGGATCTTTTATTTTTATTATTATTTTCTACTTTTTTTTTTTCCTCTCTTATGAGAAATAACTCAGTTTTCAGCTGTTGGAGAAGGTAGTAATTGATCTAGAGCTTTGCAGTTTGCCTTCCGGAATGGTTTTATTCTTAATGTAGGAATAAAATTCTGTTAGGTCAAATGCACAGCAATAAATACAAGAAGCACATTAACTTTAATATATTGGATTATTCGACTTGGTGGTGACAGGGAAAAAACCAAGATTTAATTCCCCTGACAATGCAGGCAAAGAAAATCGCTTTCCCTGCAAGTCATTTTTGTCTGTCAATGCTGGTGCTGCAGGCTTTGGCAGGGTTTAATTTTACCTTTTTTTTTAACCTGGTGTGAAAGTAAGAAGTATTTTCTCCAAGTAAATTGTTCACAAATTCTCTCAGTGCCTTTAATTTCTAGCTGTTGCAGACTCCTTCCCTAGCGAGATGCGTGGAGCTCTTGGTACTGTTAGAAAAGGCGGGATTGTCATGAACTGGCAAGGCAGGGTGAGTTTTAGCTTCACTCTGCCTTGGGAGTGGGGCAGTGAGTTCAGCACAGGTGTTCTGCTTTTTCCAAGCGTTCTGGTGTTGGTTTCTCTTCCTGCCCTGAAGCTTCTCATCTAAAACTAGGATTTGCTTTTCCATGCCAACTATTTTTGTGATGTACCACCACGCTTCAGTGCCACAACATCTGTTGCACCTTTCCTTGTGTCCCACACTCCAGTGCTGGCTTAGGGCCCCCGTACAGTGGTGAATGTACCCAGCAGTGCATTAATGATTCCCAAGTGATATTCCTTGCAGTGCTGAAGTCTTTCATCAAGTCCCATAGTCAGTCCTTGTGCTGAGTCTTCCCTCATTTTTCTGGGAGAGCAGTGACATTAGAAACTTTTCCCACAAGGTCCTTGCCTTTTCACAGATTTCTGTTTTATATTGGAAAAGGACAGATGAGAAGAGGCAGGAATTACTTCTTGCTTGTCATCATGGCAGACAGGTAGAAGATGGCTCTGCTGTGGACCAGGCAGAAAGATGCAACAGGGATTTTGTCTGGGTCAGAGAGTAAATATCTGAGCATGGTAGGAGGACTGTAACAAAGGATTTGCAGGGGTAAAGCCTTTCTAGACAGAAAACTTTGAAAAAAAGGCTGGATGAATCTGTGTCAGGAGAGATGTACGGGTGGGAAGGGATCTGAGTTAGACAGGAGAAGGGGACTTGGAGTAGACAGGCTTGGGTTGTATGGCTGGAAGTGTGTGTGTTGGTTCCAAAGCATCTCTCTCCTGTGTGCAAGTTGGCAGGAGAGATTGGGGAAAGGCAAGGTAGGAGCATCTGTGTGAGTAACTGAGTCTTTGCGGTGTTTTTCTCTGTCTAGGCAGAGTTACCAATAAGCCAGCCTCCTGCACCAGCACACAGACTCCGTCTGATTGAATTTGTCTGAGAGAAGAAAGACTTCACCATAATCCTGCTGACAATTAATTGGCTTTTGTTCAGCAAGAGTGAACAAGATCTCATCTTAATCTGTTTCATTATTTCGCCTTGTATAGCATAGTCAACACAAGATTAGGTTTAATTTACAAAAAAATGCAAAGTCATTACTCATATCTGGATCAGGATTTTATCTGCTTCATTTTGCAGTGCTTTGTGTGTCAATATTAACGAGAGGAGCTGCACTATGTGTGGTGAGGTAGAAATAGCACTGCTTGACTTCAGGACCTTTTGCAAGGATTGCAAGTAGCAGAGCTGATACCATCCTTCCTTTACCCTCAGCTCTTCAGAGAAGAAGCATCATGCTCAGGGAAACTTGGGTATATATACCCCACTGCATTTCAGTGCTTCTGAACATGGTACATCTGCAATGTGCTCTGTGGGAGGCATGTCGCTGCCAAAGCTTCCTCCCCTCCCCTGTCAGTGCCCAGCCCCTGTTCCTGCTGCAGTGAGATGTGTTTCTCCACGATCCATCAGTCCAACGACTACTCTTGTGGCTTTTTTGCAGCCTCTCTGGGAGCACTGATTACACTGTGGTTAATGGGTCTGCACAGATACCAGCTCCAGATGAGTTGCTCTGAGTGCCTGCAAGGGAGGTCAGCCAAGGCCACGTGTGATGTGTCTGGGACTCCTGCCTGGCTGGGGAGGGCTGCAGAGCTCTGCATGCAGAGGAGGTGGGCAGAGGGGCTGTGAGTGCCTGGGCATGGTGTACCGGGAGACAGAGACAGCCCTGCTGTTCTGGGTGAGACTCTTCTGAGTCTTGTGGGCTGCATTAAGGTTAGAAAATATTCTGCAAGGAAAGGCACGTTACTAATTTGCGTGATACTTCAATGCTCTAGGATAGTGTTGAGCAAATTGTGCTGCTTCCACTTGAATTTGAAAGGCGTTGATCTATGTTCAGACAGCTTTCACTACTCTGATTACTCATTGCAGTTTAAAAGGCTGCCTGCATCCGAGAGATGTGTGTGTTGTGTCTGCTGCCCAAGAGGCAACAATCCTTTCAAAATGTGCATGGGTGTCCTGGATGACAGGGATAAGCATTAGGGTCTATGCAGCGAAGGCTGCACTGCAAACCATGCCAGCAGGCACTGCAACAGGACAAGAAGAAAACACTAGCTCGAGCCTAAGCTGCAGCCAGAAGAAACAAGGTGCAGTGCTCAGAAACAGACCCAAAACGCGGCATCCAGAGCGGTACAATTACATCTCTTGCGCGTCGCTTGGCATGGAGAGAGCCGGCAACCCCAGCAGCTCCCGCCTGCAGCCCGAGTGCCCTCTGCTGTCAGCTCCCAGGAACCGGGCTTGGGGAGGATGACAGCCCCAGCTGTGTCTGGCTTCTCTGTTCCTGTGACATCTCTTCCACAAGTGTCAGTCTTGCCCATGAGTATCTTGTTCTGGTTGTCTGTGAACCTTTGCTTTACACACAGGCTGCTTTGTAAGGAGCTCGGCTCTCTCGGGCAGTCCTTGTGCTTGCCAGCTTCTGTGAGACTTTCCAGCTGAACTCACTGTAGCTGTTCTCTCTGTAATTCCAAAGTGGCTCCCCAATAATAAAGCATCTTTGGGTCCTTATTTCCCTACTAGGTAAGGAGACTGAGGGCAAGGGAGTCACTGCCCTGAGGACATCAGAAGGAACTAACTGGATGGAAGGAGAAGCAGGGATCAGGTTAGATCAGTGCCAAGGCTGCTGACATGTGGACTACTTTGTCTCCTAAGGTATCTGTATGATGTGGGGCAGCAGTGAAGGAGGTGTGGGAGCAGCTGCAAAGGGAGATCTATGCCCCAGGGAATGTTTCTTCACTAGTCCAGTGCTTTCCAGTTCTTGGGAGGGTTTCTGCTCTTGACAGGCAAAGATAAGTCTCTGGTTTTCCATCCCCCTACCTGTGACCTTACTGATACCTGACTCTGAGATTATCTCATTTGGTTAGAGAGCATGGTGCTAATAACACATAACACCAAGGTTGTGGATTCAGTCCCTGTATGGGCCATTTACTTAAGAGCTGGACTCAGTGATCATTTTGGGTCCCTTCCAAGTCAGAATAGTCTGTCAATCTGTGAATCTCTGCTGCATCTTTTGGGTGAATGTCTGCTGCAGTAGTTGATGCTCTGCTATCCTGTCTTTCAAAAAGTTCCATTCCCAGCTTCTGTAAGCTGATGTAGAAGGAATTGAACCCCTAAACTACCCTCCCTTTTACAACTAGAACAGCTGGGCTGCAAGCAACAAGGAATTGTCAGATAGATTATTTTTATTTTCTCCCCCAACTGTACCATCCCCTGTCTTGAATTGCCTAGTGGGGAGAAAACTCCTCAATCTGTCCACAACCCCCAGGTGGGTAATAATAGATGCTTCATATAGAAAAATTCAATTAGACTTGACAAGAGATGTATGACAGTGCTTCCTTGCCAGGACCCCCTATTGCTCTGTTCTGTTCCTCTGCAAGAGACTTGCTGTAGAAGTTAATATGAAAAAAAAACAATCAAACAACAACCAAAACACAAAAAACCCCCAAAACCAAAACCAAAAAAACTCCCCCGCCACCAGCCCCCCCCCAAAAAAAACCCTCAAAAACCCAAAACCCCCAAGGAGAAAAAAAAAACCAGAAAACAAACTCCTTTTAACTATAATGGCATTTATATCCAGGATGAACTGTGCTGGGCTTTGTAGAAAAGAAAATTACAGTGGTATCTTGTACAACTGCAGACGCCAAGTACAATCAGCTACCCAGGACATCAGGTGCCAGCTGGTAAGAGCAGGACAGGGCTGTTGTGCTCTACTAGGGCTTCTCTTGGTGCATCTGAGTATTAAAGCACCCAGGGTAATAGGTGTTCATGTGGTGTCTTGGCGAAAAGTGAAAGGTTCCTGTCTTAAACTCTCTAGTCCCATCATCCACCTCTTCCATCCCATTGTGGGTGTTTGGAAAACACTTTTGTGTTCACTGTAGCTCAGCACTGCTGGGGTGCCTTGTGGGCATGATGAGCAAAGGAACACGAGCCCTTTCTGCAGCTCTTGTTGCCACGTTTGAGACTGGGATGGGACCCTTTTATGTGGTTTTGGCTTTTTGGTGGTTTTTTTCTCCACCATGAATATTTCAACAACACTCAATCTTTGTGTCTTAATGCTCAGATTTCTAAATGCTCTGAGTCTGGGGGATGAGAATATCTGATATAATTTACTTGGGCAGACCTCCTTCTGTCTGTACAGCACACGTCTGCATTGGTCACCCATGTTCCCAGAAGCTACTGTGTAGCATCACCAGCTGCTTGCTGGTGTTGGCAGAGCAGAAAGCAGAAGGAAGTTGCATTGAATTGGTGGGTGACAAGAGCCCTGCAGCAGCATCTAAGGCCTTTTACCACAGTTACACTTAGTTTCTGTAATCCTATGAAATTGCATCTCAATTTCCATGAAGTCTGTAAGGTGTGAGAAGCTATTACCCTCCTGCACTCCGCTTCCCTCTGATGGGTGAGTTGACATCGCCTTGGAATTGGGTGTATGTGTATGGTGCGGTGTGTTCAGACTCACGGTGTTTGATCAAAATTCAAAAGGCATTTGGAACAAAATATTCATAATGTGAGCAAGACTTTTTTTTCCCCATGTACCCAGACACTCGCTTTGGGAGTCTAGTACTGACATGGCTGAATGCGAAGAGTAATTGCTCTTGAGGTCAGCAGTGGCTTTTGTGAGCAGCTCTATGAAGCAGAGGTTGCTATTCTCTGCAGTGAGGCTGCAGGCACTGAGTGTCTTGGAAAACACCTCCTGGAGGGGAGTGGGAAGGTCAGGACAAGCTTTGCAGAATGCCCCTGACAGCCAATGGGGTGAACATGGGGTGTGCTGGCATAAAGAGGGAGTGCAAGGAGAAAAGGCTTCAGGGCAGCTGTGTTCATTGTAACAGAGCTGCTGGGGAGGCTGTGTGCATTTAGTGCTTCAGCCTAGATAAACTCAAAGTGGGGACTATGGTCCTACCCTGTATGTACAAGGGCCACAATATCTGGAGGCTTAATCCTGAGGTTTATCCTGACTGTAAGATGGTGACTTAGGAAAGGTTCAGTTTAACAATTGCATTGAGATGTGAAATATTGATCTCCTCACTATACTGATTCCTTAAGGACAGATGGAGGAGTTGTTTCTTCTGTGGAGCAGAGAGTTGTCAGTGAACTAAATATTAACTAACAGCTGCATTAAAGGCTAAGGGTGGGTAAAGCAGCACTGTATGACAGTGTGTGCAGGGGTAAGGGAGGGGAAACAAATTCTGAACTCATTCTGGTGCCTCCTGGGTCAGAACTAAGGTTGAGCTCACAGTAGAGCCCAAATGACCTGGGCAGCAGGGCTGGACACTGTAGAAACTTTCCTGTACCTTGAATGAATTCCCACTATGTTTGAAGTGCACTTCTGCTTGCTGTTACACTGCAGATGCATTGCACATTAAGTGCTTCCCATGGGTCCAGGGTGCTGTGGAACAGAGCACGTACCTTTTTCAGGGACACCCAGGGTATTATACAAGGTACAGTGAGACTCCTGCTTTTGGACCAGACTGGCTGATATGCTCCACATAATCAGAAGATGGATGCTTGAGCACAGGGGACAAATACCCAGTATACAAGAGGAAATCCACACAGAATTGTGTCACTTTATTATGTTTGCCTGGGCTCTGGCGTGGCTGTGGTTTGGGAGTCCCACGTGCCCATGGCACCCGGGTGCAGCTGTGCAGGAAGCCTGAGGAAGTAGTATGCACAGTGCCCAGGTGGGAAGCTCTTTTCTTTGGCTGCAGGCAGTAGCAGTCACTGCACATGTAAGGGGGCACTTTAATGGCAGCCCAGGGAGGGATGACAGACGGACACAAAAATATAACTACCTTCTCTAGGCAACACCAGCTCTGTTAGGGGATGCTCTTCTGAGTGGAATAACTGGCAGGAACAGTCTTTGTTCAGGGGTTTGTTCAGGATGAGGCTCACAGCCCTGAGCGATATCAAGAAGCACAAGTGGGAGAGTGAAGTGCTGTCTTATCAGCAAGCACATGGTGGAGACCGACATGTACTTCTTGCAGACACTGTCACTAGAGGTGGAGCGAGGCCAACAGGTTTCTGTGTCCTGCTAGCAGAGTCACACTGGATGACCAGGATGCTTGTTGCATGAAGCATGCAGAGGCCAGGAAGGGGTAGATGAGTTTGTTTTCATTTGTTCCTGGATCCTATCCCCAGTTTTTTCTAACCCATTTCCCTAAGTTGTTGTCATCTCTCTCTCTCCCCCCGCAATTACTCTCAGATGCCATCTGTCTGAGGGAGCCAAATGAGGCCCCAAGGTTGGACACCAGACAGGTTTCTGTTCCCAGCACTTTCCTTGATAAATGGATGCTGAAAATGGTGTACGAGAAAAGGATCCAAGCGCTCCTGCTTTGCATTATCACTAAAAATTAAACTAATAGCACTTGACAGCCAAGCTAGAGCCCCTCTGTGGTAAACAATGCTACATGTTTATAAATGGGAGAAGCCAAGGTTCTCACTGCAGGTCATGGAAACAGCTGGGGACAGGGCTCTGGGTTTCCCTGGTGTTTTGAGACACAGCGTCTGTGGTTTTCTTTATTCTTTTCCTCCCACACTTCCAGAAAATAAAGTAAGGAGTTACTTCCAGAAAGTAAAGTTAAGGAGTGCCCAAGTGTGGGAAGCAGGCAGGAGAGATACCTGACTCAGGCTGGGTGCTAGGGATTAGAGGTTTAAGAGAGGAGGTCTGCAGGATTTTTAGGTGATCTCCTGTCTGACGGAGAACATCAGTGCAAGTGGTGAGGCTGAGTCTTGTGGTGCATTCACAAATTCATTCACATTCTTTGCATAGTCCTCTTGAGGAAGGATGGGTGGTAGCTCCTGGCATCTTGCACGCATGTTCCTATGCAGAAAGGCCATATGCTCTACAGCCAGAAGCAGCACCATGCAGAAACCATTCAAAGGCCATGGGATGCCCTGAGGGAAGTCAGCTCCAACATGCAAATCCTGGTTCAGCATAGCTATGGCTCCACTGTCACACTGCTGTTGGTGACGCGGACACCATACCATCCCTTCCAGAAGAGTGTGTCCTGGCCACCATGTTCAAAGCGGACAAAACGGACCCCAGGCCCATAGTCGGAAAAGGTGTGGGAGATCTTTGGGACAAGAGACAAAATAGTTGTTAGTAAGTGTCAAACCACCACAAACCTACCATTGTTCAGTGCACAGAGCCTTCAGCCCCACTGGCCACAGTCAGACCTACCAGGCTGGGTAACAGTGAAGACATTTATAATGTGAGAAGCTTTGATCCCATTGTTCCGAAGCCACTTAATCACTCCCAGTTGGACATCTCCTTCACTTTACACCTGCTAGTGGTGACTCAGCAAGTTTCCAAGTTTCCTGTAAAGCAGCCTCCCTTTTCCTTGTTCAATCATAGGGTCATGGTTCCAGAGAACACATGATACAGCCTTCTCCTTCCCTTAGAGAACTCTCCTGCTTAAAAATATTCCTTATTCATGTAGGTTGGGTGTCACCTGCTGAGCCCATAGCTGTAACTCACCTCAGTCCAGCTGGCATCATTGTCCTGTGGGATGGTGACAGTTTCACTTTTGTGCTCAGCCAGCACATCCTCATTCTCAGAGAGCAGCTTCACACACAGCTCATAGAGGCAGCCAGCATCACTGCGTCCTGCATACCTACAAGGAGATCCAAGCTGTTGGCATTACCTGTAAGAGCTCTGCAAAGGCTCTACCACTCTCACCAAGTTACTGGGGCCTTGGTTTGAGATGGAAATCTGCAATGGTTCTTAGCCCAGCCCACCACCTCCCCTCATTCACCACAGGAACCTGGGCTTTGGAGTTCATGTGCTCCAACAGTTTATAGCTTGTGGAAACTGCCTGTGAGCCCTGTCCCACATCCAGAATCCTGGCAGCTGAAGTTTTAAGGCCCACTATATATGAGATATATGCCCTCCCCGCTCTTCCTTATCTTTCTTAACCCTCTGCCTGTCCTTGGAGCCTTCCTTAATACTTACCAGTCTCTTACCATGATTTTAGGCTGGGTTGTATCCATCAGCTCTTCCCAGTAGCCCTCAGCCCTAAGGTCAATGACCTGAGCCTTTCGGCACCACCTGAAACACAAGATGTTAATTGGTATCAGTCTCTCCTGGGACTGGGGGAGCCAAACATTCCCCCTTTCCTGAATAAGAGAAGAAAGCAGCCTTACTCATAAGATGTAACAAAGTATTTATGGACTTCTTCACTAGGAAATTCTTTTCCAAAGTCCCCTGGGAGCTCTTCAATTTTCCAGCCATCACCTCCATTCTCTACCTCTCCCCAGTGCTCCAAGTCTTCTGCAAATGGCAGAAAAGAGACTTGGATGAGTCCTGTGGGTTTGGGGAAGCTGACTATCTCCCCCAGAACCTTCCTCTGGCTCGTGAAAGTTTGATATTAGACACAGTACTGATTTTCTACGTAGACTATGGATACGTTTGTTAAGTAAAGGTCAGGCAAAAACCTTTAGTCTGACTGAGTCTAGTCACACCAAATTTTAACATTCCCCAGCAAAATGGCTGTGTATTTGCAGGTTTAAGAAAGTACTCCAGGGAAAGAATTTAGGTATCCTGAACAGTGTGTCCCCATTTTCAGTGTCACAGCACAGAAAGACCCTGGGGAGAGATGCTGATTGTTTTATTTCTTACGTTTTCTAAATCACTAAGTGGTATTTTTTGAAGCAGTAAGTCCTTAAACATTGAACTTTTCGACAGGGAAACCTGGATGTCGGAAAAGCTCGCAGAAGGTCATCTGTAAACAAAATGGGGAAGCTATGTTGATACTGCTTTGGTCTATGATGCGTGAAATTGTTGCAGCTTGGGTTGTGAGGCTTGGTTAATGCTGCTTATTTCTAAGCAGCTTATAACTCTGGCAAGTGAAGTTCATAGATTCAGAATAATGGCACATGGGGTGTGTGCCCAGCCTCTAATATGGGCTGTGGTGAGGAAGGTGAAAACACGATTGGCCTGAGCTACTCCAAGGAAAGATGCCTAAAGGGCCTGGTGAGCTAAGGGCAGACTGGCCCCTGAGCAGGGAAAGGCTTCATCTTTCCTGCCATGGCTTGGCAAGAAGCAATACAGAAACAAATGCCACAGCCATTACTGTGTTGGATGGTTTCTGCAAAGGACATCTTGGTGTCTCAAATATGATTTGGATCCCTGCAGAGGTTATATAAAGTTAATGTCATGTAAAGCCCTTTGCAAAGGCTGATTATCAAAGGCCTTTGTGCCCATTAAATGATTTGGCTGTACGGATTGAGTGACTTGCCTCTTGGACAAGGAGAAAATTCTGCCTGACAGCAACTAAGATCTATTTTCAAAGACTAGAGATACGCAATTCTTAGTGACTGGTCATCTCTCTGACACCTTGAGGCTTGCTGTGATGTCTCTCACCTTCACCACATGGGTTCTTGATGAGATTCTTCCTTTTCTTACTCAGGAAATAGAAGTTTTGCCAGTTCTCTGCATCTGACTCTGCTCTGATGAGGCCCTCCTGCTGACACTTCAGGATCCAAAGTGCAGCTCCATCAACCAGGTTCTTCCACTGGCAGCAGACCAGGCGGCACACCAGCACCAGATCCACCGCAGGTAGGGAAGCCAGGATTCGGATCAGGACTGCTTCAGGGAGGGACTCCATCCCTGGGGCAGGCTGGGCAGAGCTGTCTGAGAGAGAGGGTGGAAAGGAGTGGTGAGGGTTTCCCACCCTCAGCAATGTCAGACACTGATGCAGTAGAAAAAAATGTTATCTCAAGGCATGACTTTGCTTCCTAGCCTCAAGGTCTCCTATTCCTTATTAAGTTAATATCCTGAAGCAGATTATAATTTTTATATTCTGAGTAAAAGCCCTGAATTAAATCTGCCCACAAAATGTATGTATTTGACAACTGCAATTGTGGGCAGTTTGTTCATTTTCCAGGCTGGAATCATTCCTTCCAGAATCTCTGCTGCTGCAAAAATCAGCTTCTTAGTAATGATTTCCTCTGCAGAGGGAGGCACATGGGTGCTTGTTCTGCCTTTAAGAACATCCCTGATAACAAATGCTGAAAAGCAGTACTCAAATATCAGCGTTAAGCATCTTGCCAGCCACCTTTGCAGTGGTTCATTCTATATCTGACAGGCTTTCCCTCAGAGGGCTGGCACTTAATCTCCTTAGTCAGGAGCCTGTATAAAGTAAAGGTCTGACCATAACTGAAAATAAGTCAGCTGATATTCTCCAATATTCTATTTTCTATGGCCTCATAACTGGAGGAATTAAGTCAGAAGTGTTTGCTCTAACTTCATGTGCTAATTCTGGACTCCAAACAGCTCTCTGCTGCCCTGAGTTCCAGATCGAGGTGCTGCAGGACTATGGAAAGATGAGTCTGCAGATTCATAGCCTATGTCATCAGTGAGGGATGCACTGTGACACTGCTTTTATGTCAGCTGAGTACCGGTGCTGGGAAGCTGCTGAGATTGCAGCAAACTGCATGGATGCAGCCGAACTCCTCAGGAATGACTCATTAAGCCTGGGAGAGCACTAAGAACAGAGGTGAAATACCCTGGCATGCAACTTAACGAAATACAGCAGTGACATACCTGGCAAGGGAGGGAAGAAATAGGGAGTCACTGCTCTAACAGCATCCTAAATCTAGACGTTCAGATGTGTCCTCTATCTGCACTGCACCCAGCAGGGGCACTGTCATTTAAAATGACCTGGCTTTTATGGAGACAGCATTAGTGATTTCCCATTCTCTCCACACTTCCAACCCTCAACCACAGTCCCGAAGGCTAAAATGTAATTTTTAAAAAGTAGACAGGAGGGATCATGCTGGCTTAATCTCGTACAGGAATTTCAGAAGTCTCTCCTGCTCCCTTGCCTGCTGATGGAGCACTGTTAGCCAGGCTTCCTCACGCACTCGGGAGAGGGGTGGAGGTACCTTTCCTTTCCCACCCCGGTTAAGCATCCAAGCTGTGAACGGCTTTGCATCACTGACGTGCTCCCGGGCAGCGCCCATCCCTTGCCGTGCTCGGAGCACACGCGTGTCCCTCCTCTCTCCCCGGTGCTGCCCAGGAGACACCCCGGAAAAGCCGCAGGGGCTCGGGGGAGGCACCGAGCGCACTTACCTGGGCCGCTGCTGCGCGGGCGGGCCGGAGCCGAGTCGTGCTGCCCTGCTCAAGGTCCGCGTGTCTGGGGAGGGTGGCCCGGGCGCTTGTGATAAGGACCGCAGCCCCGCCCTCGCCGCGCCCCGCCCTGCGGAAGGGCCGCGGCCCCGCACATCCGTGTCCGGGAGGCGCAGATGGGCGGAGCCAGGTGGGGCCGGGGCCGGGGCACGGCGAGGAGTGGGCCTGGGGCCGGGTGGGTTCTCCGTGGGTCTGTCCGTAAGGAGGGGAAACTGCCTTTGCTTCTGGCCCGTCGTGCCGGGGATTCCCCATCGCTCTCCTGCGTCCCGCGGTCTGCCATGACAACCATCGGCGACCTCCCCGAGGACGTGCTGGTGGAGCTGCTGTCGCTGCTGCCCGTCCGGGACCTGCTCCGCACCTGCCGGCTGGTGTGCACGCAGTGGCGGTACGTGGTGGACCTGACCACCCTGTGGAAGCGCAAGAGCCAGCGCGACGGTTTTTATCGTCAGAGCTTGGACAGAAGCATCTCTGACTGGAAGATCTTCTATATGCTCTGCCACTTGAAGAGAAACTTAATCAAAAACCCTTGTGCTGAAGGTTTGTTTCATTATTTATAATAAAGGACTAAGAGTTTCCGAGCAGTCAGAATGAGTCAGTGTCCTGCATGCCTCAACTACTGCGGGTGCTGTGGGACTGTCCAGCTACTGGGTGGAGCTCTGCTGGGTCAGATTCACAGCTCAACTCCTGCAATAAAACTGCTCTAGGTAGATAGGTATATATTTACCAATATTTTGTGGTTTCAGCCAGAAAAATCTGGAGTCATAAGGCCCCAGTATTGCAGGCAGTGACAATTAATTTGCACTGCAAGTACAATGTGGTAGTGAAAACTAGCAGGTTTAGGGATTAAACATTTGGGCAGCTGGAAAACTTTTGTTACCAAAGACTTGACTAATATGACTACAGTAATCCTACTTTATTGCTGCTGATGATTTTCTGATGAGGTCAGAAATATGCCACCTACTGTCCTAGATGCTGACAGCCACATTAAAGGTAATGGCAGCATAATGACAGGAGTCAAAACTGTAGGAAAAATACAGTAGATCTGAAAACATGAAGTAGCTTCCTGGAATTCTCCTCTTGCTGATTCTAACGAAAGCTGAGATCCTGCTGGTAGCTGAAGTGAGGTCCTAACCCTCACCTTGGACACCTGTGTTTGTAGAGAACTTCCAGCACTGGACACTTGATGATAACGAAGGAGATGAGTGGAAAATTGAGGATCTGCCTGGAGCTCATGGAAATGATATGCCAGACCCCACAGTACACAAATACTTTGTCACTTCATATGGGTAAGAACTGAATTCCAGTAATCCGGAACTGGGAAACCTGCTTCCTCCCATCTGTCTGAAAAGGCACCATGATTAGAAGGCTGGTGGCAGGTTACTGAACCTTAGATCACCTGTGGGAAAAGGAAGGAACTT
Source organism: Gymnorhina tibicen (assembly GCA_013399875.1). NCBI lineage: Eukaryota > Metazoa > Chordata > Aves > Passeriformes > Artamidae > Gymnorhina > Gymnorhina tibicen. The sequence goes on from VXAZ01006310.1 coordinate 46,657, forward strand.
CATTAACTCTTTATGCCAGTTAATCTGAAGAGATGGGTACTGCTTGAGAGAATTGCGAACTGCTGAGAGAATTTAGCAGGTGCTAAATTTCTCTGCCTATCAGGAACTTCCTGTAATTTTTATAGTTAGGATAATCCACGTGGGATCCCTGCTTTTCCTCTCCCAAACATGGTAGGGAATGGTTAAGGGTCTGGCAAACTCAAATCAACTGCACTTAGCTGACAAGGTCAAAGCTCTGTAACCTCCAGGAGTGGTAGATGTGTCACACTAACAACTTGTAATAAAAGCTGTCACCAGAGGAGGATCAACAGCTTTTACATGCACTAGGCACTGGTTTCCTCTTACCAATATGTAAGTGCAGGGACCCCTCTTAATCCAGCTTGTAGGTAACAATTCCTTTTATCTTGGGGTGAAGTTAATTCAGTTCACTTCCTTGTCAGGTTCTGGCTATGGATAAGGCAGGGTTTAGCCAGGTCAGCTTTGTGGGCCTTCAGGATCTGGGTGGGTATTAAAGCTGTCAGGAAAAGAACGGTGAGAGGCAAGAGATGTGTTGTGTAGAACTGTATTTCTATGTCTGTTTCAGGCCATGCTTCAAGTCTCAGCTCATTACCCTGAAGAAAGAAGGCTACTGGAATCAGCTGATGGACGAGAAACGGCCTGAAATTACAGTCAAGGACTGGTAAGTGGAAGCACTGAAAATCAGAATTTCTGGCATTGGTCTAGAGGTAAGCTAGGCTTCTGGAGCTTTTCATGCTATAAAATCAATTCTTTATTCTTTGGGAATTGTAGTTCTTGAGTAAAGAATAAGCTAAATCTAAACTTACTCAGTGGATTACAAGGTAGCAATCCTGTGAAGGGCAGGATAGCTGTACGTTCTAGAACTTCTCTATAGCTATGGGGATGACATTCCTTTTCCTCTGCAGACAGGGATCCCCTTGGAGACTGCTTTTGAAAAATAAACAAAACTGAATGCTGTATATACAATGCTGCTCCTTGATTTCCTCCTGCTTCTCCAGGTACGCTGCCAGGTTTGACTGTGGGTGCCGCTATGAGCTTACCGTGAGGCTGCTCTCGAAGGATTACATTGTCCTGGAGGAGTTCCACCCTGAGCCAGTAGTCATTGAACAGTGGAGTGATGCCAAGTGGAGAGAGGTGAGCAGCAGCCCCAGAGACAGGAGCTTTACAGCAGTGTTGTGACACGTGTGTTGCAAGTCTTACTTGGCCAAAAGTGCCAGTGGACTTTCTCTGTTCTTCAGCCTCCTCTACTCTGTACAGAAGGTGAGTCCTTGCTATTGACAATGCTGAAGAAGCAGCAGCAGTGTCCTGAATGAGGCACCTATTTTTAGGTGCCCAGAATTTTCTAGAGAGTATCCTGTGGGCTTCTGTGTTGTTTTAGTGCAGTCTTTTTGATTATTTCTTGGTTTTATGTAAGATTCTGTCTAAATAATTAAGTAACAAGAGCAGATTTTGGGGGTTTTTTGGATCAAAAAGCTGCATGGATAACCAAGTATTGCAGACTTAACTTTTCTTAAAGTGTTACAGGTGTTTAACTGGTTTGATTTGCTGTACATTCTGCATTAGATGTTACTTATACATGCACTTAATTATCAAGCTTAATGTCAGTTTAACTCAGGGAGGAGTTACTTTGGGGAGAAGGCTGAGTGAGAAAGGCTTCCCCCCGCAAAATGGGGTATGGTGCACTTTCAGTGAAAGATACCTGGGCTCAGGAAAAGCTCATTTTAAGACTCACACACTGTAGTTTTCTGAGCCTCTAGGTGAGTGCTGGTTTATTTAGGCAAATTAAGAGGAATTATCTTTTCTCTTCTCTCCAGATTTCTCATACCTTCCAGAATTACCCAGCAGGAGTTCGTTACATCTGGTTTCAGCACGGAGGCCAGGACACCCAGTACTGGGCAGGATGGTACGGGATCCGTGTGACAAACAGCAGCATCACCATCGGGCCCCAGACGTCATTATGAAGCACAATGTAAGGGTTTGCTTTTACCTCAGGACTGTAAGCAAGTGGCCTCAGGTGCACTTTTTGCCTGTACTCTCTGGGTGTGTCCTAGCTTTGTCTTTCAGCTCTTGTTCACAGCAGAACTTCTGCAGGCCCAGCCCTTTGGAAGGGCTTCTGTCTTCATCTTCCATCCTCTTCTACCATGGATGCTACTCCAATTACTGGTGCCCTTCCAGAGAAAAACTGGGACAATTAAATATGAGATCTATCTTTTCTAGTTAATACATTCTTAAGCTAACACACACAGTCTTAAAGACACTTTCTTGTTTATGTAACTTACGAAAGATAAGGCTAAAATGTTTAATTTCAGATTACAAATACTATCTACAAGGACTCCGCTACAGATTGTTTTGTATGGTATTTTCTTTTTCCTTTTTCAGTTTTTAAGATTCAGTTAAGATTTATGTTCTGCATCAGACCCTTCATAGCATCAGGAAACTGTCACCCCTTGTTCCTAAGTGCTGTGTCACTGGTAGTGAATTCCTTACCCTTCCTCTAAGTGTGTATAATCAAAATGGTACCTGCCTTCCTACCCAAAATAGTCCCTAGCTGTTTGAATAAACAGGTAGAGAAAAAGGAGGTAAGGAGTCCCTTCAGGCAGCTGCCTAACAACACAAGTACCTTTTGATTGTGCTGGGCTTTTCCCACATCACCTTTGTGCTTTCAAAGGACTTGGTTTGTACTGAGCAGTGTAACCCAATATAAAATGTTAAAGCAGTGCCCAGCCTTGATCTATAGTGTTCCTACACTTGTTACCTGGAGGAAGCAGGAGGTGCTGGACAGGCTATTGTACCAAATTCTCTGACAAACAAGCTCAGCTCACTATGAACTGTGTCTGCCACCCTTATATACCCAGAACCAATGCTAAGGCCGTGTTTCATCTCCTCTGACAGGCGTAGGATTAACAGTGCTTTCCTTGCCTGTTCTCTGTTAGGAGTAGGATACTTGGCAGGTGTCCTTGCTGGACAGAAAAATTCCACGTTGCTAATGCCACCTCTGGGTGGAAGGGGAGAGATCAAGGTTGTACAGCCTTTCATAGCAATTGACAGAGTCCACATACAGGCCAGAAAAGCGGTGGAAGCTCCACAGAAAATAAGAATATTTCCTCACTGAAGAAAGGAGCCTGGTTTTGACAGAACCCAGCCCAGTTCAACTGGGGTAAAACTTAGTATTTATTGAAGACTACTGGGGATGGTCACAGTGGACAGACACTACATAAGGCCTCACTCCCCCTTAGCACAAGTGTTGCTCTCATGGATCGTGCTGCCAGCTCCTTGCTGTCTATCACTGCCTGTGTGCAATGGAGCTGCCCTGTTCAGGTGAGAACTGGACTGGTAATAAAGCACTGACTCCCCAGCGACGCACTGTAACAACACCTGTACTCTAACATGAGTCAACATGGGAACAGACTCTGGCTCCCCATTCCAAGTCAGTTCTATATACAGTGGTAAGAGCACTTGAAACAAAGAGGCAGCAGCTGCTCTACATTCACCCAGAAGGCCAGCTGAAGAGATGGTTATCAAGATACGGTTTGTGACAAATCTTACTCCACTGGAAGATCAGATGAAGCTTGAAGGCAAGGAAAGTTTGAAATCAGGTGCCTTTGTGAGCTCGCTCTTCTACATAGAGCTGCATCTGGAGAGAGAAACAAGCATCAGTCCTGTTGGTATACAGGTAGGTGAATGGAAAAAAAAAGCCTGCAACAGGCTGAATAGGAAGTGCTTAAACCTTCCCCCATACCCAGGTTTCCTATTTCACTATGAGGAGTCTTGCCCTGCTTTGATTACTGGCACAGACATCTGCAAGACTAAGCTACTGCTCAGCAGTATTTAAAAGTTGTTACACCACAACTGTTACACCAGAGCTGGTGTCAGAGCAGACAGAGTTCAGAACTACAGCAGGTTCAGCATTTCTTGGTCAGACTGCTCTGCTCACCTTTAAGATGTCAGATGTCATGGTTTTCAGGGGAATAAGCCGGGGGTCGTGCATGTGCATGTCTTGCTCGTCAGCGAGGATCCACGGGAAGTCCTGGGGGCAGGAACACAAGGTGTTACTGCCAGAACCCAGCAGTGCTGTAAGGTGAGCTCCTTCTCAGCACTTGTTTTGTGTTAAGTTGAAAGACAGAGTAGCTGAGGGAAGGAACAGGTAATTCAAACCTTCCACAACAACAAAACTTAGCACTTACACACTTGTCCCTGATACTCAGTGTAATTATCTTCAGTTACAGCACCAAACTATGCGGTCAACCCACTTCACTTACGGCAAAGGTGACATCTCACTTCTTTAAAAGATACACTCTCAGCTGTCCTGAGCTACCACGCCCAGTTCATTACATCAGCATTTAACTGCAGTGCCAGAACGCTTAGGGCATGGGTTTCCATCCTGCCTTGGAAGCCTGAAGGTGGGTCTACTACACCACAAGTTTCTATTACTAAGCAGTGCAGAACAGACTTTCATTTTGAAAGAATTTTATACTTTGCTAGCTTTGTTTTTTGTGCCTTAGGACACCTAAAATAACTTGGCTCAGGAAAGTTTCCCTGTATCTAAGAATTCTTTAAAAATAATCTTGCTTTAGAAAGTGTTCTGCACAGTTTTCTGTAAGATAAAATGTATTTGTGCCCTCAAACCTACTCGTTACTTGACTCTTAGTCTTTCTTGCTCTTTATACAAAATCAGCCATCCACACAGTGGATGGTGGGTGAAGGCTGCTTTTTTGCTTAATTAAATTCAAGTACCTATTCTACACACCTGAGTATTTCTACGTGTCTGAGCAAGCACTGGGCAGTGAGTATTGTTACAATCTATTTCAAGACTTGAAGTTGTCTGCAGTTGTGGCTGTGTGTGGCGAATGTGCTGTCAGCTCACCAGCATAAACCATTTCACCACATTTGAAGTAGTTATGATGTGCCTCATATGACACCAACCTACACGTTCAAAATATCTCAGCGCCTTAACTTTAGAGATTCCAAAACTCTGTACTGCCCAGTCTTTGCTCTGCAGCTTCTCACACACAGTTAGGTGCCCAACGATATCACTCACCTTTATCACCTGGATCTTTTCCATGTTGCGTGTGGCAGCCTCCCGTGTGTGAACCAGAACTGTGAAGGTGCAACCTAAGAGAAGTGTCAGGTTCCAGCTCAGGGGACAGCTCCCAGAGGATCAGCCAAGCCAAGCAATGCCAGGCATTAGGCTGTTTGGATCCAAATTACATTTACCTGGGGGGTTGTTGTCCAGCACAGCATCGCAGACACTGATTTTCAGAATGAAGGCACGCAGCAACTGCTCGACATGGGACAGCAGGGACTCGGAACTGTGGAGGAGACAGCAGTTGTTACTGGCACGCAGCAAAGGCCTGAAGTTGCTCCCAGAATATCTCCCAGGGCTGGGTGTTGGATGCCATGGGCAAGCAGGAGTGGAAACCTCACCTAATGGAAAGAAGAGGTGGCTGGGTGATCTCAAAGACAAATCTCTCCACGGGGTGGTGCTCTTTATCCAGGATTACAACCACAACTTTCTCCACATCGTTCTGCAGGAACCAAGACGGAAAAATCACTTCCGTAATATGAGCTGTCTGCTGCCCAGTGTGCTTCACGTACTTTGATGCAATGGGAGTACACTCAGTTGTTGGGGCTCACAGCACAAGCCCTCATCCAAAACCTGAGTTCAGATTATTCTTAGCAATCAGAGAAAATGCTTTTGCAAAGCCATTTCTTGCTGAGTGTTAAGCTGCCAGCTTGTGGCTAAGGCTGAGGGAGATGAAGTGTGCTAAATTGTATGTTCCTCGAGATCCCGTTTTGGAACAAAGGAGGAAATGCACAGCCATCTCACTGCATCAGTCTGGGATGGACACTGATGAAGTTAAGATACATTCAGACCGTTGCCCCAACAGAGCAGCTTTGTACAACCACGATGTAAAACTGACCTAATTCCATTTTCTACATGTGCATTAAAATTGTCTGTAAAGAGCAAGGCATACAAAACCTGCCAGCAGCCTCCTGGAATGTTTCATCGGTCACGCCTTTCTCTCGCAAAACCTGGAGTCCAGACCTACCTTTGCTTGCTGGCTCACAGCAAAGCATTCAAACTGTTCTGCCACAACAGGTGCTTAAACTGGGATGGACTGTAAAGCAGAATGGTAGGATGATGTAATTGGAAATATACAGACATATGTCCTTGTGTGGTATATAACACAAGTAAGGCAGGGTTTTAACTGCCAGGAAAGGTTGTGATGTTTTTTGTTTTGTCAGAAATTTTTATCAGCTAGTATATTTTATATGGTAAATTTGTAAACAAATGTTGCAATTAAGATACTATTTATGTTCTCTTACTTTCTATCAAATCCACTTGCAGTACCTTTGCCCAGGTCCTTGGTCTGAGCTCACCTTCTCCAGCAGCGGCTTTACACAGTGCAGTGTGTCCTGGATGTACTGGTTCAGCTCCGGGTGGCAGGACATCTGTAGCAAACACAGGGAAGAGTCAGAGCTGTGTTTGGTATGAGCCAGGACAATGCTGAAAGGGAAGATTTAAACAGAAGCACCACTGTGTACAAGGCATTCAAGTCATGCTTCAAATAGTGCTGAAAAATGCTGAGTTGCCCATTCAAACCAGCAATTCTTTCAGGGAAGGGTTAATCAACTGAGGCAGATCACTGCACCCATACAGTTGTATATCAGGAATGTATATCCACAACAGCATATTGGGAATAGCATATTCCAACCATCTTTACTTCCTAGGAAACATGCTTTCCTGTTACCTCACTGCACAGAGCTGGGGCAGCCTTCTACTACTGTTGTCCATGACCTGCTTGTTCCATGAGCACTTGCTGTATCCTCAGCTATGGGGCTGTTCTCTCATGACAGGAACTAACTTCTCCTCAAAAGTAAGTCTGTATATTAAACAACCACTTCCAGAGTGTAAGTTTGTTCTGGTGAGTGTTGACTGATCCTTGCTATTTTGCTTGTCCATGTGGCTGTCAGCTGCCAGGAAAATCTCCTACCTGGACAGGTACATTGTATTTTTTCCTCTTCTGAAAGATCCCAATAGGGTAAACTTCTCTGACGTACAAGATGAGGTGAACAGCCACTTCCAGGAATTCTGAAAGAACATCTGCAACGACTGAAAAACAGAAGTAAAGGATGCTAGAATAGGGTGGGGGGAAGCAGAGCAATACCATAGACTCAGGGGTAATTTTTTTTCAGGTATTTTTTTCTGCATAAATTTCACCTGCCTCCTCTTAGCTGCAGAAGTTTAGGGATAAAGCAACCCTCCAGCAACACTCCCCCAAGCTCAGTGCCAAGGAGGAGCCTCAACAAGGACACCAGTTGCAGCTTAGTACAACACATTACCTTGCCCAAAGTTAAGGTCCTGCCGTGTGAGAGTGGTCATCTTCCCCAGGCCCTGGAAGTAACCATAAAAGGGATGGTTATCCTCTGGCTCCTGTGTTATTCATCTAGTCAGTTCATGGGGCCGTATACCACAAGACTCTGCAAGCCCACAGTGAGAGGTGCCCCATAAGCACAGCACATCCTCAGGGATTACCAGCAGTGCACCAACCAGTGCTCACACCTCAGGATGAGAGATTATTCATAATTTAATTCCTGGGGTTTTCAGTCTCTCTCCCTTTCTGGGATATGGGAAAGTTCAGACAAATACTTTTTAGTAACTCAAGAAACACTATTTTTTTAAAGCTTCATAGTACTTGCCTTTTCTAAGCCCTATCTCCTACTATAACACAAGAACTTCTCGGGTCTTTGGGTTTATTCTACCACCACCACAAACCATTGCTTGTCCAGGCTTGGAGCTCCATCTTCCACAGACACACCATCACACAGGTTCTCATCTGCTGCCACTGCCAACAGCTTCTGAGTTTCTCTCTGCAGTCCCAAGGAACCCAAATCCTGCAGAGCTGCATAATTAAGTCAACATGGACTTTGTCACATGGGATTATGGAATACCATAGGTTGGAAGGGACCCATAAGGATCATGGAGCTCAACTCCCTGCTCCTCATAGGACCACCTAAAACTAAACTATGTGACTTAGAGCATCATTCAGCCACTCCTTGAACTCTGACAGGCTTGAGCTACTGTCCTGGGTTACAGTGTATTCTATTACCATCTTCATGAGCTGTTGAAACCAGGTGTAGCAATGTTCCTTACCTCCTCCCTCCAGACTATCTCCTGTTAATGGGCCCAACAATGCCTTGCCTCAAGACTCACCATCCCATTGTGAGATGCTCTGCCCAGGGGGAAGGAGCCAAGCATGCCCACCTGGATAAGATCTGGGGTTTGGAACAGCACAAGCAGCCTTTTTCCACTGGGTTCCCAAAGGACAAGAGCTACACAACCATCACTGGACTTTCCAAGGAGAACCAGACCTTTTCTACAAGATCACCGCTTCAACAGAGCTGCTTCAAAGAGAACTGCAGCTATCACCTAATTGGACTGCTACCAACACCCTGCCTGGCAGGGTGTCAGGTCATACCCTGACTCTGTCAGGTTAAATCAGTGTTTCTGTATTATTGCTTTGTTTTATATATATATATAAATAAAAGAACTGTTATTCCTATTCCTCATATCTTTGCCTGAAAGCCCCTCATTTTCAAATTTATAATAATTTGGAGGGAAAGGGGTTGCATTTTTCCATTCCAAGGGAGGCTCCTGCCTTCCTTAGTAGACACCTGTCTTTCAAAACCAAGACAGCTACAGCCCTGGGGAGCCTGAAATTTGTGAGCTACAAAGGGCAGCACATTATTGTGACAAATTGAGTTTCATGTGCCAACAATCAAACAGCAGATGCTGGAGTTCAGCTTCCAAACAGCTTTCCCTGCATAGGAGACTCCATGCCTTATGCAATTTCAGCCACAGTGTACATAATTATCTATTAGAAACTTTAATTTGTTTCATTATTTTATCCACACTCTGCATGCAAGCAAATTCTAACTACTAACAGCAGCACTGTTCGTGAACTGTAGAGGTCTTTAAATGCCTCTGGAGCACCCTGGCTTCACCAGTAACTCAGGTGTCCTACAAAGACTTTTGACAAACCACAGATGTTCCAATCAGCTCTTTAGACACTGATTTTCAAGCTGTTTCAGCTGCAACAAAACATGTTTTTCAGACCTACAAAGAATTAGTTCAACCTTCACAAAACAGGCAGCTACTCTCATCCCCGTTTTTTAAATCAGAGTTATACCACTGTATACAAAGACTTCCTGGAGTATTAGTGATCTGCTACACTAAATAAAATTAAGATAGTTTAGCATCTCTCTAGCATCCCAGCCACAGTGGCTCTCAAATTAGTATAAAAGATCTACAGAGTATCATATACAGTTTGGGTTTTTAGAGATTTAGGTTCACATAGTCACAAAGTTGGAACTAGGCACCACATGCTCAAGGACTCTGCAGGCTGGGAGATCATGGAATCACAGAACAGTTTGGGCTGGAAGGGACCTTAAAGATCATCTTATTACAACACCCTGCCAGAGGTAGGGCCACCTTCCACTATCCCAGGTTGGTACAAACTCCATCCTTGGACACTTCCGGAGATGGGGCATATCATGTAACTGTAATCCACCATCCTCCCCGTGCCTATCACCAGAGCTCCCGCATTAGCCCAGACCAGCCGGCACAGGCCACCCCAGCAGCCCGGACGTGCCCTGCTGCGCCTGGGCTCCCAGAGTCACCGCAGCTCCCTTGCCCACTCCGGTGTCTCAACCGCCCGAGCAGAAGGGAGGGAGGACGGGGATGGATCCCTCGAGCGCCCCGTCCCACTCAACGCACGGCACCGCCTTCCTCAGCATTCCCGAGCCTGGGAACCGCCCGTTCGCCGCTGCTCCCTCCCGAAAGGGGGCTCCTCGCACGGCCCGCCGCCCCCACTGCCGCCCAGGGCACCCGCCGACCGGCCCCGCCTCAGCACGGCCAGCTGCCCCCGTGTCTCCCCCAGTCC
>VXAZ01006310.1:57011-118330 GCA_013399875.1 Gymnorhina tibicen
GGCCTTTGTCTGTCCCGTCCGTGCCCGGGGCAGGGACCGCTGCTGCCACTAGGACCCTGCGCTCTCGCACCTACCTCCTCCTTCGCACCGGGCACCCCAGCACCACGCACCCCTGGCATACTCATGCACTCCCCCTGTGCCCCCCCGCACACCCGGAGCCCCTCCCAGCCCCACCTCCTCCCGCACCATGCACCCCAGTCCCCCGGGATTCCCGACGTCCCCGGTTCATCTCCACATTCCCCCACTGCCTTCCCCCTGTCTCCGTCTCCTCCTCCTCCTCCTCCTCCTCCTCCTCCTGCCCCTCCTGCTCTCGGGTTTAAACAACCCTTGCCCCCCGCAGACCTGCCTCCCCTCCACCGCTCGCACAGCTCAGCTCAGCTCTGCCCTGCCTTGCCTGCCAGGCTCCGCCAGATCGGGACCTCAGGACAGGTAGGCAGCGCTGCTCGCGCCGTGCTCACCGCGCCCCGGAGCCAGGGGTGGATGCTCCGCCGAGCTGATCCCGCTCTGCTGTCGCAGGGACTGGGGAGGAGTGGGGGACAATTTCCCACTTTCTGTGCGCCCCGGAGGAGACAAAGACATGGAGTGACGGGGATCCACGGTCCTGCCGCTGTCGGGATGCGCGCGGAGCTCCGGTCACGGCGGCATCGCTAAGCGGTGCCAGCGAGCACCTAGCTTGGACAGTGCCGGTGCCGGGGCGCGGTGCCTTCGGCCAGATCTATTGTCACCCGTGCTGGGGAGCGGGCTCCGGGCTCTACCGCTCCCGCCGCGGTTCTGCCAGCTGGGTCGCCTCTGTGCCCTGCGCCGTGTGCCTCGCAGGGATGTGCAAGTACGGGCTCTGGGGCTTACGTCCCACCGCCCCGCTGCGGGTCACTCCTGCAAGCTCCCTTCCTAGATCGCTCTCCCCTTCCTTGGAAGCAAAGTCGTCTCGGACAGAGGCACCGTCCCTCTCGCAGGGCCTGAGCCCCTCGCGCACCCCAGGGGTATGTCCCGGCTCCGAGCCAGAGATGCCGAGGGGTGACGGAAGCTCTTCCCATCGAGTCATTGTGTTTACAGAGCCGTGCGCTGCCATGCACCGAGCCCCTGGGTACCCGCGGCTTGTTCTCTGCTCTTCCTCTGTTGATAAAAGTGAGATCTCATTTCTGAACTAAATCAGTTTGGCATCACTTAATGTCTTATTACAGCTAGTAATTCATCATGTAGAATTTAAGTGACACTTATCCAATTCACACCTGAAGTTTTCTGTCAGCCGGAGGGTTTAATGGAAGTGGTTTTGTATTCCCATCTCCTCTCCATTGAAGAAGGAGGCATTAATTCATATATATATGGTTCAAAGTGAGAATGTCATCCAAGGAAGAATGTTGAAAGCACAGCTTAACTGTTCTGCCAGTCAGGACACATCCATTACTCTCTCCCAGCGAAGATCAGGGCAAATCTGTCCCATTCTTCCCTGTCACACTGGCGAGTACTTTCCGGCCGGGTGAGCAATGACCTTTCCTATTGATTATGTCCCATTTGTCACCTGGCATGGTGCATGAAACTGAAGAGTCTTTGCCATGCTGACAGAAGTAACTATATCTTGGATGCTAATCTCAGGCACATTGCTATTTTAATCTCATTATTGGGTAGAGTAGACTCTGTTTGATAGCAGGTCGCCTGCGATGGCTGTGTCAGCCACATCGTGAAGTCCCAGAGGGAAGCAGAGCAGAGGGTACTGCATATTCATTCATGGGCCCCTCCTCCCCTTCAATGCAGTGACTTGCTGGGCTGTTCTGTCCCTGGCGGATGTTGTGCTGGGAGGCTCTCAGGGCGGGTTGAGCTAGGCTCAGGAGAAAGGGTGGCACAGCTGTGGCTAGGGGCATGTAGTGACTTGAAGGTGTCCAGTGTCAACCAAAACCGGGGTGCTGGAGCTCAGGCTCAGCTCACAGGCCTGGGCTGCAGGAGAGTGAGTTCCCTGGGTTGTGCTGTGTGAACAGATGACTTCTGTCCTGATCAGGAAGGTAGAGCACAGGCTGTCAGCCAGAGCTGACGGGTGACGGGAGTCCCAGCTCCAGCCTTTCAACTAATGTTGAGTGAATCAAGTTTCAAGTGGTCACTGGATACAAATTGCCCCAGGGAGAGGCTTTGTGAAGGCACAGAGCAGCTACAGCTACTACTAAACCCCCTGCAAGCCTGAATCCTTATGTCCTGTCTCTTGTGCCACTAATGCAATTGGTATATTACTGAATTTGGCCCTTTCTATGCTGGAGTGCTGTCTGGGGATGGCAAAAGTGAGAGAAAACAACACAGGTAAAGGAAACCAGATGTTTCAAAGGGCAAGGGGGGGGGAATTCAGGTAGCCTAAATATCTGCAGAGAGGAAATGTCTTGCATCACAGTCATGAGGGACAAAGAAACTTTGGAGTCTGGTAAATATGAAAGGCAAGGTAGGGAGGAATGGTGATGATGGAAACAGGAAACCTAAGAAAGCAGGGCAGCTCTGAAAAGGAACACAAAAAGACTGAAGATTTGTGAGCAGGGAATTCTGGTGTTCTGTCATCCCAAGGATGTCTGGAATAGCAGCAAAAACAATTAAAATTCTTTACAAATTGAGTATGCAAGAAGTGTTGGAAAGAATAAAAGTGTTAGTATTTTTGCCCTGGAGAGGAAAAGAGAAGGCTGAATATTACCTACCTGCTTTGGGAGACCCTAGAAAGCTGGGATTGAGCCTTTGGAAAAGGGAAAGTCTCTTGGCAGATTGTTTCTGAAGCTTCCCAGCATTTGCCTCCAGAAACAGAAAAACAGATGGAAGAGACCCAGCAGGGAAGTGAAATCTCATTTATCTGCACAATGCCATCCTCCTGGCTCCAGCCAGCTCTCTGCATGTCAGCTACCATAGAGCCTACCCCATCCATTCTGCTCCAGGCCTTCCTAAGCCCATCCATCACCCTATAGGCTTCTTATTTACAGGGAGCCTGGCACACAAAGCTGGGTTTATTGTCTGTCATCCCTGCCACACAGGCACATACGCACAATACCCATATAGATGCCCATACACTTTGTGTATTGCTGCAGATTGGGATTGTCTGGAGTCCAGGAAATCTTTACACATGTCTGCCAAAGTCTGAGTTTATCAGAGCCAAAAAGAAATCTGGCCCAGCACATGTGCTTGGGTCCAGCTTGGTTCAGCCCTTGAGCATACTAACTGCATCAAGGATCTTGAAAGTCTCTCAGTTCAAGCATTTTGTTCCTCTTGGCTGTGACATGAAGAACATATGTGAAAAATTAAAGCTAAGACTGTCAGATATCATCTTTTAAGTGAGATATGTGAATGAATGTAGATGATCTGATGTTCCTGCTTTGTCAAATACAAAACAAATACACCAGGGGCAGTTTCAGAGTCTATTTCAGAGCCAAGGTGACACAACTGTATTTACAGGGGAAAAACGTGTGTATTTCTGTGTACCTGCTCAGTGCATGGCTGCCTTGCAGGCTTACGAGCAGAGAAATAGCAATTATATTAGTGAGTCCAGAGAAGGAGACTTCACACAGGGAAAGTTATCCAAGATGCAAAACCTCCCCCTGCCGTTTCTTTTACAGGATTGTAACCATCCACTACTAACCCAAAATGGATCAGAAATAGTGGCTGGAAGACAGCACTGCAACTCACTCCCCAGCCCTGAGTCTGTACTCTGGGCAGCTCCAAGGCCTTATCTTTGTTGTACCAGTGTTCTTGTGAGAGGCAAATTTGCTACCTCAGGTGGTTTGTAATCCTGAGGGTCTATAAAGGCAGTGCAGGTAGAGGGGTGGAGCAATAAGGATGTAGGTCTGGTGTTGTGAAGACTACAGGGGCAGCTTAAGCTGGTAAATACTCCATCTATTTCCCTTACTAATATACGAACCCTAAGAAGAGGATGAATTCTGGGCTTTGTTGTAACATGTGTGTTTGTTTATAGCAATTTAGGAAAGGCAACTCCTTACAAAGCCAGACTTCTTTCTGCCTGGTGTGTGTCTCAGGCAGATTTTCATCCTTTGCAGACTGCATCAGCAGGGTGGGAACCTTGCTGTCACCTACATCAATGAGCCCAAGGCTAGCATGGGCTTTTTTTGTGGACTGTGGTCCTGCTAGAAAAGAGGGTGAAGTTTACTTTGGTGCTCAGCCATTGAGGAACCTGAGCACTGAGAAGCAGGGATGCTGTTGTGTTATCTAGCTGTCTTCTGTAAGTGTGAATTCCATACGATAACAAAAATGAAGGAGGTTCGAAGAGGTTTCTGGAATTAAAGATAGATCAGGATATGGAAACAAGTGATTAGGAGAAGGCTGGGACTGCTTTGCCTCCAGCACAGCAGTGTTGCATTAACCCAAAACTTGTCCATGCACTGGTTTGGTTTAGCAAACAGCTCAGATCTCCCTTAACAACAGTGTAGTACAGGTATTTATCTGCATTATTAGTGCAAGATTCCCAGTGGCAGTAACGCAGCATGTTAACCTGCCCGCTCTGCCAGTGCAGAGATGAGGCAATCCGTGTCTCATCAGACATCCTGGTTCATGCCAACAAGACAGCTGGGCAGCTTAAGTAAATGTCCCCTATGCTTCTGTTTAATTGCCCTGCAGCATTTAGCTGCCTTCCAGCTCCCACTGAAAATCTGAATGTGTCTGTCAGGTTCACCATCAAAGGGCCACATCCGTGAGAGTGAGATTGGAGACACCCTTGCATTCTCTTTGCACTTGTTCTCTTCTCTTGGTATTTTGCATATAGATGAAAAGGTAAGATGCTCTTTCTAGCTCTTTCAGTTGTTCTGAGTGATGTCTTATCCAGCTGGTTTGCTCTGGTTCTTAAAGAGAAAATTCTAGGAAAAAACCAAGGATCCTATGGTCTGGGGAAGAAACAAATGACCCCATGCAGAGCTGTGTGTTGTTATTTGTTCTACTGGTTTTGAAGAAGAACTTCAAATGCTTTTTAAAATAGATTTAGCTGTCAGTCTGGTTTTCCTTTGTTCCAGGTAGTTGCCAATAAAATAGTATTTCTAGTGTTATGCCTTCAGCAAGTGAGCTTCCCAGTGCCTCCTAAATCAGTCCTCAAGGAACAATTTATTGTCTTTTATGGCCAGTAGAAAGACCTGCTTTTTGAAAACTGCCTGAAGAGAAGGCCCCTGTGCTGCCTGCCTCTTTCCAGGGAAAGGCTGAACTGAAAACTTGTTCCCAGGCTATGAGCAGCAACAGAGAGGAATCCTGGAAAGGCAGGACTGGCTGGTGAATACATGAGCAGGCTTTTTTCAATTAACAGGATGAAGACATCGCTCTCTAAACTCCAGGATGCTGGGCTGCTGTGATGGCAGAGTTTTCACTGACTCAAAATTTTCCATGTCTGTCTCTCAGGCTGAAAGAAAAGAGGAAAGGAAGAGCCCAGGCTACTCCTAGGGTATCTTCTGTCAGCTCCACAAAAATTTGAGTCAGAATTGGTGGCCTCAAAGGCTGTTACCTGCTGCCCTTCACACGTCACAATGGCTGGTAAAGCAGAAAATCACCTGGAGGAGGGAGTATGAGCCCTTGTAATTAAGCAGCAAAGTGGTTCTCCTGGTGAACAGAGGGAAATCAGGTGCAGCCAAAGGCTGATGTGCAGGAAAGACTGGGATGAGGTTGAGTGAAAAGCTGTGGCTGTAACTCTGTGACAGTGTTTCTCAAATGTAAGCACAGGCCTGGTTTTCTGGCAGCCAGTATCTGAGGGAACTCTGTTTTTAAGGATGTCTTCATGCTGCCCAGAGAGAGAGGGACAGTCTGGAAATGCTGCACTAGAAATGCTGTAAATCCCTTTTCCCATTTTGTGGAAAGAACAGGGGAGAATGACTGAATAACTTAATTAGAGAATGCTCTGACTTGTGCAGCATCCCAAAGCCATGTCTTGTAATACAAACACAAGGATGAAAGAAGACCCTCAAAAATATGACAGTGAAGCAGAATGAATGAGAATAGTCTGCAGCCACTGTGCTGGTGGGACTCAAGGAAAGTTGGTCTCAATGTTCTTGGGACTTAAATTACCCTCCCAGTGACAGCCTTGCCTAGTGACCTGTGCAGGATCAAGGAAGGAAAGTGGGACAAGCTAAAGAAACCTCAGACTGCCTCTCTGCCCCTTGGTCCTTAGGCCAGCACCCTCTGCTCTGCTAACAGCCTTTTTATTTCCCGTCTATGCCATGAGATATCAGCACAAAATTTCTAGTGTTTTTTCTTCCTTTGACCAATTTCAGACACCCTGAAGCAGTATGCAAGCACATGTGGAAGTCTCTGTCTTGAGCTGCTCAGGGCTGTTGCTGGTCCTGTGAGGCCACCATCTGCCCCCAGTTCTATTCATTTTGACATCTTCATTGCAAGGAAACCAGCTGTGAGGAGGGGCCAGTGGCCCTGGCCCAGGATGCCAGCCTGGCAGTAGACAGCCCTGGTCAGGCAGCTGGTGTTGTGCCAGGCTCAGGAGCTGTGGGCAGGAGCCAGCCCCCCCCCAGACCCTCAGATGGTGGGCTGTGAATAGGAGGGTAGGGGGGCTAGTGAGGAATCAAAGGGAAGTGTCCTACTGATTAATGGCCTCATTTGCACATGAAACTGGGACCTCTCAGCCCTGCAGGCCCTGCACATGTGTCTCAGCTGCTGTAACCAGGGCTGGGAGAAGAGGAGATAAGCAAAGAGGGAATAACTTGCTACCAGCTCAGGACACCATAATGGTTTTCATTTAAGTGTCCTAGGACTGAATCTTGATGGCCTTTACAGGTCCTAAGTGTTGGTTGCTTTTTTTTTTTTTTTTTTTTTAATTGCAGGGGANTTTACGGTGCTTAGGTTTGTGTTTTTTTTTTTTTTTTTTTTTTTTAATTGCAGGTGAGACAGAGCACCCATGATTATGGAAACGTCTTCCACCTTCTCTTCTTTCCTTTTCCTGTGTGTGCTGGTTCTTTCTGACATCAGTCTTGCAGTCTCCCTGAACCCTGGCACAAAGCTCAAAAATGCCCCAGAGAACAACAACCACCTTCAAAACCAAGAGATGTGGCTGCAGCAGCCCAGAACTGGGCGCCATCACAGGCAAGGCTTGGCCAAGAAGGAGAGGGTCCATGCCATGCCTTCAAGAGGGCAGCTGGCTGGGGAACAGACCCTCAAGATGGGCAGCGGAGCTTCAGCTGTGGAAGAGCTGGTGGCAGAGGGACAGCCAGCAGCCCTGAAACAGAATAAGGACGTGTTTGTGGGATTTGAATTGCCGTATCCTGAGAGGGAAAACCAGTCCCCGGGCTCTGAGAAAGGAAAGAAGCAGAACCGAGAGCATCGACGACATAGCCGCAGGGACAGGCTCAAACACCACCGAGGTATTTGAGCTCCAAGGGAAGCTGGTGCTGTTGTGTCACTGGAAACGAGTGTCTCTTGTGTGAGGGCAAGAAGATGCAGCTGTGGTGGAGCCACATGGGTGTGTGGAGGGTATGGGGTGTGCCTGCTCTGGGGAGAAATCTGCCAAACAAAAGAGGCACAAGAAGAAAGGGGAACTGCAGAACCAGAGAATTTTAGTGCTGGCTGCAATTTTGTGGAAATGACCTGGTTTGTCTTACAGGGGGAGTTCTGAGAGTCCCTAAGACTTCAGGGGTTGTTTTGGGGTGGCCTGCTTTGTTGGTTTTTTTTTTTCCTTTTTAGCAAATGGCCCCATTTAGGAACAAGTATGTCCAAGCCATGCTCAGTCTCTCCACTGACTTCAAAAAATGAACAGAATTAGAAAGAACACAAACCCCTTATTTTGCTTTGAAGACCAGTTTCTTCTCACCAGAGCTTGTATTCTTCTATGTTTATGCTGAACTACAAAAAAAAAATTCATATTTTGCATATGTGAAATTGCACTGATAACTTTAAAATGTTGCTTGTTTTTGACCGGGACTGCTTTCCTTTGCAGGTCAAGTTGTGGGTGTGTGTCTCTGTGGTATGAGCTCAGTGTGGTAAACCTTGAGTTCTGTTAAAGCGAGGCAATTTGTGTCAATCTACACTATGTGACAAGCTGGGTGTCACATCCTTGAGCTCCATCTATCACTCCTTCCTGCCTCAGTAAGAAGAGCTCTATTGTTTTTTCAGGGGACTGGCTAAACAGCTTGTGTTAGCAATATAGAAGAGTATGCAACAAAGCTGGTTTGAAGCAATATTTGCAGACTACAAACAGGGCTTGTTTCTTGAGGTTAACTTAAGGTCTATAATTAAATTAATTCTTATGAAGAAGAGGGATATATCTGTGAAGATAAAAATTTTAAGTTAGGTAAGTCTTGACTTGAGCTAAATTAAAATAACTCACTACTAAAATCAAATAAGAATGTATTCATAAGTATTTGCAACAGCTTAGTCCATTGGTTTATAAATGGTTAAACAGGTACATTTTGTACTCTTGAGACCAGAAAAAGACATCTTTTGCTTCTTAAGCAAGAGATAGACATATCTTCAGGAAGGTGTGATTATGTATGTCTTAAGCATGTAAAAATCAAGCTGCATATACTCTGAACTTGATTTATCACTGTAATAGCTCATTACTCTGTTTTACAGTGGTCTAAACAGCAGCTCAGGGTCATGGAACAGTGGTCAGCAACTGGAAGAAACGTGAATTCCTTTGACTCGAATCTGTCATACGGAGAGAATTTCTCCATACGGAGAAAAGGGATGAGAAAGGTAATGCCACTGTACCTGTTGCCCTCTGCAGGGAAGACTCCTGATGCTGGGCCAAGCTCCCTGTACAAGAAACCCAAAAGCTTTGAAGAACAGTTTCAAAATCTTCAGGCAGAGGAAGCTACAAGTCTGACTCCCACCATGCTCCTCATTGCTGCACTGGACACAGCTGTTTCCACAGAAGAGCCTCCTGTTCTTCCAGCCACTTCACCACGGTCACAGGTAAAGAAACAGCTGGGAACTGTTCTGTACCTCCAAGCCTTGCCTCTCCCTCAGCTATCCACCTTCACTGAGCTTCAAGGACCAGAGAGACAGTAGGAGCCCTTGGCTGAAGAGCCAGCATGTCCTAATGCTCACTGCTCACCTTTTGTCCTCACACAGAAGCAGTGGAAACTTCCCTCTTGGCTTGAGCTTCAACAAGGGCAAGCTCTTCCCTTTTGAAAATGAGATGCTAGGAATCCCCAGTGGATAAGGCAGGAGTGGAGGAGGGGAGGGGGAATCATATAGCCTTTTTAATATCTAAAAGCACCACGAAAACTTGCATAGACTTCAGTGTCTCTACAGAAATGTAATCTGTTTTCTGTCTGGTTTTTTTGTGGTTCGCAGGCCCGCCTCAGGCAAGATGGGGATGTGATGCCCACCTTAGATATGGCACTTTTTGACTGGACCGATTATGAGGATCTCAAACCAGAAATGTGGCCATCTGCTAAAAAGAAAGGTGCTAAATCTCCCTGTCCTCTTTCCCAAAAGTCATCCTGTAAGGCTTGTCTACGGTTAGTATTCAGATGTGCTGAAGGACATGAGATCATAGTGGTGGGGAAAGAGAGAAGCAGCATAATGCTGATTGTGTTTTGTGCTCAGTTTCAGAATGTTTCTCATTTTGGATGTGTAGTTGGAGGGCAGAGGAAAAATGATAAATGGAGAGTTGAGAAATAAGGAGGAGATTAAACTATGAAGGTTTAGAGTTCAAACTCTAGAAATTTGAGGCTGTTTTTACCCTGGAACAATATACTCTCCAAAATGAAAACACTAGCATGACATTTTCTATTAGCATCTTTTTTTTTTCCATAGAAAAATACCGCAGTAAGAGCCTCAGCGGTGGAAATGAAACCATGACAGCTGAAGGAGAGCCATGTGATCACCACCTTGACTGCCTCCCAGGTCAGGATCAGCTTAGCAGAGTCATTTCTCCAAACATGAGATGTTTGAAATCTAGCCCAGGTTTTAAGACATGGATCCTGATTTCTACTACTGATAGGAAGTGGTATGCAAGGGAAGGGCAGAGGCTCTCTAGGCATGTTGTGGGACCAGATGATGTCTGTATGATGGAGCTGTCATGGGTGCCAGTATCCCTACAGGTAAGGGGATACCTGAGCTGTGCTGACCCCTGGTCCTGTGTTGCAGGCTCTTGCTGTGACTTGCGTGAACACCTCTGCAAACCACACAATCGAGGCCTTAACAACAAGTGTTATGATGACTGTATGTGCACTGAAGGTGAGTCCAGCTCTTTGCTCCCTGTCTCAGTTTAAAAGACAAGTGTCTGCCAAGGAAGGTGGGAACATCCCTTGGAATGGAAAATATGACCCCCTTCCCTCCAAATTATTATAACTTTGAAATTACAGGGCTTCCAGGCAAAGATATGAAAAAAGGAATAACAGTTCTTTACTAGCATGTCTAACAAGGCAAACAACAACAACGGCAGCAACAACAAACAGAACCAGAGACCCAGTGACAGCCCTCTCCTGGCCACAGGCACCTTCCCCTTGGTGCAGTTCCGCTCACGGCCGGCAGGGGCGCTGGTGGCTCCCAGCCGGGCAGGGCAGGGGCGGTGATTCCCCCGCGGCTGCAGGGGGCGCTGTGGCGCGAGCTCAGCCGCCTCTCCACATCGTAATGGTGACTCAGCTGGCGAGAGAGAGAAAAAAGGGGCTCCTGCTGCAAACTCGGGGGGGCAGCCCCTCTGGGGGGCAAAATGGAGTGCAGCAGGAACCTCGGAGCAGCAGTCTGGAACAGCACAGGCGAGCAGACCCCCGGGGGCGAATCGATCTGTAGCACTAAGCCCCAAGCCGTGGCAGAAGCGGGGGGTCCTGGTGGACGCTGGGTGTTGGGCTAAAGTGTAGCAAACTGCAGGGGCTGGAGGGGATATTGCTCCTTTGCACAGCTCACTGGCAAGGAGTGGCCCGGCCAGGGTCCCAGCACAGCACACACCAGCTCTGGGCTCCCAAGCAGCAGAGGAGCAGAGAAGCAAGCCGGCAAGCCTTGTCACAGTGCCGAAGAAAAAAAAAAAAAAAAAAAAAAAAAAAAAGGAAAAAAAAAAAAAAGAANAGAGGGCAACAGGATCTCAGGTCAGACCCACCGTGCCGCATGGCTGCCGAGCCAATCACCCCCACTGGAAGGAAGTGCAGCACCTGGTCCCCAGCCCCCACAGGATCCCGGGCTGCCCCTCACCCATTGCGATATTCCTGGAGCCAGGGGAGGCAGTTACCATTCCAGACACAAAACAAAAACAAAACCAGACATGGCTATGGGATATAAACCATCCCCAAGACACTCCCCAACTTTGTAGTTGGCAGTGTTGACTTGGAATAGTGGTTTGTATGTGAAAGTGGGGGCCAAGCTCTGCTGCTCTTAGCCTTTCTCTGCCACTGACTCACACAGTGTGACTATTGAGTCTTCTAGGATACCCTGTTTTCCCTCTTGAAAACAAAGATCCTGATTTCTACCAACCTAACAGAAGAAGTCACAATATATTAACATTTCAGTGGTGCTTTCAAGTATCACAGGCTATGAAAACACTGTTTTGTATGACCTTGTGCCTAACATGACTTTCCCAAGTTGAAATTAACTGAGCTTGTAGCAACTTAATAGATGTGGGAAGGACTCAGGCTTTTGTTTTTTAAAACTATTTCTGAAGAATCTACAGTAGCCCTTACTAGGCAGGTGCATTACAAAGGTGTTAAAAGCCACTCTTCTAGTCTGAACATGTTCAGGATCAGCTCCAAGCATTGAGTCTCGTCTGCCAGAACAAAACTCTGCTTGCCAGGTTTTGTGACCTGCATTAGGTACCCAGTGATTTGACCAGGCTGTTCACCTGCTTTTTACCCAGTTAAAGGGGCAGCTTTCCTGGAGTTACAATGTTAAATTATAGTCTTGGACATGGGAATCTTGTGTAACACCTCAAGGTCCTAACCAGAGATGACCTTCTGATAGATTAGCCTACAAAAGTGCTTCTGCAATCCCTAATGAGGCTGCCCCAGGCCCTGCTTTATCCTTAAGCTAGTTATAAGTTGATAGCAAACGTGCATCCTGTGTAGCATAAAAAAGATCCCCAGAGCTGGAAGATCCAGGTAAGATAGACAAGAGGCTTAGATAAGAGCAGAGCTCTGATCTTGCATGCTTTCCTTCTAGGAGGCCAGATTGCCCTGGGGTGATTGGTAATGAGGGGCACAAACCCAACTTTTTAAGGTAGATGGTCTCAATGTAGCCCAGGGACATGATTCCAAAAGACTGCTCTGTGACCTATGACATCGTCTGGGTCTCCAGTGTACAACCAAGGACAGTTTTGGGCTTTCTCATTACAAAAGCTATAAATCCTCAGCCTCCCCTGCTCTGGGGATGCTGCCACTTTTGCTATCTGCTGCCTGCTCTGGAAGTTAAAAGAGCTGCAGTTTCTAGAATTATCAAATCGGCTCCTGCCAACCCCAATGACGAGATCCTGCACTACTGAAAAGCAGGGTTTTCATGAGAATTATTTACCCATAGGCTCTACCCTGTCTGGCCCAACTGGCTATGCATTCTGGTGTAACAAAGTCAGACAAGAAACACCATAAAACCAACCTATTGGTGCCAGAAACCAACTAGTTACCATGACCAGAGGCTCCCATTGCCTTCCACTGCCATGGGAGAATATGTACTCATGGTTTTTACAAATAAAATGCCTTTTTTTTCCTTCATATTCACCAATGCTATATTAGCTAGCTTCCTTCAGACCCTGCACATTAAGCATCTAAAACAGAGATTAAAGGAGATGAGCAGTGGGCTTTGAATCAGACCTCCCAGTTATAACACTTCAAAGTCTCTTCCTTTCTCTCTTGAAGCTTCAGGAAATAAATAGCAAGGGGAGGTCCCTAGTCAGTGCTGCTGCACATTAAGTCTATAGTAATTTCCCAATGGAGAGATCACTTAGACAGTAATGGGAAGTAATAGGGGGAAACCAAGCAAGGTTTCCATAAAATCACTGGAAACAATTGGAATAATTCATTGGTATTTCAAGAAGTCAGTGAAACCTGCCTGAACCAATGAATCCCAAACCAGAACAGTGAGCCAAACATAATGCCAGTGCCCAGAGAGCAATATGCCCTGTCTGTGTGAGGCATTTCTCTGCCACCCTATTTGACACAGCACTGGGACTGTCTCCAGTGCAGCAGGATCTGAGGGATCGAGATAGTTGGTGTTACTGCTGTAGTGAGCCCTGGTCCCTCCTCACTTCTACATGTCTTTTCCATAGGGCTACGCTGTTATGCCAAATTCCACCGGAACAGAAGAGTGACCCGGAGGAAAGGGCGCTGTGTGGAGCCTGAATCAGCCAATGGAGAGCAGGGATCTTTCATTAATGTTTAGGAGGGTGGGACTCCTGCCTGGATGGTCAGGAGCTGGTGTCAAACTGTTTATACCTAGCAATGGAAATTAGAGGAAAAAGTTGAGCAAATGACGGAAGCTACAGGCTCTGAACATGCCAGGTCCCAACTAGACTGAAACTCATGTTCATTATAAATAGAGTGGCATCAGCCTTTTCTATAGCAGGACTGCACTCCCCCTCAGCACGTTCCTGTCACTGAATTGAGTCCCCCTCTCCCAGTTAGTAAGTGATGATCATGACTCCCATTCTGATGGTCCTGCCAGGAACAGGCTCTGCAGTTTCATCTCCTCCTCTCAAGAGAGGCAAGATGTGGAAGATCCTTCAGGGCAAAGGGGATATGAGCTTAAACTTTACCCCTTAATTATTGCTTGAGAATAAAGGTAGGTAGATCCTCCTTAAGGACTGGAAGTTCCTAGAGGAGAGGAAATTTGTAGCGTCCAGGTGGAATCAAAGATGGGAAATGGATCAGCAGGAAGCTGCCTGCCTAGGTGAGAGAGGACCCTCTGGCAGGCCTCTTGCTCTCTCCCTTTTTCACTGCTACAGGCATATTCCCTAGCTGTTACACACTACCACTTCCTACCTGTCATCTTTGGGACCATCCAATCCCACTTCATCCTTCCTTCCTTTTTGCTTTCAGAGAACCACCTGGTTTCTGCAAGGATGTGGCAAGACATCCCAGCCTGTAGCTCTCACTCATTTAGCTATCCTGACAGGTCTGTTATTTTTAATGATTATTTTTAGGAGCTTTCTGGGGAAGTGATAGTTTTCCTAGTGAGCCAAAAATAAAGTTTTTGGTAACAGGAGATAGGGACAGGCTGTTCCATTGTAGTAAATCCTGTGACATGTTGCATGTGTGTTTCCATGATATGTAAATAAAGATGTGATGGATATCCTTTGTGCAACTCTTCTGCTTTTTTGACTGCACCCAAGGATGGGGAGGAGCCAGAAAAGCCTATAGGGAAACTGGTCAGCAGGTAACACTGATGACTTGAGGTGATCACACAGAACAATTGTGCCACTGGTAGAAAAATTTCTCTGCCCAAGGTTGCCTTTATTCTCACTCAGATTTCAGATAACAGTTTCTGCCTGGTGTAGCCAGCCAGATGTTTCAAATTTCTTTATATTAATACTTAATTACTGGCTTCAGTGATATATTGGAGCAACAAAGGCTACCTGTGTTAACCTGGAGTAGTGGTAGCTGGTGAAGATGTTCTTTGCTACTGCTAACACCCCAATACCCTGACTTCTGCGGGGAGGCAACTATGAAGCTTTTTATATCCAAGAGCCTGGAGGTGTATAATACTTTCTGTAGGAAGAGAAATATTAATTGTGGTGCTATGGGCAGAATCCTCTTTACACAGCTTCCCTAAACCCCCTGTGTTCCATTTAGTTAGTCAAACCTCCATTTTGCAATCCTATTTATGCTGTGGTGCCACTTCGGATTGTGTATTCACTCAAAGACTGTGAGCATACTTTACATCTCTAATATAATGAGCGCCCAGTCATGGCCACAGAGAGATGCTGTGAATACAATGTCACTTCTGACCTGCACACACCTGCACTGCTAAAGGAGGAATTTGTATGGGAGCATTTAGGCAAAACCTACCCCAGGGTTGGATGTAGCTATTTAGGTTTCTGTTTACAGCATGACAGTCTTAGCCCAAAAGACAGAAGTAAAGAAAGGTGGTTTGCCTTCAGCTTGATGCCACAGCAGCAAGGATTCAATTTGTTAACCCAGGGAGAGCAGTGCAGCCCCTCCTTCAGCCCAGATGCAGAATAGTGGGTGGTGCTGCCAGTGGCATTGCCAGTGGAAGCATAAAGGGAAAAAAAGCTCCTAATTGATCACATTCAATTGCAGAGCTCTCAGCCTCTGGTCTGTGTGACATTGATGAGAACCACATGCACAGGCACTATCAAAAGCAGGTTTGATACCACACTGCTTTTTAGCGTAGGAGCCAAGATCTGGGGGGAACACTGCATCTGAAAGCAAGCAGGAAATTTTGCGGGGGTCTTTATTCTTGGTGATGCAGGTTCCTTGCCCCTTACACTACATATGGGATCCTTGTAGGATCATGGACAGTGTTTGAGGCAAGACTTTGTTGCAAATCCTGTGAAATGCAAGTCTGAATTTTGTTGGAGCTTTTAGACTCTAAAAGGAGACTTACTCCTTCAGCTCTTGCTTTTTCAGCCTTCAGTCTGCTATTAACTCTGAATATAAAGAACAGATTATTCTTAATTGGTGGGATTAGTTAAATTAGTTAAGGTCAGTGAAAATTCAGTTAACTATTATCAGTCAAGTCAGGGATTACTGGATTGATTGCTCACATTGGAGTTTCGGAAAGAGAGCCAGTGACCAAGTGTCATTCTTGCTGAGTCAAGCTGTGGTGTTGCAGAGGTGGAGCAGGAAAGGTGAGCAGTGGTACAGGCACATGCTGCATAGCCACAGCAGCATGAAAAGAATCGGCCTGAATTATGGATCAGCCAGATCAACTACTGACTTCACAATTGCAGTGCAAAGGAAAGCTGTTTAGTAAATAACGTGCAAAGGTGTGGAATGCAAGAGCAGCCATTGATATAAAACCCTAGGGCAACATTTGTACAACAAGTCCAACCCACTTGTGAGCACAGCAAAGCTTTTTAGTGCCGCTTTGTGCTGTCGCAAAGGCATGACAGCAGCTACAGAGCATCACCATCAGTGGGTTACTTTTAGCAGCTTTCCCCTTCCTTCCCAGTATCTCATAGTCACAGTGCAGTCAGTGACAGTTTTGCCTTTGGGGGCATTAGGTCTGAACAAGAGAGAGATAAAAATGTCAAGCAAGACTTGATTTATATGTTCTTCTCCACTGATTGTTTAAGAAACTCAAATTAAGAATTCACACAAGCTCAGCTTCTCTGCTGCCCCCAGAGAATTTAAGTCAGAGCTCTTGCAAGATTGTCTATTGTCTTGGAAGGACTTTGGACCAGGCCCAAACCAGCCATAGCATTGCTCTGTGCAATAATTTCTAAAGTTAATTGCAGGGCATGCATGCAAGAAAGGTGAGCGACAAAATACCACCCAAAGTCCTGTTCTACGGCTACTGCTGTTCGTAGCCTCCGAGAGTCCAAGGGTTATGCATCACTTTAAACTGCTTCTCCAAGGGTGAGAATCATTAAACATGGAAAAGAGAGAACAGCATGCTGATTTGACATAATCATTTCAGCAGCTGCCTGCTCTGCAAATGCTGTTGAATCTCAGGGATGTTGCTGGTAGTTGCCAAAATTATGACTGCAAGAGAGACAAGGAGTGGAAGCACAAATTAAAACACTTGGGAATCATTCTGTCTCAGGTCTGTAATAGTCTGCATTCATTTTCACTTGGAGGTGTTTTATTGAAACCCCCTCTCTTCCCTCCCTCCCCCAGTAATTACCCTGTTGTAAATCCACAGTGTGTGAAAGTGCTTCAATTGCAAACCCATGCCATTCCAAATTGTTCACATCCATGCCAGTCATTCTCTGCTACATAAAGCCTGGAAAAAAATTGCTTTCATATTTTTTATCAGAAAAAAACCCGAGGGCTGTTGTTTTCTTGGAATGTTCTGAGTGAGCACGTGTACTTCATAAAACCACTTCTGGTGTGTCAGTTCATTTTCTGGAGTGTCAGTGAATCTTGAAGAGTAGTCTCTTAATGTTATCGCAAAGCTTTAGTTAGATTTTAGAAAATCAGAGGAGCAGCTTGTTGCTGCTGAGACTGGGAAGGACTTCCAAGTGCATTTGTCAAGATACCACATTAGTGTGACCCTCTTCACTCCCCAAATCACCTTGCCACAGCCTGTTCTGCAATGCAGTTGCAGGAGGAAGCTTCCCACCAGCATTTCGAAATGCCTTCAGTTTCCCCTCCAATCCAGGTAATGATTCTGTTTGCTGATTTCCCATTGGGATTTAAAAGGGAGTTTGTAGAACCAGGCAACTTCTATATGCCCTTCCTCACTACTTATTCAGAAAGGCTCTGTGGCTAATATATGTATTTGTGCTGAGCTGGTGCCTTCATTGCTCTCAACTCCATAGCCTCCATAGGGGCAAAACTCAGAGACTCCAGTGTCAGCTGCAGCCTTTAGTTATCTTCAGACTAAACCCCTAGAGAGGGCAAGAAGGGCAGAACTATGAGGGGTGAGCTTGTCTCCACCCCCATGGGCCAGATAAGGACAGCAGGAGCAATTGTATTAACTCCTTTACTTTCCTATGGAATTGCTATCACCTTACTCACCAAGGGTACAGTGTCCTGAAAATGCAAAGGAAAGCATTTCTGCCTTATTAGCCTCATTTTTATGCTGTCAGGAGGGGATCCAGCTGTGTGTTAGGCTTTCACTCAGTCTGCACAAGGCAAACCAATTGATTTTTAAAAACAATAGATTTTGCATAAAGCAGCTAATTGCTGGGTATTGGTTGCAGTGAGCTGAACTCACCTGGAGCAGTCTTCTAGTCACAAAAATCTCTGTATCCAGTCTCCTGGGTCACCTGCTTCTCCCTGCAGGTCTTCTTTAACTTGCTGCTTATCTTCCTCTCCGTGTTGTGTTACTTTATCAAGCTTGGGGAAGGGAAGAGAGACAGTGGGCTACACAGAGAGGCAATTTACAAGGTACAAGCAGCACAAAGTAGAAATAAAAAACAAGCAACCCCCAGATCACACAGGTGTGAGAGACACGCAAATGCATAATGTCTGTCATGGCTCTCATTGTTTTCATATCATTAAGACATTTCTAAGTCCCTTGAGTCCATGACATGCAAGCCCAGGATATAGTAAGCAGGGCTGAATTAATTGCATAATACATTGATGAACAAAATGAAGTAAAGTGCTTTTACTGTACAAGGGGAAATGCTTTGCGTTAACTGGTAGACACATCAATTCAAATTATGGCTCATGCTGCATAAATGATCATGAGACTGTCTCAGTCTGAGTGAGAATGCTGAAGGGAGCAAAGACGCCCACATGCTGCTGCATCCATATCGTTCAACTGGGACAGTGGAATTTGTCTTCTCCTTTGATAGATACCTGTCTTGGCAGAAGGGCATCCTAGTGCACTTCACACACAGCACTGAGCCAGCAATATGGCTATTCAGTCTCTCTATCTTTCCCCCCATCTCAAATGTCATATTTTTTTTGTAATTTACGTTGAAATCCAGTCATTCCTTGACATTACTGGAACCACTAGCATTGATCTCATTTGATACCACTGCTTCTGTAAATAGAGGCAAGACTTCCCTGTAGGACACAGTAATGTGTCCCTGCAAGATACAGTAATGGAAGTGAAGTCACAGCTCATGTGTCATGTGGCAATAGATGAGTTATATTTCAATCTCTCATTTGAAAGTGACACATTTAGAGATTCCCGAGGGGACTTTCACAGCCTTTTTGGGTTTTTTACTGCTGTTCTGAA
Source organism: Gymnorhina tibicen (assembly GCA_013399875.1). Classification (NCBI taxonomy): domain Eukaryota; kingdom Metazoa; phylum Chordata; class Aves; order Passeriformes; family Artamidae; genus Gymnorhina; species Gymnorhina tibicen. The sequence goes on from VXAZ01006310.1 coordinate 75,708, forward strand.
CTATGCAGGCAGTCAGTTTTATTCTGATGCTTCATAGCATTTTCTAGGTAATTTCATTTTGGTATTTAGTGCTTTGCCTTGGGAGATCTTGAAGAGTGCTGCATACAAGCAGTCCATAGCACTCAGGACACGGTCAAGGACAGGCTGGATAGCACTACATTTGTGGCTTGTTTGAGAGTGTTTGACGGTAGCTTCAGCACTGCACAATTCTCACTGCTTGAACTGGAAATGAGACTGAAGGATGACTCACGCATTTCCACATCCAACTTCTGCAATGAATCTCTGAGCCAGCTCATTTCTTAGAGGGCCCATCTTTTCTGTAAGAAGGAATAATGACAAGAAAGGAACTGACCTAGTAAGACATTGCAGTCTTACACTGCAGACAGCACACATTAGGCAAGGAAGGGAGGGTTTGAGAAGTGTCATCCTGACCTCTGGGTTCTGTTATTTCATTTGCCAGACTTGGGAAGAAGGCTGCTGGTATGAACCAGACAGGAAATGGTTAAGTTATAGCTGAACTCTGTGGGGTTGAACTGGTCACTTACCAACTTCTCTAGCTCTAAAATGAAACCAGCTTTCTTTCGTAATGAGAAATGAAGAACTTGTTATTTATACCAGATTTTTAGGCAAAGGGTTCAGTCTTCTAGTTCTAGGGAAAAATCCAGGGCCAAAGGAAGCAACTAAGGACCTGCCAGCCATCCTAGCTACCTGGCTCAACCCCTAAGACTGACCTTAACTTGACTTAGCTGTTGGGTGACATAGCTGAGCACAGTTAGCACCTTAAAATAGCCTTTTTATTGGTGTTTCTCAACAGTTTCTTTGTCACGCCTCACTTTTTGGTCACAGCACGAATGATGTATGCATAAAAACTCTTCCTGCAGAAAGCTGCTAAGTCCTTCTCACGCATTAGCTTTCCCAGACACTGATTACAGTCAAAGTATAATGTCCAACCTTGTCTCACTACATTGCATGTGCAAGCAGCAGGAAGAGTTTGGCTGGGTGTTTGGAGCCAACAAACTCATCTGTGCACACATTGGCTGGGTGTTTGGAGCCAACAAACTCATCTGTGCATAGTTTTAACTTAGTGGTGGCTTTGGAAACAGAATCACAGAGTTGTTAGGGTTTGAAGGGGCCTTCGGAGATCATCTAGTCCAACCCCCTGCCACCCCTTCCGCCTGCCAAGGCAGGGTCACCTGGAGCAGGTGACACAGGAACATGTCCAGTTGGGTTTGAAATATCTCCAGAGAGAGAGACTCCATGCCCTTCTTGGGCAGCTCTGCCACCCTCAACGTAAAGAAATTCTTTCTCATGTTGAGCTGGAACTTCTGGTGTTTTAGTTTATGCCCATCGTCCTGTGACTGGGTACCACTGAGAAGAGTCTGGTACCATCCTCATAGCACCCGCCTTCGAGGCATTAACGAGATCAGAAGCCGTGCGGTTCACATCAGGTAGGCAGAGCACCTGGACTGCCTCCTCCGCTGGAACACGTCTGACCAGCTGCCACTCAGCGAACTCTTAACTAAAGAGCCCCCGAGCCGCGACCCGACGCACTCCAGAGCCGCCGGGTACCGCCCGATGTGTCCGAGGGCGCGGGCAGGGCGGGGCCGGGGGCGGTGTCCCGGCTCCCCCCGCCCCTCGCCGTCCCCGGGCCCGGCCCTGCCCCACGTGAGCGGCCCCGCCGGCGGTCCCGGGGTTGCTGCCATGGAGCTGCCGGCCGTCAGCCTCAAGGTAGGGGCTTCCCCTGCACCTGGGGCTCGGGAGCGGGGCTAGGGGAGCGGGAGGGCGGCTGGGGGCTGCCGGGGCGGGCTGAGCCGCGGGCGCTCGGATCGGCCCTCCCTGTATCCCTCCTCTCCTCTCGCATGTTCTCCAGCCCTGTGCCTGGTCCAGATCCTAGCTGAGGCCCTGCTCGGAGCTGCGGAGCCCTCTGAGGAGGAAAAACTGATGTTTCTACTTTTTTCATCACATGGGCAAAGGCTGCAGAAGTTGTGAATGCCATGAAGCCGAGTCGTGGGAGGTTTAGGTTGGATATCAGGAAAACGTTTTCCCCAGAGGGTGGTCAGGCACTGAACAGGCTCCCCAGGGCAGTGATCACAGCACCAAGCCTGTCTGAGTTCAAGGGGCGTTTGGACAACGCTCTCAAGCACAGGGTGGAATTCTTGGGGCGTCTTGTGCAGGGCCAGGAGTTGGTGATCCTGATGGGTCCCTTCCAACTCAGTGTATTCTATGATTCTTGGTTGTTAAACCCATCAGGTGATGACTCCAAAGTTTGCTCTTACTTCAGGGATATTGCTAAAGTGGCCAAGGATTGGGCAGGGACAACAGCTGGCTATTAACTAGTGTCCGTGGAGGTTTCCAGCTTAGCTGACCAGAGCTAAGCCAAGATAAACACTGCACAAGATCCTGAGGAGACAAAGTTTTTGGTTGTCAGGCAAAGCATCCTAGAAAGATAAGCCTGCTTACTTTAGGGTTATCATCTGATAGATAACTGCAATTGCTTCTCTGCTGGGGAGGGCAGGCTCCAGTTGAGGGCACTTTGGAAATTTCAGTGAATGTCTGATAACTAGAGAAAGGAGATATAAGCGACTTAACCACAGTTACATTTTTCACTTTTGGGAGAAGCACTTCCTTGCGGACAAGCCAGTGGATGTTAAAATCTCACTTTGTTTGCTTTTGATGTTGGTGTTTGATACTGTTGTTTTCTGTGCTACCAAACAGGTGACGTTTTCCTCTATTTTTTTTTTTTGTCTTTCACATTTTCAGAGCCCTGAGATTTCTAGGTGTGTGTGTCCTTTCCCAGCTTCACTACTTTGTGATCTCATTTAATACAGTATGGTTCAGGTGCTTGCTTTGGTTAAAGCTTTGCCCAGTGAGTGAAAGCATCACTGATCATATCAGGTTTTTTTGCTGGTGATTTGTTAAGCTGTGAGCAATGGCCTTGGACCAGGCTGCCTATGGGTTGGATGGGAGAATAGTATTATCCCAGCTACCATTATTAATTCAGCTTTGTACAGGACAGCTTTCATGTGGCTGTGTTAAATAAAAGATTGGTGTTCATATAATGATGAATACCCCTCTTACTAGTTCACCAAGAAAAGCAACTTCCCTTGTTAAAGGCAAGTAAGCAAATGGGTTTTCCAAGGCCCGGCAAGTGGATTATATTATATTCTGGAAACTAGCTGATACTTTGCTCTGACAAGTTTGGACTATTGTGTAATTCCCAGGGCACCAGGAAGATTAAAAGATCTTGCCTTCTGCTTTGTTTTTTAACTTGGTTTGATTATTTTTTTTCCATGCTAAAACAACAGTGAAAACTAAGGACATTTAATTAAAAAGTTTGCCAACACAAAATACATGTTCTACCATGGGAAATGGAGATAGGGGAGCTGAAAAATACTGACTTTTTAATGAATGAGTCACAAAGACAACGAAACTAAAATGTTGCCTTTCTTCTCTTGTTTCAGACAACCATTCCCCAATCTCTTACTAGATAAGCGTGAGCTTGTCCTGGGCAAACTGTTTTCAGCATTAAGAAATTCCTTGTTGTTGAGTCTGCCAGTTCTGCTCTGAGCTGAAGACCCGGTAATAGGGAGTTATTAGTTGTACATACATCTTCATATTTTTCCTGAGTTAGGGCCTGATTCCCTGGAAAATACCACAAAGGTGGGGAAGATTCTTACTCAGAAACGGCCTGGAAATAACACACACTGCTACTATTCATTGGCATGATCTGCTTACGGGTTCTGTGAGATTATAAAGATGAGCCTCGTGATAGAAGTAGCTCCAAGAAAGCTGCATGACTGAGCTGTGTTTGTGCCAGAATGTAGCAGTATCTTAGCCTTGGGGTCTCTCTTTAAGCTACTTGCAGAGCTATAAAATTAATGTAGCAGGCTTTGCCCTGGAGTGGGTGGGGAACATGCTCATGGAACAGGATCTACTGGCTCGGTTCTAACAGCCATGCTCAGCAAAACATGGGGGAAGCAGCACAGCCATACTTTTGCTGTGACAGCTTGACACCTATGATTATTGAAATAATCATGCAGCGCCTCGAAATACAACATTTGACTTTGATCAAGCCTAGACAATGCCCTACAATCCATGTGCCTGGAAACACACATTTTGTGCTTAGGCATTTTTAAATGCTAAGTCACAGCATCAAGGAATAATAGAGATGTCTGTATGTCATGTGGTTCAACCTCCTGCTCAAAGCAAGGCAAACTGAAAAGTTAGATCAAATGGTTCAACTCAAAAATCAGCTGAGTTTTAAAATAAGAACAGAGCCATGACAGCCCCATTGGATAGCCTGTCCCACAGCTTAAGCACTCTCTTTATTATCACTCTGTTATAATAATGAGCAGCATCCTCACAGGTGGCCACTGAGATTCATATTTTGGTTTTGTGTGTTCTCACGTGAATGTCACTCATAGAGTAGATGAGCTCACTCTAAAATAAAAAAAAGTAAGTAAAATAGAAATTTAGATACAACAAGAAAATAATTGTAATTTGGAACTGTTTAATTTTTAACTTGGTCAAAATTCAACCTTGTGCTAAGTTCTGTGCTGAAGCATGTTTAAAGGAGTTCCTGTTCCAAAGAGTTTCCCATCAAATGAGACCCCAGCAGACCTAGGCTCTTTTTATGCTTGGCAATTAGTTCTATCACATGCTGGGATTTGCAAAGGAGGTAGGAATTCTCCCTAGCTCTCCCCAGTTTCCAATGGGATGCTTTTAATCACATGGCCATCCTTCTTCCCAGAAGAGATGGGGACAAAGGACCCACCTTTCTTATTTTCTGCTCTCAAGACTAGTTCAAGTCTTAGGAGTTATTTTCTCAAAAGAAGAAATGTATGTCTGTCTTAGCTACAGACTTAAGTCCTTGGACAAATGGAAAAATTTTAAATTCTTCTGCTGTCTTATCAGGAGACTGCCTGCAAATTAACTAATCTCACATAGTAACTAGCTTTTCATTAACACTGTATTTTCTGTGTTAAAGCATACCAACACCACCAGCCCATTCCATAGTACGCTGAAGAACTGTCAGGTAAATTGGACTAATAACTAAAAAGGGAATATCTTGGTTTTATTTCAGCAGTCACTCATAGTATCAACCCTAGTTTACCTGACTTTATGCAGATGACTAAAATTATTTCATAATTTTATAACTGCAGTATTGATCTAGACAGCTTTAAAAAAAAAAAAAACTTACCCTGCCTAACTATGTTAACTGGTGAGCCTTGAGGGGTCTTGTGGGTATGTAACATGCAATTAAATACTACCTAATTAAGAATTTTCCTGATGTTGTGATAGTCTCTTGAGTAAACGCTATTTGCATGTCTCCATTCTTATCCAGGAACATCTTGTATTTTACTGATTAGCAGTTTTTCCCTTGTGTCTGCAGTACGATTTGGGAGAAGGGGAAGCATGGGGGGTGGTGAAGCATTTTGTAAGCTTTCATAAACAATTAAAAAAATTAATTAATAAAAATCTGTCCAAGCAGCGTTTGAAGTCTAGTGAGTGCTCAGCAGCTGGGACGGGGCACTGCAGTGAAGGAAGAGCAGGAAGTAAGACATTTGCATTGTGGTGTCATGGCAGAACAGTGTGAGCCACAGCAGCTGGGCTACCCCTGTGCTTTCCTGACTGTGCTTCACTTATATCACAGCTTCACTCTCTTCTCCAGCAACTAGTTTTAAGTTAGAGCATGGACAGATGTTTTAAGTCAAGGACTCTAGCAGGGTGTCAGTAGATCTTAATTTCTTTTTAGTGTCTTAATGCTCCTATCTGCATACAGCTTTCCTGTATCCACTGAGTAACTTAGGCTTTTGCTAGTACTCGTTTCCCACTTTTCTTTTTTTTCCTTTGGGGGGGGAGTGTGCTTCAGAGGGGTTTTGGTAATGTGGGTTTGGTTTTTTTTTTAGACCAAGGCCAGCATAAATGCCAATTTGGAGCCTGTCTCACAGCTAGGAAAAAATGGAAGTGTGCCTGTATCCCATGGATCCTCTGTTATGTCCAGGCTTCAGCCTTTCTTTAGTAAGGCTGTTAATAGAGCCTGTCTTCCATATTCTTGTTTTCACAAATGTTTAGAGAGCAAATATGAGTGATCTCCCTTTGAGGAAATGATCAGCAGGCTATAGATGTAGAAAAAGCCTGAAGTGATATATTGTTGTTCCCATTTGCTCTCTGAATAAACATGTAGGGTATGTTTCCTTGGTTACAAAAAACAGCAGGTGGTGGTGAAGAGAATCCTTGTATCACTTATTACAGTATGATCCTTTCTTCTTGGATTTGTCCCCTTGAACACAAGGATCAGGATCATTAAGGACACATGCAAAGTACGGAATTTGTGACAGCATTTTCTTACTGCTACTCAGGGCACTGTTGGCTTTTGGACCTGGTGGCTTCACTGGGAGTGAAAAGACCTGTGTGCTCTGGCAGGATCAGGTACACAGAGTCCTCAAAGAAGCCTTCAGGTCTGTTAATACTGCAGTGAGGTTGGACCACTGCTCTGAACAGATTGGAAGGAGGTAAAAGAAGGATTTGCTGAGGACTGGAGTGAAATTCTGGGAGCTGCAGGCATGGCTATCCGTGGGCTTTTTGGTGATGGAATGCCAGATTGGTCATGTATAAACTGTGCTAGCACAGCGTAAATCAGATTGCCTGGCTTTCTGTGCAAACTCTTCTGGAGTTCCAAAATCAATAACCCATTTAGAAAAGGCTAAGTGGTCCCTGAATCAGCTGTCGACAGAGATGACAAGAAGAATGAATGACTACAGTGTAGCACCAGAGGAAATATTCAGCAGTAGATGTGGAGAAATATAGCTTTGTCCTCACTGTCCCAATTGCTTCACCATCTTTCTGCACTTGTTCATGGGTCCAGGCCACTCTTTCACCCATCCCTTCGGGACCAGATGGTGTCATTTCATGTTGATCCTCCCAGAGTTCTCCCAACATGCTGACCTGTCTTCCTGTTTGTTTTTTTTTCCATAGGCTATCATTCTCGTACACTGGCTGCTCACGGTGTGGTGAGTGATTAGTGTCTGGCCTGGGGGAGAAGCGCGTATTCCTTCAATCTAGGATGGGATGTTCCCTGGGAATCAGTACTCCCTGTTTGTGCCTGTGTGCAAGAAGATCCTAAATCTAAGAGTGAGGTGTTTGTATGGGATGAAAGCAAACTGTTGCAGGCTTATTGTGAATGTGAGCTGGTTTTTTTTGTCTCATTTGGCAGGGGATGCATGAATTACATGTTGCCACTCTCCTATGCCTGGGGAAATTTCAGTGTCCTTGCAGTGGGGATCTGGGCCATTGTGCAACGAGATTCCCTTGATGCCATAACGATGGTGAGTGTAAGAGTATTGGTCTCCCCCAGGCTGCTCAGGAAGAGGGTGGAGGGCAGAGTCTTTGAGCCAGTGATGATTTTCAGCTGTTCCCAATACAGCAGTGAACAAGTCAATTCCCTGTTTGGGTGAGTTTGGGGTTTTTTTAAGAGAGCATATAAATCTATGAGCTCTGTAAACCATGGTGAGAAGCACTCACTGTCAATTATTTTTCTTCTCAGAGATGAGACATACTTGATTCCTGGTTTTTTTACCTGCTGTTGTGACTTGTAATGCCAGATGAGGACTCAATGTGTTAATTATGCTTGAGTTGGAGGGGCTTTGTGAAACCCTTTTCTGAACATTGAATAGATTGGCAAGCAAAAATAAACAATTCTAGAATATATTAGAAGATATCTGACAGATGTGGAGAAAAGGCACGAAATACAAGACCATTCATCCAGGAGTATCTGTCTGCCTGGGGCAGTACCAAGAGTGCTGTGTGATACTGGGGTGAAGGATGATTGTGTAACATAGATCTCACAGGAAACAGATGCTGACTGTTACTGTGAGTGGTTAAACCCTTGTTCTGTTCATGTCCCATTCTCTCTCCTTGTTTCCAGTTCCTGACTGGCCTGCTGCTCACAGTCCTCACAGACATCATTCACATCTCTATCTTCTACCCTTCACACGACTTCCTCAGTGATGTGAAGCGTTTCAGTATAGGCATGGCCATCTTCAGCCTCCTCCTCAAACCTGTATCCTGCTATTTGGTGTATCGAATGTATCGGGAGCGTGGAGGAGAGTACACCTTTAACATAGGTAGGATGCTTTCTCTGCTTCCATGTCAGTGTGGGCCACCTCCTCAGGTCTTAAGGGGACTGCCTTGCACTTTGGACCCATCAGCCTGAGCTCTGTGCAACTGGATTCTGCCCTCCTTTCCAGGCAGATGGGGTGCTTGCTCTCTCTTGCTTGTATTTGTTCTCCCATTTTGTTGTTCTCGTGTGTCTTTGGCCTTAAATTTATATTCTTCCTCTCTCCCCTTGCAGACCTGAAGTTTTTGACAGCCACTTTGCCCACAATGGTGTTGTGAGAGGCTTTTCCTCTCTTCCTCCTCCTGCATTTGTGTGTGTTTGCTAGAAACTTTTGGGTGTCCTTTCTTTGTCAGCCCTTTCTTTTCCTTCTGGGGGAAAGTAGAGGCAGTATTTCCTCTGGCTGGATTATGAACAAGAGGGAAATAAAGCTGGATTTCTACCTCCATGCTTTCTGTGGGCCTCACATACCCTATTTACCTCAATTGTTCTGGACTTTGTTCCTCATGTGGAAAATGGGACTAATGTTTACCTCACAGGAGTTTGCTTGGAGACATTTAATTTTTCCCCTGGTTGTACTTGATAATGATAATGTGGAAGATTTGCCAGAGAGGATGGGCTGTGGCTAGATGTTCTGGGTCTTGGTCAGCTTTGCTAAGCATGCCTGGTGCTAGTTCATGCCTGAGCAGCTACTAGGGATTGAGTGTTTGCCAGGGATTGTTGTTTGAGTTCATGCTGGCAAAACCTGCAGCCTGGCACAGTTCTGTTTGTCAGCCTAAGCAGGCTGTGCAGGACAAAAGATGGTGTACCTGCATTACAGTGTCTGGAAGCTGTCTCTTATTCTGCTTTGATGGTAGCAAAGATCACACTCCTGTGAAAAGAGGTGGAAACCTGCAGAGGGGGAGAAGCCATGGAAGGAAAGCGTGGCTTAGGGCACTGTATGCTATATGCATCTCTCTGCTAGTGCAGTGTGGATGTCATCTCTGCCAGCTACTTGTGCAAATCCAGACATATAGGTCTTACCTGGGTCAGGAGGCGTGTGAATCACCTGCGGTGCCTTGTTTGTGCCAGTTTTTATTAGCTGCTCACTGTGCTTGTCATTGGGATTCAACGTGTATCCCACAGAAAGTGTAGGTATTATTGAGGAGTCCATCTCTTTGCTTGGAATTTGGGAGCACTTCTTTTCAACCATACTCTCCCAAACTGAGAGTCTCCTCTCAGGCACGGGTGGGAATTCAGACACTTTGTAGTTTCATATCCTGTCCTGAACTGTCTTTCTGACAAGATTTTCAGTACTAACTATGTGTTGTTTTGTGCTAAATGTGCTTGACAAATTTCCTCTCGTTTTCCTACTATCTGGCATTTTCTTTTGAACCCAGCAGTGTTGAAATTTTCCTGGCCTTTTCTGTCTTGTTTTCCTTCTACACGAAGTCCCTCTTTGTTGCTTGGGAGCATCCTTGCTGCTTAAAACAAAACCCTCATAGTCTGGTGGCTATCTGTGATTCAGGTTGCTTTCTCCCCATGGTAAATGCCTGGCCCATAGATAAAGAGCTGTCAATGCACATTCTCTGCCTCCTCTTTCCCTGCTCATCCCCTGGACAGTAACATGATTTTGCACAGACAAATTGTTCATAGTACAGATAGGAATACTGTTGGATTCAAATTTGGTGTCACACTGGAGGCATAGCTGCATTGTTGGGAAGAGTGGTTCGTGGATGTATCATGCCTTTAAATCTGTGCTGTCAGCTAGCCACAGTTCCTGCAGCTTCTGGCTCTGTTCATTTTTCCACGAGCTCTCATACACTTCATCTTGCTGAAATACGCTGTTACAGGAATCTGTTGTGCTGCTATGGGGTATTGTGGGTCTTGCTTTCCACACAGCCATGTGGCTACTAAGAGGGCAGTTCTCAAGGAAAGAATAGGCATGTTGGAAGGATGACTTTTCTTACCTCCTGCCTGTTTAGTAAGCATCACAGACCACAGGTGCTGGGAGCCGGTAAAATGTGTGCTCCTGAGCTGTTGGTTTCTTCTAGGGCGTTCAGTTCTTGTGCTTTTGCCTTTGTGCCAAGCTTGTTCTCTTCCATCTCCATTCAGGTGTCACCAGTGCAGGCCAGGACCGCAGCACCTACGAGCCCATCGATCAGCCAGATGCACCTCCACAGTGGCCTTCCTCAAGCAAGGCAGCCCAGCCACCGTACTGAGGCACCCTGCAGCCCAGGACAGACACTGCCCTCACCCAGCCGAGCCTTCCACTCTTCCCATGGAGCAGCACCTGCTACTGGGCAAACAGGAGAAGATCTGATATTTTCTTTTGCCTCCCTGAAGGTTAGGTAGATGGATTCTGCAGTAAGTCCAGAAGATCCTGGAGGTGTTATATTAAGCACTGTGACTCACTGTAATCCCAGTACTCTCCTTTCCTCCTTCCCCCTAAACCCCTCCTCTGTACATGTGTCTGAATGCACCTTCTGCAGTCTTCCAGGTCTTTCATTGTGCTTCCTCTTCGTTGTAAGAGAACCACTCAAAGTACTCTTGGAAAAGCAATCTTTAAAAGGCTTATGGACTGCCCTAAAACAATACAGTGTAGCATGATTTTATTCAGATATATTTCCAGGAAACATCTGGGAGTTCCCAAGGGCTGTTTTTGATGGCATATTTAACTTCTTGTGCTCCCAGTATCTGGTATTAGGTTTTATTAACTGATGCTTTTATGCAAGTTGAATGTCCTTCAGGATACTTAAAATGACTTTTGAATGTACATCATAGATCCTTTGTGCCTTGAAATATCCTTTTGCCTTCAGATGCCTGTCTTAACAGAACTTGAAATGTTACATTTTTCTAAGAAAACTATAAAATGAACACAGTTTTTCTGTGTTAGAAAAAGGTACGCTGCTCATTTATGTTTCATTTGAAAATGTAGTTTTTCCTGAGGGCCTGGGACTGTAGCCAGGTTTACAGGGCTCTGATGGCTTTTAGTCTAAGCTTTACTCTGAGCAGTAGAAGATACTGCTTATAATTGTGTGAGTGGGAAGGTGGGCTAGTAAAATGGGGATTGGGGAAAGATGGATTTATTTACACTGTAGATGTGAGTTCCACTGGGTGTGACAAACTATAGACTCTGTTGTTATGCACAATAAATCTGTCCTGCTGTGGCTTTCAGGTAAAATTCTGAAAAAAGAAAACCAACCAAACAAAACCAGAAGCAAACAAACAAACAAATAAATTCCAACAGGATTCATTTACAGAAGAAGAGGAGTATGTTAGCTTTGGCAGAATTCTAGTACTAGGAAGATATGTATTTTCCTGAAGCAAGTTCATTTTCGAAGTTTATATCTGTTATTTTACAGCTGCATTTCTCTTGACAAGACCTACTGCTGTGTTGATTCTTTGGTAACCAAGACCCCTGTTGACTTTGCTCTAACCTCCAGAACCATTCCATTTGTATTTTTAAAACCAAGCAGTTTTCTCCCAACTTTGATCACTTCAAACATAAGCAGATGCTTCCTCTACTCTGCTGCACAAGCACTACAGTGGCCACAGAAGTGTGGTAGTTGGCTATACTCTCTCAAAACAAGTGTTGTGCATTCATTTTACAGGCTTTACATGTAATAGGGCACAAGAATAGGAATCAGTCTGTTCTTGTGATTAGATGGCAAAGAAGGAAGGACTAGGCAGAAATTGCTGGGGCTTGTGGAGTTGCAGAGCCTTTATGTTAATGGGGTTTTTCAGCTCTTTAGAACTGTACAGTGACAGCACAGATCCCTGAATAACACATTTAAATGCTCCGTTGGGTTTTTTTTTTTACCTAGACCTATGTACCACAGACTGAAAATGACTGCTTTAAATGCTGTGGGTTTTGGGTGTTGGCACAGTCAGTTATATCTAGGGGAGGCCTTCCCAGATGTTGTACATTGGAAATACCCATCTAGCTGACCAGCCATGTGTTCTTCTGTGGAAAATTTGGTACATTTGGGAGCTCCGGGGAGCAGGGCAAGGCAGGAGTAACACTGAGCTTACAGTGCCTCAAGGATACCTATTTTGGGCAATAAATCAGAGGTGATGCTAAAAACACCTCTCCTGGCTAAGGAGGAAGAGAGTGTTTGTACCTGGTTCAGGAGGGCGTGAGGGGATTCACGGAGGTGCTGTGCCAGAGCATGGCCTCGCTGGCTTCCCGGTGGGGCTCTCGTGGGGTCTCTGCGAGATCTCCTCACCCAGACAGGTGCGATGCTCCATTCGGCTGATTTTGCTTTGTTTTTTAAAATGCTCGGGTCCTGCTGTGCCCCGGGTTTTGGTGATGAGCGGGCAGATCCCCAGGATTAAGCCTAGCCCGCCCAGGGCAGGTGCCTCCCTCAGCACTGGCTGGTTCTGGTCCGGGGGAGGAGGGGGAAGAGGAAGACGTGGCGCCTGTCCTGAGGTGCTGCCCGGGACAGGCACGGCTCCCGCCCGGGATGAACCCCCCCTCTCTCCAGCCGGGCCCCGGCTTTAATTAGCCGTGGCCCAGAGTGGCTTTCCCCGGCCATCTGTAGCCCCGGTCACCGACCTAATCGCGGGGATAAGCTGCTTACGGAGCCCCAGCTGGAGCGGGCGCGGGGCGCGAGCGCCGAGGGGGCCGAGGCTGGTTATCGCCGCGAAGGAAGTGGCGGCTCAGACGCGTGTGGTCAGTCCCCGGGGCCCAGCAGTGCAGCCGGTGCCTCTCGGAGTGGGTAAGTGGAGTCATGGGGGTTGCTGAGCGGGGCCTGGGCCGTGGGCGAGGGGCTTCTCGCTCCCACTACCGCATCCCGGACACCGGCGGGTGCTTGGATGGCAGCACTGGCGAGGGAAGACCACCTGTGTGTGCCTGTTGATCTCAGAGGCGTCATGCGACGGCAGCGATGGTTTGGTTTGTAACGCTGAGCAGTGTTTAGGAAAAACCTGCTTTTAAGGCACTTGAAGTGTGATCTCAGAGAAAACACTGGCCCGTGCTTGGAATGTGAAATGGATCAGCCTTGGTCTGCAGGGATGGGGAAATAAGCACTCTGTACAGCGCATATGTGTTTATTATGGGTCTGGCATTGTTACTGTATTGCTGAAATGACATTTGCTTGAAAGAGCTTGATTTACTTTTCATGTGCTATTTACTTCCTTTTGCTTATAACAGCAGAAATAACTGGATCATCTTAATTTTTATTTGCTTAATTGAATTTGCTTCAGGTTTTAATGCATTAGTGTGTTGCTGCAAAGTGTGTATATAGTAAGCATGCATTAAATGTTTTAGTTGGAATCATAAAAACTAATATAAAATTCATTGGTCATGAATTTTGCAGTTCATAAAATGTGCAGTTTGCCTTGAGTATCTCTTTTGGCCTCAGAAGTAGTTTTAAAAAAGATCTTAACATCTTGTTACGAGTGGGATTAACCCTACTGCTTAAAAGTGGTTATGTTAAAGTCCTGAGTAGCAATTTCAGAAGGCAGACAAACATGATTTTGAAAGGATGCTATTTCTTCCAGATCTCAATGAGACTGAAATTAAGAATGAGTGAGGTGAAGAACACCACCTGAAATAACCATGGTGATGTGCTGAGAACCTGGTACCTAGCACAAAGAACTGAAATGGAGAGCTAAAAAAACCACAAGTTATCAAAACAAAAAAAATTTATCTAGAAAATAGATTATATCCAGATTCTTGAGTATAAGGTAGTCCAGAGCCAGGTTTTGGGTGTTCACAGAGCAAAACAGCACTGATAAACACAGTGGGTTTATGTCCTTTAGCGATTTTAATCCTTTGTAACTCCCTTTTGTGATACATTGCTTGTTGATTGGATATTTCTGGGATGCAAGGAGTGCTTCCATGGAACACCAGTCCCCTGCATTTTGTGGTTATACTTCATGCAGTGATAGGCACCCTAAGGAAGGCAGCTGTGCTTTGTCTGTTCACTCCGTAGTTGCCAACTTCAACTTGTCTGGAAAAAATAATGGGATCTTTCCGTTCATGGCACCCTCGGTGATGTATGAAAGGCAGTAACAGCAGTTCCCAGGGATAATTGCAACATGGCCTGACTGTCTCCTGCTGCTTTAGGAACTGTGTTTGCTCCCCAGATTGTGGTGATTACTGAAGGAGTTTGCATGTGAGAGGGAAAAACGAGCTGTTACAAACACGGACAACTGAGCCTCAAATGCTCTCTTAGAAGAGAATGAGATAAACACAGCTTGGAAACAGAGTGCAATTTGACAGGAGGCTTTCTGGGATTAGAGTGTGTTTGAAAAAGACAATGGGCATTGATTTCATCGGCCGTTGCTGTCTCTTCTCAGATTGACTAGGGGGTTTTAAAATGATAGAGATGTGTGTGTCTTTATACAATACCATTTTCATTTTTTGAAAGAGGTGGAAATGAATGGTGGTTAGAATGACAGTGATTGACAACTTGCTTTTAAAATCTGAGGGAATGGAAGCCCAGTCCTCTCAAATTGCACTTTTCTGTTAGCAGCAACTTAAGAATCCATTCTCAGCATGAGTGTTAAATGTATAACCATCAGACTCAGTAGCTAGACTGCAAATTAGGTCTCCCAGCTATGCTGTAAATCTTCCAGATTAGGGGACAGTGTGGCTTCTCTGGATATGTAAACATGGTTTCATCCTTTAGTGCGGACAAGAAGAAATAAGTCTGTGTAGCCTTGAACCTTTGCAGGGCTGTAGCATGATATGTGAACAAATTTTCACTTGTAAAGCAGTTAAAGAGAACGTTAAGTCAAGGCCCTACCTTTCCTACAAGCCCAAGCCCTGGAGAAAATGTGAGTGTGGAGGAGATCTGAGTTGGATTTCCCATAAGTGATGAGGGGTAAGCATTGTACTCCAGCTGGAATCATGTTGCTCTGACTTTTGTGAAGTTTTTTTTTAGATCTGTTGTTGGTATGTGTCATGTAGATCTGGTGAAATATAGAGCACCCACAAAAAGCTGCTACACATTACCTGGTCTTAGCAGCAGAATAATTCAGCCTTGCTAGCAACAAATTCTTTCTGAGGCTGCAGGTGTATAATGCTGGAAGTCTTTGTTTTCCAGGTTTTTTGTTGACAGCTGAATCTGTCCCTTTCAATCATTCCTGCTCTGCCAGATATGATTGTCTGCTGAAAACCAGGAAGAGAATAGTATCCATAACATTTTCAGGACTGAGGCTGGTGGATCACAGACAAGAAATTCACAAGGAAAGTACCCAAAGGCTTTGGCAAACTAGGCAAGATGAGATAGGAAATACGCGTGGTCTTTTGCTTATATTTCTTCTTCTTTTTCTTCAGAGCAAAGAAACATTCAGAAGAACACATGAATTTCAATCTGTATTTGGGCACTAGAAGTCGAGTAGACTTTTCTCATCCCTTGCCTGAGGCTGCAGCATTCAGTGTAAGCCCAGAGACAGCAGCACAGGGCTAGCTGTGTACCACACCTCTGTCAGATGGGAAGAGATCCCAGTCTGAGACAGACTAATCTCTCCTGCCCTTCTCGGCTGTTCCCGGACACTGCCAGCCAGTTCTCCAGTTCCTGCTTGCTGCAGCAGAATAATCTGTGCTCTAGCCTGCAGCAGCACAGCTCTAAGTGTGTGGCTCATAGAGTCCCTATCTTGCTTTGTCAGTGCTCCCTGCTGTGAATCTCCCCCAGAGGCACTTGCATCTTCAGGCTTGTGGTTTAGAAGGGAGAAGGAGTGAGAGTATTGACTTTCCTCAACACCATCAGGAAGCAAAGGCAGCTAGTATCTGCTCCATACACACTGCTTACCATCACTGTTGAGAAAGAAGGAACAAGAATTGTGACTATCTGGCGGAAAACAAACAGCATCAGCCTTCTGCTGCTTCTTGTATGGATCCTGTGAACCCTTTACTGGTCAATGCACATTTGTCATCTCATGCTGCAGATTCCCCTCTTAGGCATGAATTAGTGGGGGGTCCTTCTTTAAGGACCTCAAGTGAAAGTGTGAACACTTGTCACAGTTCAGCCCTCACCCTGGGGAATCTTGATCCATCTAATTTGGAGTCTTTTCAGTCTCTTTTGCAATCCTCACAGATCTCTGCCGGCTTGTACTGTTCAGTCCAGAGGCTTAAGCAAGAAAGTGCTTTGATGGGGATACGAGGCTCCCTCCCTCTGGAGCCTGAGTCTTCTCCAGTCACTGGCCATTCAGGCTTTGCTCCTGATGATTTAGGTCCCAGTATCCTGACCATGGGAGAACAGCTAGCTGCAGTAAAAACCAGTGCTGCTCAGGCAAGATTGAAATGGGGTGTCCCATTTGCTAAAGTCTGGAGCCTTAGTGCAGTGACAAGGGACTTCTGTCCTGCTGAGCCTCTCTCTGTCTCTCACAGATACGGATACATTGGCTCAAACACATGGAGAACCAAAATTTCAGGTGGCATCCAACCACAAACCCTTGCTTCTGGAGTGGGCTCTGTCAGGCTAGTGGATACAGAAGCAGATTCCTCCTTCAATTGTTCCCCTTTCTTCAGATGCCAGTCCCTGGTAAAGCCATCTCTGGGAACTGGTAGTCTTTATGTTCACAGAAAAAGTAATTCTCCTGAAAAGGTTGTTAAAGGAGAAAAGATATCTAATGGGGTGTCTCCATCTGTTGAGTCTTGGAAGAAAGACCTTCCAGCCAGTCTGTATCCAGAGGGTCTGCAGGTGTTACTGGAGACAGATTTGGGGGGTGCTCAGATGAATGTTGGTGTAGGTATGTGTGGGACTCCTACGGAAGTGTGTGTGAGTGTGGCTTCTCCTCCTGGAGATAAAGAGTTTAGACCAGGCCAGAAGCTTAGTGTTAAATTTGTAGAAGTCAACAACTCTCATGTTAAGTGCAGCAAGGAGTCAGAAGAGGTGTGTGACTCCGGACCACGAGCAGCCAGAACAACGGCTGCAGCGGGCAGCAGCCAGTCCAGTCCTTTGGGTACACCGGCTGAAGAAGGTTTTAATGAACATTCTGATGTAGACTGTATGAACATGAGCAGAGAAAGAAGGAGAAACAAATACTCCTACCAAAGCAGCTGGAGGAATTTGGAAGCTGGTGGCAATCTCAAGCAGTCTGAAGAATGTTCTGTAGAGAGGAATGCCAAAGAACCACGGTGCTGTGAAGAAGGGAGCCAGACACAGAAAACTGTGCCCAGAGAGGTGAGGGTGTGCTCACTGTGCAGCATCCCTGTATACAGGTATTACTTGTGCTCGTTTCTGCCACTTGCTAGAGGCGCAGAGTTGAGGTACAAGTGATGGGGATGCTTGTCCTATAGTTTTTTCTTGTCGCTGAATGGCCAGAATCTCGTCTCTTACAGTCCTGCTTCATCTCAACATATGCATCTTTCCATCTCACATGCTTCTTCCTAAAGACCAGCTTGTCAACTTGCTTGTTTTTGGGAATAGAAACACCTGTTTATATTCTTTGATCTGCATGCCGAGGGAAAGCATTAAACTGGTTTTTACTCTGTGCATTGTTGCAGGGCCCTGAGATTTCAGGCTTTTTGTGCTTTTTCATGTCTGAAGTGTGTAAGAATAGTCAGAGAGCAATGGTGTGGGAGCAGTGTCCAAGGCATCTGACATAATACACGACCTTGAGGTAGCCCTGCTCTGGGTTGCCTTCCAAAACAATGTGTGCAACAAAGACAAATTCTTCAATAGAGTGGAGCAGTGTGAATAATTGAATTACTGTCTTTTGTCTGTTTGCAGATCTCAGAAAACAGCTTCTGGTCATTGAAGGTGAATGAGCAAAGGTAAAAAGACTCTGTGTTTGAGTGTGCTGGTAGTTAATAGAGGAGCACTTCTGGAAAGTGGCTAAGGAGCCATGTCCCTGGGAACATTTGTGTTTAGGACTTAGCCTACATAAATCTGCCGTGGTTAGCCGAGGGGCTGCATCAACTTTTTTTCAAGGGGTTTTAATTTAGAATGGAGCATGATCTAAAAAATAATTTCTGTATCTTTTCAATTCTATCTTCTAAATTCAGCCTTGGTTGTTGCTAGCAATGAAGAAGTGTTGGTACCATCAATGCTACTCTTCAGTGCAGCAAATTCCAGTGGGCTCACTGCACAGTTAGTGAAAATCAAGAGCTAGACTTATCCATGAGGTGAAATTCAAATTTGTGGATAAGATGTGAATGAGGTTGCTACCAATTTAGCAACAGTGATTCCTTAATTTGGTGTGAGATTGCATGTTTTCCATTCTTTAGAGAGAATGATTTGAAATAACCTCTTTAGAACTTGATGGCTGAACTCTCATTGCCACCTCCTGGCTGGTTTAACTTTCCTTTCTGTTAACTGAAACTCACCTCTGCTTTTTGTTTTTAAGTTTCTGGCACTTGTGTGACAGACAAATCCTAACAAGGTGTTTCCAAGCCTGGAGGAGACATATCCTTTGCAAGAGGGCAGCCAGGAAGCTTTACAGACACCAGCTGCTTCAGAAGGGCCTTGGTGCTCTGCAGTGGGCTGTGCATCAGAGGAGGACACAATTGGAGGTAGCCCAGCAGAGACATGCTTCAACTCTGCTAGCTGCCAGCTTCCAGAGGGTGAGCACTGGCTAGGGACAGTGGTGCCATGAGCTTTCTGCTGTGCAGTCAGAGAAGGCACAAATCCTGTTTGGATAGGGAGAAGGAAGGGGTACCCTGTGTGAAATTGAGTGATGTAGACCCTGGTACCAATACTCTGTCTGCAGGTTGTTTTAATCATGTGGTTTCTTCTTCAGTGGAAGGAAGCTGTGGCAAAACAGAGCAAGAAGGAAGCTCTGCAAGAGCAAGGAGTAAGCCCTGAGCCTTACTCCTATACCCAAAGTTCATCAGCGCGGATTTTTGGAGTAGGAAGATTAGCAACTATGACAGCTTCAGCTCAGCATCAGTTTACAACAGAATACACAAAGGAAGTGGAGCAGGCTCGTAGGTAAGTAGAGAGCATTCTTTTTCTGTTATCTTGGACAAGGGGAGGTTTACAAACACAGGGAAATTTTTTTCTCAAATGATGGCAGACTTGTTTCCATGTCCTTGGATGTATTGCTATGGATAAACACTGCAAGAATTAGTAGTTTAGTGTTAAGAACTAAACAGTCCTGTTTCAGAGCTTCTCTGCACCAGTGTTTGCAGTCTGATTTGAGTGTCTGACAGAAATACTCCTGTACTAATTCTTGGCTTCAGCTATCACCTGCATATGTGATACAGGTGTAAATGAGGTTGGAATTGAGGCAATACTACAGTCTATAGCAGTAGTTTGACAGTAGAGGTGTCAAAAGAAAAGCCTTTTGTTGAGCCTTCTGATTCTGAAGGCAGAAGAACAAGTTGAGACAAAAAGAGAGGAAAGCCCTGGATTCTGTTCTGAGTGCCTCTTCAGACAGCTGGATGTTAAGGCATGCTTGTGGCTCTTTCAGGATGGAGGGAGAACTGTGGACACAGCTTCGTCATAGGCAGAGAGGAGATGAGTTCTGCTGGAGAGCTGAAGCAATCAGAGACATGAGACGGCTGGCTGGTAAGCACACATTCCATAGCCTTGGAACAGCTTGGAGATAAGCACTATTTCATCACTTTTTGGTTTGTGTCTAGTTGTTGCTTTGAGCTCTTTCAGAACATGATCCTGCAAGTAGCTGGGCCAGTATCTGTGATGGTGAGAGGATGGCCACTCACCATGTCATACACCTTTTGCCTTATTCCTTGTATGAATTGAGCTGCAGCACGTGTTGCTCCAGCAATGTGAGCCACCTTCCTTAAGTGTCCTTTCTCTGGCAGCTTGGAGTTAAGCCAAGGAATGTTTGCTGTGTGACACTAAGTTGTTTGAAGTTCTTCTGTTATTTCTTTTCCTGTCAATCTCTTCCTGCCATGCGACACAGCAGCTTTCAGACTGTGGCGCCTGCAGAAGGAGCTGCTGAGCAAAGAGGAAGCCAGGCTTTTGGAAGCCCGTGCTCTGCTGGAAAAGAAGAAGCTACGAAACATTTTCTGGATGTGGCATTCCCAAAGCTTGGAAATGAAACAGATTCTAACACTGACAACTCAAATCCAAAGACACTTGGTCTCCTGGTGAGTTGATGAGGTCTGTTTTTCATGTGAAAAGTATGTTCACTGTGGAAGTCCAAGGAAGAACAGAGCCAACCCAGACAGTAACAGTTGTTCCATCTTAAAGCCATCTATCCTTTTGTTTTAAGAGTTAATAAAGTTGAAAGTAGGGGTAGAAACATGAAAAGGAACTGCTGTGGCCAGAGATGTTAAGACTTGCCTCCTGTACACTGCCAAAACTTTTTTGTCCTGACTTTTGATGTCCTGAAAGACCAAACCCAAGACCAGTCACTCTAAGCATGACAGTGGCTTTTTACTGAAATAAATGAACAGAAGCTCAGCTTCTGTCTGTCTTTCCTGAACTAAACCCAGTCTCAGGAAGACACATAAGCTTGTATAAGTGTTTTTCAACATTTTCCTTTGGTATTCTCAGGTGCTTCAGTACATGGAAGGAGACTGTTGAGCAGAAGGCACTTGACAGGTGCAACCTGGCCCATCTCAGAGCAGTATCACTGAGGAAGCACTTCCAGCAGTGGGTTGAGATGCTGCAGGTCAGAGGAGGTGATAAGCAGGCAGTGGTGAACCTCTTCCTCCTACAGTGGAGGTGGCATTATGGTGAGCAGCTTGGGGTCTGTGCAGAATCTAAGCTTTGGAGGTGCTTAGGCTCCTTCTTCCTCTTCTGGTACATTGAAAACAGCCTGAAAACAGGGGCTCAGACAATACAGGATACGAACAAACCACAGTGGGCTAGTTCTGGGCATGTCAGTGAAGCTACAGGGAGATTCATAAACCAAACAGAAACTCTTAAACCTTGCTGAAAAGAAGCAGTTTGAGGGTTGGGCTGAGTTAGTATGCCTTGAGACAAACAATCTCTTGTTCCTTTATGTAACTGGTTAAGGCGCAGTTATAAGCTCAGTAGCTGAGAAGACTGTGACAAAGAGGCATGAAGATCAGACATCACGGACTGGAGAGAGACAGTTTCTGGAGAAAACAGTCTATTCTTTTGATGACTTCTGCCAAAAACTGAAGCTGCAGAGAGTATATGTGCTGTGGAAAACAAGGCTGTGTGAGCATCACAAAGCTGAGTGAGTGCAGAGGAGCCAGTCCCTGGAGCCCTGCCCCCATTAGTAGTGTCCGCTTGACTTTCTGAACCTTTTGCAAGAACCCCTTTTACCCCATCTATTGTCCATCATGTCTGTGCTAGTCACCCCCTCTGGTGTTCTTCTTCTATCACTTTACTGTCTCAGTATCTTCTGTCTCAGTTCTTTCTCTCAGACTTTGGAGCAGTGTAAACTCAGGAAAACTCTGAAATTGTGGCACCAAAAGTATCTCCTGCTGAAGACAATTGAACAGAGTTCTAAGCACTTGCATAGAGCTGTCTATGAGGAACCTGTTGCCATGCTGTTTTCTGAGGACCTCTCAACATCATCTGGCTTTGACAGCAGTGCACCAGCTACTCTGACCTCTCAAAGCTCATTGGAAAAGGTGAGAAGATCTTGATACACCCAGACTGCTCCAAGGTATTAAATTGCTGGGATTTTTCAGGGGAGAATTTCTGCTTCAACATGATACTGTCATCAGCAAACTGTGCTTTAAATTTAGTGCTGAAGAGGACTGAATCTGTGGGGTCCTGAAACTGAAATGTAATCTGAAAGTGTAAAGTCAGTGCTCTCTGTGCCTTTTCTGGTTCATCATTTAGAGATGTGGGCGGGTGCTGAGCTAGTGAGGTTCCCTTGTACACTTGCTTCTGTTTGTGGCTGCAAGGTGGAAGGGATGAGATATAAAGAGCTTCCTTGCTGAGACAGTGCATATGCCCATTTCCCCTTTTCTCAGTATAGAAATACATGTATTTCTGCATTCAGTATGGAAATTACTAGTATAGAAATAACTTTCCCATCACTTACATGTTCGCACTCTAGAGGTGTCCTCGCTAGCCTGCAGTTCCTTTGGATGCATTCTGGATTTGCCTGAATCCTTGATGAAAAAAGGAGTAAATGGCACGGTCAGAACTGTTAGCTGAGTGCTTGCACTATGAGGACACTCGCTTCACAGCGTGTTCCTCCCTTCATACCTGCAGGAATGCAGTCTTAGTGACAGCAGCCAGCACGACTTCTCCTCCCTTCCGACTGCTGAGGACATCACACACATGTTGTGTCACAGTTCTTTCCTGCAACTCCACCAGTGCACAGAGCTGCCAGCTGAGCTGGGTGGGGAGCTGTGCTTGCAGACCTCCTTCCTTGGATCTGGGTGAGTTGGAGACTGGTTTTTTGGGATGCTGGTAGGAGTGACCCCTTGTTTGGACTGGCTGAATCCATTGCTTCTGGATAATCCCTGCTGTCATGTCACACCATCCTTCCAGGGGACTTTATCTTCCTTCTTTTCCTCCTCACCCGACACTTTTGTCTTGCAGAAGAAATTGGTTTGTGGGGAATCAGTTCCAGTCTTTGGTGTTGCGGAGTCCAGATAGTAATTCCCAGCCTCTCACCAGTTGCTCTGCATGGGAAGAGGTGAGGCTAGAAAGTGTTGTGTAAAATGTAAATATACAAGTGATTTCTGCATAGCCAAATTTAGCAAAGAGCCTTTGGGTTTCCATCTCAGCATATGGAAGGTCTCACTGCTATTTTGTCTTTTTTGTTCTCTCTCAGACAGAAGAGTTTGGAGGTTGAAGCTTTTCTCTTTTTTCTTTTTTTTTTTCTTTTTCCTTACCATTTGTCAGCTGAGTGGAAGTGGGGCAGGTGTCAAGGATTTAAAAGGGATTTGTTAGACCCTCATGTCTGGATGTTCATGTGGGGTTTGTGGGTTAGCAACAGAGCTGGGCAATCACAGAAGTCCCAGTGGCAAGGAGAGACTGCTGAGCTGTGTGGAGTAACTGTGATATAACAGCAGTTCAAGGCCCTTTTTGGCCTTTCTGGATTACAGGGCTGCAGTTCTGACAAGGAGGTGAAGAGTTGCTGGCAGCAAGCAGAGAAATACTGCCTGCAGAGGTGCTTCATTGTCTGGTCAGCTCGAACTCGACATCATGTAAAGGCCCAGCAGTACTGCAGGCGCATTCAGCTGTCTCGGTAGGGATCGTGCTTTCCAGAAGTTTCCTAAAGCTCTCTGTTTTGAAAGCTTTACACTTGCTTTAATAAAAAAAGGGAAAAAATTCTTCTTCTAGCTATCTTTTTTTGTCTTTAGTGGGAGTTTTGCAGCCCATTATTTTGGGGTTTTTCCAGCTTCAAAATTACTATGTCAGAACACAGTAATTTCTGGTTTGATGGGATGCCTCACAAATTAGAGCAAGCCCAGCTCTGCTGATAATAAGTCCTGCTAACTTCCTATCCACTGAACTGGCCTTGCTCTCTATTGATTCCAAAGCTGAAGAGCACAACAGGCTTGGCACAGCCAGGGCAGAACACCTTACTCCCAACAGCTTGTCCTGTCCATCATTTCTCCTGACTTAAAGGGGAAAGGATGTTAACAGATCAGATGCGTTTCCAAAACTCCCTCGTGTGTATGTTTGTTGTTAAATTTTCCGTTACCAGGGTGTATATCTCTGTGAGTTGTTCCTACAGTCAGTGCAGCGACCTTTGTCCTTCTCAGAGCCTTTCTCAGCTGGCACCACTGGGTCATGGAAAATAAGAACCAAAAAGCAGCAGCAGCCCTGAAACATGGAGTTCATTGTTTCCAGATGGCTTTCAGGCTGTGGAAAAGGAGACTGGCCCAGAAAGTGGAAGTTGACCGGAGATTCAGGTGTCATGTTCACCAGATGACTGCTGATGCTCTGTGGCGTTGGCATGCTTGCTGGCGAAGTGAGTTACCACATCCCACTGCATTACTTGTGTCTGTAGAAGAGGGAAGCTCTGGGGATGGTTGGGATGGAGGAAGTCACACTTTTGGCTGTAATTCTGTGCACTGCTCTTTTGGAAAGGCACATACTACTCCAGGAGTCAATAGGTGCATGTGTCACTGCATTCTTCTGGCTATCAGCAGGACACATGCCCTACTGTTTAGTAGTGCTTTACATTAGGGAAGATGCTCCTTTGGCACTTCTCTCTGCACTACCAAAAGAGTGTTCAAGCAGTGTATTTTAGCAGCTGGGGAGTTAAATGGAGTTCCATAGAGCATTCCAAGTTTGAACACGTCTCCTCAGACCAAGCAGTCAGGTTTTGCTTCAGCAGAAACAGGGTGTATCTTTCGAGGTGGCTTAAGAGTCCTGATCCGTCAAGGAATTCCATATGCTCTAAGTACTTATGCTGTGCCAGGGAAGAAAAGCTCCCAGTTTTTAATGGAAAACTGCCTTGCAGATAAGAGTGGAAACAATCTGTGATCTCTTGCAGAGAAAATTTAAAAGAAGGTCTGACTGCCTTGGAGACAAAAAACTACAAGGTGAATTGAAAAGTCTCTTTAGCTGGTAAAGAGACGACAGGAAATCTTAGCAAGTTTGGTCCCATTTGGTGTTTGCAGGAGATGTATTCTTTGCTCTTATCTGGACTCTGCAGTGGAGAAACAGTCATTGGGCTGAGCTCAGGAAGGTGTGCTCTCTCCCAGGGAAGCGTGTTCTGAGAGAACTGCAGCAGCAATGGGCTCGGCACAGCTGCCAGGAGAAGAAGAGGCTGGTCCTGCAGACATGGTATTATCAAACAAGGAAGCAGAAATACGCTGTTTTATTCTGGGAACGTTTTCTCCTGCACAGGTTTGTTTCTTGCTCTCAAAGCATTGCCAAGGGAAGCTCTGTGTGAAGAGCAATTTATGTAGTAGTATCCACTGTATTCAGAGCAGAGCTTGGGTTTGAAAGTGTGGATAGCTCATGTGTAAATGGAGCTTCTGTAGGAGCACTTCTCTGAGGATGTATCTATTTTAAGGGATCTCTTACCTATAGCCTCACACCCCATGTCATTTTTCTCATTCAAAAATTCTTTTCTTTCCAGAACTTGTATTCAGTCTTAATTGTGCAGGGTGGTATTTGTACGCTAAGTGAGGGAGAGATGCAAACAAATTTGTGTAGTTTAAAAATTGAAAGCCTCATTTTCACTTCAGTATTTGCTGAAAGGAATAGTGGGCAGAGGTCTTACAGAGATCTGATGTTTACAAATCTGAGTCTTTTAGGATTCTGGACACAGTGTGTTGATTTTATTTTAATGTGAAAAATTGAGTTCAATTTTTTCCTGCAGCAAAGCAGTATAAAGCTTATGAAGGGAGAACCATGATACTCAACTCATCTTAGTGTTGTTACAATGTAGGTGAAGCTGTAGTCTGCCTTTGAGTCTTATGTTATGTTGCAGATCCCAAAAACACAAGACTTTAATTTCTTTTCTCTCTTAATTGTGTTCAGTGGGTTCTCATTCAAAACAGTTTTGTTTGTGGTTTATGTTGTATGAGGCCAGTGCCTGCCTGAAGTGCAGAGAAGTGTCCAGCTGGAGTGAACCATGATTGTTGAGGTGTTTCTCTGAAATAATTCAGGAGGATAAGAATGAATAAGATTATTTATGCCAAGGGTTCATTTGAGGCATGAGAAGTGCAGGTATGGCCCTAGCAGGTCTTCTTTTGAATTGCAGTTCAGACTGAGAGGACACAAAGCTCTGCAGAGAAAAGAGCAACTAAAAACCCAGTAAAACTTTGGTGGCTGTGATATTTAGACTCTGCACTTACCCCACCCAATTGAATTTTCCTCTGCAAATCCATCTGCGTGGCTCTCTCGTGGGAATTGTATTTGGGAGAAGCCCTTAATGTTGCTCGTTCCTGTTGAGTGTGTCTCTACCATTAATCTTCCTTCTGAGTCTCCTTTGATGAGAGAGTGCTTCTAATTTCTCACCTGAATATGGTACAGGCTGAGCCCTGTCTCTTCTGAGGGGGGCATTTTTCATGCTAGGATAACCTGCAATAGCTTCTCTTGATCTTCGGAAAAGCCTGCCAGGCACAGGATATTTACACCTCTGCCCTATGGTGCAGTGGGGTGATTTGCATAAGGTCCAAATGGAACAAGGAACCAAAAAGATAAGCCAGGAGTTAAAAGCAGATTGGAGTCTCTGGTTGCAGAGGAAGACTGGCCTCCTGTGCATCAGCGTGCAAGATACAGAGAGATTATTGTGGGTGCAGATTTACAGTGCTGGTAATAGTAACTCCTGAAGTTTTTGATTTTTTGGAATAAAATTGTCTCCATAAAAATTCTAGTTGTACATCCCACATACACAGGGCCTTAGTTTGTGACAGCCAAGAAACAAAATCTGAATCTTGACAACAAGCTGCTGTCATAAATGCTGCAAGCAGACTTAAGGAATCTGCTGGGTTCCGTGCTGAAGGAGATTTTAGGAATTTTATTCTCAACCCATAATGAAAAACCCTTCATCAAACACCATCTTTCAGGTCAGTTGCTAGCACAGAAATAGATTGAAGACTGACTAATTAAATTCTTTTTTTTTTTTTTTTTTTTGAGGGATCCAGTATGTGTAGTGGCAAGGCAGCCTAGGAAAAGCATTTGTTTTGTAGGCAAAGGAAAAGCATAGTATAAGATTGGATTCAGTTTGCAGAGGCCTTTGAAGAGGAGGAAATGCTAAAATGGCCGGAGGGAAGCAGACATTCTCTTGGGCTTTGAGTAGGTGAGAGGTAACAGTGCTGGGAACCTGAAGTAAAATAAGAGCAAGTTTTCAGCAGAAGGATACTGTAGTTGAAGAGTCTGAACTTGCACCTCCCAAAGATGAGGCACTGGAGAAATAAGTGGCATGGAGAACAATGCATAAATCTTGATTGCAGAAGGAATAATAGGAACAGGCCTTTTTCTTGTTGAATGCTCTTTGGCTTGATTTGAACACTTATATGGGACGCTTCAGGGCAGGGGAGAAAGTGGAATTTGGTCTGACATGGAATTGTGACTTTAGGCATCTGTATCTTTTCTGCGCTTTTAACTGTTTTTCAGGTGCTTCGTCACTTGGGCCCAGGTCACTGCATGTAGACTGAGGCAGCACAAAGCCCTCTCTTATTTTAAAAGAGTCAGAGAGCACCGTCTCCTGGTTGTGAGCTTTACTAAGTGGAGGGACAAACTCTTGAGAGCTGAACAAGAAGTGCCAGGAGGGAGAAACCACAAGTGGCCCTCTCCAGGTAAAGCCTGTCACCGCTGGCGAGTGGCTGCAAGAGGACAGCAAGCCCTGCGCCTGGGATCTGTGACTACTGTCAAACAAGTAAGAGAAGATAAAGGTCCCTATGAGATAGTTAATAATAACTGTCTATTCCCTCATGAAGACTCAGTGAGTCATGAGGCACAGATAGTGTGACAAGGCTTGTAGAAAAGAAAAACCTGTTTTGATTTGTAGTGACTGCTTAGCCCCTGCTGTGAAATTCTTCACAGACTGTGCACACAACTTCATCACCATAATCTGGCACTGATTGCAACAACCATATGGAGTACAGCAATATGGAAGAGAGACATTTTGACCAGAGAGATGAGAGCATTCCTTCCTTTCTGCTCAAAGATGAGATGGGATAATCACTGTCCCTGCACAGCAGAGTGAGCTGTCAAGAGTTGCAGCTTTCTTCAAAAGACTCACAGCTAGAAAACTACAAAGAGGTCGATTGATTTGGAAGGGCTGAGTCAGTCCTGCTGGGATCTCATCTGTGCAGTTTCCAGCCTGGGGTCTAGCACATTAAGCTACCTGCAGAGCTATGAGCCTGTCTCTAAGACTGGTTTGTGTGCATTGTGTTTACTCTTGGCTGTAGCTGTGTTATTTCTGTTTGCAGGCCTGCAACTACTGGACCAGAGCAGCTGCCTTTT
This sequence comes from Gymnorhina tibicen, assembly GCA_013399875.1. Classification (NCBI taxonomy): domain Eukaryota; kingdom Metazoa; phylum Chordata; class Aves; order Passeriformes; family Artamidae; genus Gymnorhina; species Gymnorhina tibicen. Next base: position 103,536 of record VXAZ01006310.1, read on the forward strand.
CCCAATGCTTACGGCAGCGCAGTACCCTCATAGGTATTAGGAAAACCAGGAAGATGTCTCTCTCTTGGTCCACAAGTAAGAAGATTTTCCCTCCTCTCTTCTATTCACAGGGCCATGTGGGGAGTGTGAGTGGGGAGGGAAGGGGATTAGTGTTTTCCAGCTAAATGACTGGGATTCCTCTGTGGAGTAGGAGCTCATGGCAATCAAACTGAGTGGGTTTCTTCTGTGTTCAGGAGTCAGAGGACTAAGGGCTCATGGCAGCTTTGATCTCTCCCTCTCTACGTCCAAGGTTAGCTCCTGTGTGATTCCTCTTTTGTTTCTTAGAAAGCAGAAGAGGCAGAGAAGAAGATTCAGCACCAACTGGACTTTTTCCCAGTGCCATTCAGCGCTGGCTGGTGATCTACAGGAACCAAAACAGGGCTGAAAGGCTGCTGGAGGGACCTGATGTGGTAGGACCGTCTCATGTACGTGCAAGGATCCAGGAAAACACAGCAGAGGTGGACTTGGAGGAGTGGGATAAGAAGTGGCTTGGGTAAGTGGAGTGGAGGGCTCTGGGCTTCCTCTTGCTGCTGTCATCAGGGAAGGGCTCCCTTGTATGGCTGGTAAAGCTTATTTGCCTCCTTTGCCTGCAGGAGGAAATATCTGAGGTGGTGGCATCACACAGTGGTACTGCACCGGTGCCAGCATGACAGGAGACTGCTCTGTCTGGCAAGGGGATGGCATCAGTGGAGGGAAGCCAGCAGGGTGGTGATACTGGCTCAGGTGTTGGTGAGTGTCCAGTGCCACTGTGGTGGCAGTGATGGGTGTTACTGGGCAAGCCTGCTCTGCCTATAGCCTCACATACATCCTGGGAGATGAGACCTGGGGGTTTAACAAGTACCAGTGTGCACCAGAATTCCTGGTTTGCTGCTGTGGCTAGTTTTTCCATTGTTCTTTCTGAAATGCCAGCTTGGCGGACTGTCATATCCAGAGATTTAGTTGTGCTTTGTCCTTACAGATGGGAAGCTGAAACAGGATTTGTCTAGATTGTCTGTAGACTGTGCAAAAAGTTCACAGCAATTATTACAATCTCTGTCCTCATATGCGTTCCTGATACATCCCACTGGTGTCCACAGCTTACCAAGAGCTGTGATTCGGCTTCCCCTTCTGCTCACATCCATGTTCTGCCTGGTTCCTGGGCAGTAGCTGTGTGAGATGTGCTCTAGCCTGCCCAGGTAACAAGATGATGCCTGTATAGTGTGGGCATCTCCACAGTCACTGAGGAGCTGTGCGGGAGCACAATGGAGCATTGTCTTCTCCCCGGTACTGGGACTTAATTAGCTACACTATCTGCAGGAGACAATAGTTCAGCAAGATCTCTGTTATTAGTCAGCTCTGTTTGTTACCAATGCAAAGTCATTTAAGAGGGACCCGGGAAAGCAACTGGAACAAGGTGGGACTGGAGGGAAGTGAGGTGATTTGCCTGCCAGAGCCCAGTTAATCTGTGTGATGCCTCTTCCTGGCAGGACCAGCGGCAGCTGATAGAAAAGGCCTGGAGGGTGTGGAGACGAAGATATTTGCAAAGCGGCGTGGTACAGAAACTTTTGGAGGAGGAAGCCAGGAGCCTCCTGTCTCAGGTAAGCATTTATGACTTCTTCAATTCAGTGGACCTCAGTGGTACAAAAAGCACCCCAGATGGACAACTGGTGTTCCCTGTATATCTCTCCTTGCACAATGCACTTGCTTAGGGAGAAGTTGAATACATCAAGGAATGGGACTTGCCAGTAAAAAAGGAAGAAAGCTTCTAGCTTTACACGGGTTCATCTATGGGTGTTTTCAAAGCTTTGTGTCAGGAGTCAATTTCCCTGACACGTGCCCCCTTCCCTGCTGTTATTAGTGATGTTAATCCCATAATCCCCTGCCTCTTGAGACCCTACTCAGGGAAGAAACAGGCTGCACATTGGTGCAGGAGGACTGTGCTGATTTGCACCCAGGGGCAAGCAAATCACTATGAATTTGAGCAAGCAGGCAAAGCCTTAGAACTCATATCCAGTTTGCTCCTCTGCCTGCCTCCGGAAGATTCATGCAGGATTAGGTCCTCCTTTACGGAGACAGGAGCAGGTACTGAAATTAGAGGGCAGAGGGAGCATTGGTCTTTGTTTTCTCAAATTGATTTATACTCTGCATGCCCCATATTGGCTCCAGGAGAGACAAGGAAGGGTTCTGAGTGAAGGGTGAGGCAGCTGACAGAGCCATTGCTAGAAGGAAAGCTATGTTTGCGGGTTCTGTGAGAATGGCTGCAGCTCCTCAAGGGTAACTCGAGTGTTTGATTTGTCCACTTTCCTCTTTCAGGCCTTTGGAAGGTGGTGTCAGCTCACAGCATTCCAGCGCAAGAACAAAGGATCCTGCTGAATGGAGGAGGCCTGCCTGCAGCTGCTGCTCATTTCAGGATATGCGGAGGATACAGCTCCTGTCACAACAAGGAGCTGGTCCTGTACCGTCAGGAAAGAAAACACTCTGCTCTTACGATAAAAGCAATGCTGCAGGCCATAAGGATGACAGCCAAAGAACAACCAGGAAGAGATGGTACCTAGTGAAAGGTCCTCTTTAAAGGACTTGTATCCTACCGCCTTAGCAGCACAAATGGAAAAGTTACTCCCACTTGTTGTGAGGTTGCATTCTCTTCTCCTCTGGACCCTGCTTTTGCTGGAGTTCTGATTAAAGGTCAAAAAACCACCTTACAAGGCTTTCCTTTTACTCAGTGTTTTTTCCCTGGACAGGAGCTTGGTGTCAAGGGGGAAGTATGCAAATACAGTCTTCGCGATGAACAGGAGTTTGTGGGTGCTAGATCCTGTTGATTCCAAACTCTGGATTGGGTAGGTGCAAACACAGGTCTTTATTTTTAGATTTGGCTTTTACCGGGGNGTGTTGGGTTGTGGTGGTGCGGCGGGGGGGGGGGGGGGGGGGGGGGGGGCGCAGATTTCCACATGGCTCCCACTTCCTCCCCCTGTCTAGGTCCATCAGCTCTTCATTAAGCCTTTCAGTGGGTGGCCAACCTCCTAACTGCTTCCTGCTGGTTCATTTCTTTGCTGAATGGGTAAGGGATGAAGAAACCTGCTGGGAACAGCTGAGCACCAAAAGCTTTGCTGAGGCGAGACAGGCGTGTCTGATCCCCAGCTTTCCCATTACTTGCCTCTGTGATTGATGCCCTGTAATTACCCTGGATATATGAGCCCGGTCTCAGACAGCTGTAACAAGAGGGTCTGAAGAATCTGGAAAAGGCTTTTCTTCCTTGCTTGTTTGAAAGAGATGCTCACAGCATGGTGGGGATCTTGAAATCCCACTGGGAATTGCCCGAGGTCGTTTTCCTAGCCTGGGGCAGCTTTGCAGGATTGTTAAGTACACAAAGCAGCCTCAGTAGCTTCCCCAACCCCTTATTCCAATGCCGTGAGGCCTAAGGCTGTTAAGAGTCATTAGGTCAGGAAAGATAGGTTATCTTTCCTGATCTAAGCGTATCTTTCCCTACAGGGACGGGAAAAGGATACCACAACTCCCATGACCTTGCAGAACTGAGCCAAATAGCATAGCTGGTTACTGTTGGTAAATTCTAGGATTTAAGCTTTCTCCGCTCTGCCGTGGAGCTTTGGCCATACTCTGGGGCATGGATTGAAAGTGAAGGCAGAACTGCGCCAGAAACAATCGATTTTCTTAAAGTTTTCCCTTGTGCCAGGTGATTAATTAGCAAACAACGTGAGTCTCTGCTAGAGCATGGCCTAGTACAAGAGACATTTGTATGTGTGTATTTTATTGTACGTAATCTAGTGTGATTCCTACTTAGTCTTATCCAGAATGGAAATTCACATAGTCCTATTAAAAAGAAAACAGGAAATACAATACAGGGAAAAAAGTTAGGAAGAAAATTTGAATGTTCTTCTGGAGTGAGTGCAAAAGAGCCTGATGATCAACTATGAAGAAGTACATTCTAGGAGTGCAATATAAAAGCAATTTGACCTTCTTTTCCAGGTTGGTAACTGCTGAAATAATCCCCTTACATAGGTACAGCTGACAGGAGTGTTTCTGTCCCCATGCCAGCATTTCTGGCATGGGAAAGTTACCAGAATCTTGTGTTCTCCTGTTACTGTAATTAGCATAACCATGATTAGCAGCTCTTCATCCTGCAGACCTGGCCTTTGGGCTTAGTCTGGAGCCTCAGCTCAGAGGTTCAGGTAGTTCTGGCTATTGTTCAGTGAGAACGGTCAGGGAGCCTTTGTGGTGGGGACAGAAGAGCACGTAGTGTGGGTAGATCAGAGCACCAGCGTGGTCACTGGGTTTAGGAGTGTGGTCATCGTCAGCACAGGAGCTGGTGCTTTCCCCGAAGTCAGTAGATGGGAGGAGGAAGTAAGAGATTAGAAGAAGAATTTTCACTGCTGAGTTGGAGAGTTCAATAGCTCAAAAGTATCCTCCACAACCTGCCAGAGGCAGTTTTCTAGTGGGAAGTCATTGTCCACCAGGTTGACCAAGTAATAGTTGTCATGGATGTACTGGATGATCATGCGAGAGGGTGACTCCTCTTCATAGAGCTTGGCCCATTGCTCAATCCACAGTGCAAAGGCCTCGTCCTGCCACAGGAACAAAAAAAAGTTGGCAGTTGTGTAACATCTTCAGGTTACTTAATTTAGGATACCCACTGTTACACATGACTGGCCAGACTGTGGCTTGTTTCTTCTCAGTAGAAATGGCAAGAATTGAGCAAGGAGCCTTGTGCTTTCCAGTCAGCCGGAAGTGCCCAGAGCTGAAAGGAGACACATTTGCAGTACAATGGATGGCTCAATGCTGCCCCTGTGTGTGTAAGAGGGGAGGAAGAGCCACTATCCAGCACTCCGAGGCCTGGTACAGTGACTGCAGTGGCTCTCGATCCCCATTACTGGGTGCTTTGTGCCTGGGAACGCTCTTGCTGGTGCTGAGGGAGCAGGAGGAGCAAGACCTATACCTCTGCAAGCCAATATAGCAACAGCCCTCAACTGTGAGGAGTGTCAGAGACTAAAACCAAACCAGACACTCTGAACCTTCTTTTCTGAACGTGTGTGCTGTCATCACAGCGATGTATCCAGCAGAAGGGAGGACTCACCTTCCAGGAGAGGAAGCTTACAGGATCCACCACAGTGGGCTGGATGATCTCTCTTCCTGGGAAGATGCCCCAGGTGACAGCATTGGGTTGCAGATCTGGAGCATTGGTGATATTCTGGCCCTGCCAAAGGAAGGAAAACCTTTCTGAAGCAACTGCTGGAGGAGGGACTGAGTGAGTTGGAAAAAGTGTATTTATCCTCTCTTTGTTAAGGGACCAGACATCTGCTGCACACCACAGCTGACTTGCTTTACTTTCCCTTCCCTTCATCAGCCCTCATGTCTGAATATTTGGTATTTGTCTCTCTCCCAAGGTGGAGAAAGGAAAGTGTCCTGTGAATAACGGCCTACCTTGACATTGACAATGTGGTAGTTCACTCGCAACTCGTACTTCTTCAGCACTTTGAGCAGTGCCGTGACAATTTCGCTGGAGGTGAAGAACTCTAGGTATGCCTGCAGGGAGGGATGGAGAAGGAAGAAGAGAATCAGAGCCTTAAATCACGGCAGAACTGAGACAAATAGAGGTAAACAAGGACAGTTGTAGAGTCTGGGCTGCCTTGTATGTTCATCCCCAGAAACATGTACTACAGAGCAAAGAGCAGAGCAAATTAGCAAGCAAGCGAGGGAAAAAAATAATTGGGGAGAGCAGAGGGAACAGCCCAGGAACAGTGCACTCAAGAAAGTTACATGCTTCCTGTTTTGCATCCACACAAGCAGACTAGCTGGAACGAACTCCAGTGTAACCACAACTGCTGCACAAGGAAGCAGTCTGTGCCAGAATGCTTGGAAGAAGCCTGAGCTTAACCTTTATTTTACAACAGTGTCTTGCCAAGGCAGCCCAGCCTGGTGAATGCCGAACACAGGGGTGTCAGCTGGGCTCTCCCAAGCACCACTCCCTGTCCTCATCTTTTGTTCACAATTCTCCCCATGTGCTTATACAACCAAATTCTGTACTTGCTCTGTGCTTGGCTGCCCCCCAACAACTGCTCCCCCTCCCCCCACTTCCTGGCTATTGTGTGAGATGATGGATTTCCCTCACCTCAGGGGAATTTTTTCCTTTGAAAACATAACTGCATTTGCCATCTGGTGGTCTCTGGCTTTACTGGTTTGGATCCCTTTTGAACAAGGATGCTTTGTTTTCCAGTATGAGCTACATCCCTGGCATTTACCTTGATGGGATGTTCCTATCACAGCCATTAGTGGCAAGGCTCTAGGGCCTGAAATGCCTGACAGTGGGAGACAGGCATGGCAGGCACGACTGCTTGCAGGCCAGGGAAGGAACGTGACAGTTCTCTGAACAGCACAGCATAGTGCATGGGCTGGGGGCAACTGTGGAGAACTCTGCCTTACAGAAGGACAGAGGAAATTTTTAAATACCCTTTTATCACCATGAGATGCTGGGTGGTAGAGATACTACCTCACTGATTCCCATTTTATGAAAAATCTGGGTGCTTTGTGCATCACTGAATCAGATGCAGGGGGCAGGCACAGGTGTGTATATATAAAATGTCACAGCCCTGGCTCTAGAAATAAGTTACCAGGAATTACTTGCTGAGAGTAAAACCATGAAACTCTACAGATGTTCAGTAGATGTTTTGAGGTGGGGAAAACAGCTGTGAAGTCAGCCATAGAGATGGCATTGTGGCTCTTAAGACACCAAAGGAGCTTTGCCTCATCTCACCAAGAACGCATTAAGAAAAGGAGCAGGCAGAAAGATTATGTGGCTGTAAGCCTGGGACCTCCCAACCTAACTGGGTCATAACTCTTTACTGCCTAGCCCTGAGTAATACAGTACCTTTTGGAAAACATAACCTCCACTGGGCCCCCAGCCTACAATGGGGTCTGTGGATGGTTTGCCATTGATGTTTGGCTGGGAGTTAATGGTCAGGATTCCTCGTCTGTTGACCTTCTCCAGCTGGTCCTTCAGAAGGTTGGTTTCAGTAGCAAGAGGGTCGTCATTCCAAGGCATACATGTAACCTACCATGAGGAGAAAGGATGGCTCACACTGGATGTAACAACCCTTTGATTACCATCTGGATATTGAAGGAACTCAGGAGTGCCTTAATCGTCTCAAACACACATGCTTCAGGAGAGAATTCCCCGGTTTGGTTCAAGGGTTAGGATATGCTCAGCTGTAAGAATGACTGCTAAAGTCAATTGATACTGGTCCTGTCATACTGTAGCACCTTTCCTTCTGTGCTGAGCCCTAGCTCTGGCTGCTGGACCCCCTTCAACCGGTGTGCCAGCAAATCCTTTTGAATAGAGAAGTGCCAATTCTTCTTTAGAAGAACAGTGGTACCAGGAGCAAGAGGACGTGCACTATTGTTTGTGCCACACCGACCATCCCTTCCTGGGCTCTCACTCACCTTGTACCCATTCCTGTTGGGTTCTCCAGTGATGTAACATGTGAACACCTCAAAGACACTTTCCTCACCAGTAAGTTCTTCTCCCCACATCTTCAGAAGCTCCTCCCGGGGAGACTTGCTCTTCAGGTAGAAGAGGTAATAGTCCTTCAGTTCCCCAAAAGCTGGAGAGGAGGAGTTACCCCTGTAAGGAGAGAAGAACTGAAGTCAGAATTGAAGTCACCAAGGAAGATGAGCTGATTTGGTGATGCAGGAAGACAGCCAACCAGCAAGAGAAGTACACAACAAAACCCACCTAGACACCAAAAGTCTCAACATCTTGATGCCATTTGCCTCACCTCACTCAAATCCAAGCAATGGGGGACCACTTTGTTACAAGGCCACCTGAAGTGTGCCCAGGACACCAGGCTTTCCTACTGCAGCTCTGCCTTACTGCAGGTGACAGCTTACCATCGGCCATTGGGGAAGTCATCCCACTCTTGAGTTCGATAGATGTAACTCTTTGGCCTGGAGGCCCAGAAGATTGGCCGGACATCTTCCACTCTTCTCTTGGGGTGAGCACTGACTGCCCAGGGCAGAGGCCGCCTGCATGGGACGAGCAGATGTTAACACAGTTCCTCTGCTGACTTTCCACTAAAGGCTGGAAGCCTTTCCCATGGTGCAATTTGCCCCTGGGGAGAAATAACAGGGGGTGAGAAGAGTTCTGTTCGTCAAGAAGTAGGACAGGAAACTCTTCTTCCTTTATGGAAAATATTTCCTACTCAGTTCCCTCACAGGATGCTCAGTCGGGGTCTATTTAATGTTAAGGTACAGGACTGACACCTGAAATTGGAAAAGTTAAGGGCAAAGCCCTATGGGAAGCTACTTCAAGGAAAAATAAAAAACAGCTGTCAATTTTCCTTTGCTTCCTCTTGTCTGTGCTGAAGCCTGTGGACTCAGAGAGAAGTCCACATTCCCTTTCTCAGCTACAGAGAACCGTAGAAATCCACAGTAGGAGAATACCCCAAGCCTGTAAGGTATGAGTATCATAAAACCTTGATGTTTTATGATCACGATGGGCATCAAAAACATGCTTCTTCCAAGTGGCAGCTTTAAGCTCTGGGTTTTTAAAGTCCCAGAATGGCTATTTTAAAGCTACTTGACTAAAACAAACTCCTCCTTTGGCTGTCCCCTCTATTCCTCCCAGCTTTTGTTGGAGATCTGTGGAAAGGGTAAACTCCTAAATGCAAAAAAGATGATAAAAGAAAAAAAAAAAAAAGGAAAAAGGGAGAGTAGAGGTATTGACCCATCCATTGTTTGTACTTTCAGTGGATGGATGGGAAAGTGGAACTAACAGAAGCCAACACATTCTGCTCACCTGGGGTCCTCTTTCCATATGCCCAGGCGCTTCAGGACTTCGGTCGTAGCCACTTCCCGATTGAGGGTGTAAAAGTGGAGCCCGTGCACCATTCCACTGTCCAGCAGCTCCCGGCACATGGACACTGCCAGCTCCACCCCATAGTTCCGGATAGCTGCATCGTTGTCCTTGATGGGTTCAATCACATCTTTGATTTCCTGCGGCACTTCCAGCTTGGAGAGCTTCACCAGCTGACGCAGAGAGTGGTAACCCTGGATGAGGATGCAGACTGTCGTTTTTCAAAGACCCTTTTTTGCCATCCCAGTAACACAGGTACTTGATCTCAATTTTGTGGCAGGAGATTTAGAATTGGGGCTCTTGGAGTCTACTCCCAGGCCCCATCTTTAGGATGGTAACAGTCCAGGTCATGTCACTTTAGGTGATTTCTCCCCACAGCCTTGCCTGAGCCCGGCATGCTGACAGCGACCTCAGGACTGGCAGGCCATTGTCCTTTATATCCTTTTTGCAATATGGGCACAAGAAACCTTTTCAGCTTATTAGCTGCCTAGGAGTTTAATTTGGCAAACCACCTACAGATTTATCACATTTGATGCCTTGTGGGACTACCTAGAAACAGAGGCTAGACAAAATTAAGAGAATAAGAAGCAGTTATATTTATTGAAGTGCCTTCAGGTACATTAGGGCAGACAAAGCCTGCCCAGGGGCTACACCCAAAATGGACAATGGGTCATGGGGTTTTCATCCTTTTACAAGTTTGGTCCATTTGCATATCGGGGGTTAATCCTCCAATTACAGCTTCAGGTAATGAAGTAATTTACCCTGACTCACTTCTGTTTACATTTCTCAGGGCCTGAGACAGTGAGGTGTCCTTGAGTTTCAGGCCTCGAGAGGAACTGTTTTGTCTGACCGAAATGGGAGAACAGTAGCTAACAGAATACATGGAGTTTAGAGTTACACACCAAAGAATTGCAGAACTACAAATATACAAAAAATGTAAAAGCTAAAATCCTAAGGCATCACATTCAGCAATCTCTCTTCCCTGAAATTTTGTGGAGGATATTTACAGACCTCTCTGAGGCCCTGACCCACAAACACCTAACACCCTAGATCCTTATTACCTCCCCAAATCCAAATTACTGGATTTCACCTGTATAGGGAAGATGCCAGGAATAATGGGGCAGGTGATGCCAATGGCTTGACAATCCTTCATGAACTTGAGAAAGGTTTCTGGTCGGAAGAAAAGCTGTGTAATGATGAAGTCTGCTCCAGCAAAGACTTTCTCCTTCAGGTGCCTCAGGTCTGCCTCATAGCTCTCTGCTTCAGGATGACCCTTGGGGTAGCCTTTGGGGAGAAGAGGAGAAAAAATGAGAAATGTGGTCAGGACAACATGCAGAAATTAGAAAGTACCCAATCTGATTGTACTGTCACAGCCCAGGTCCAGGGAGGGACTGCTGAGCTGATTTCCCTGTCTCAGACCCTACCACACACTCTGCAATAGAAGCCATTTACCTGCCACACAGATGTCAAAGTAATCATCAAATTCATTGCGAATATGCTTAACCAGGTCAACAGCATAGTTGAAGCCATCTACTTCTTCCTCCCATTCCTCACCAGCAGGATCTGAAAAGAGAACAAATCCACAGCTCTCTCCAACTGTTTGCTGAACTCAGATCTGCTAGTTCTGTAAAAACCTCCTGCTATCAAAAGGAAGACAGAGATGAACTCCCAAATCTGCAGTTTTACCTATGAACCGGTTTTGTCTGCTCTTGAGCTGGAGGGAGTGCTAACAAAGGGCTCAGGTGAAACACAGTCTCAGCATTTAATTCCTGCAGAAGGAGCCCCTAAATCTTACTTATCTGTTTTTACCCTGGAATTGAACACAACAGCAGCACAGCCTCCGCACTACACATCAAAGGACAGAAGGAGTCACCTCCACGGAGTGCCATGATGTTCTTCAACCCAAGCCGCTTAGCCTTCTGCAGATGCCCTGTGATGTCGTCCTTGGTCTGGTTGCAGCATGTCATGTGCAGTACGGTCTCCAGGCCACAGTAGTTGACTGCAGTGTTGGCAATAATCATGGAAGAGGTTTCCTTGTCAGATCCTGGATCCCCTGCAGGGTGCCACGTCACATCAATGAAAAGGGGACCACCTGCTCCCATGCGGTCAAACCTGTGGGGTTTAGAGCTGTGTTAGCCTACACCAGGTAGCCAAATCCCCTCCCTATGCCTGGAATATCTTGCTCACTGCTAGAATGCCAGCAGCAAGCAGACAGAGCTTGGATGACAGCAACAGGATAGACCACAAAAGTGTTGCACTAAGAGTTTAGCAAGTGGCCAATGTAAATAAGGAAAGCTGTCCTTTAAGGCTCTGTGGGGAAGAGCTTACAATCTCTTTGAAGAAGAGGCAACTGAGGTGTTTTCTGTACAACAAACTTTCTCCCTTCATGCTCTAATAGACTGATACAGCTTCTGACAGACAGCAATGCAAGTCCCATTCCTTTTGAGATGGGAGACTATGCTGCAGCCCCCTGTTGCCAGCTTGAACTGTAGAGGCCACAAATACAAAAATATGGACCAGAACTCTGTGTTCCTAAGTGTGCCTAAAAGAGGAGACAAGGGCTTCCCTAACTTGTCTCTCTCCTCCTCCAAGGTGGAATAGGCCCTTCTGTTTCATGTATGGCATTGGCATACAGCAGTTACAAAAAGAATTATGAAATACCCTCTTCTTTGCCAGGTAAGTACATGGTGGCTCCTGGGGCTCCAGAATAACTCCTAGCTCTGCTGAGACCTATCAGCTTTCACTTAGCATGTAGATGGGGACACCTCTGTCAAAGGCTAAAACTGTAACACTGAGGCACACACCATAGTGGCTGGATGAATATTGAAAGGAAGTGGGAATCTGTTTCAGAGATTTTGGCACACTGTCCATCAAGGAATATTTTCTGCTTTTATGAGGTACTTTTCTACCTCAGCATTGTGCTTCAGACCCAGAACATGACACTGGGGTTACTCCATCTTCCCAGGGCATGGGAGAGGGGAAACAGCCTGGCCCCTCAGTAGTCCCACCATGACACTTAACTCTGCAGGGCCTCCAAGGAAGACAAGTTACCTGGTGTCCATTACCCTCCTCAGCAGGAAAGCACAGCCCCATTACCTGCTTCGTCACCTGGAAGGGGAGACAGAGCATGGGGCAGATCCTGCCTCATTAGCTATTTCCCTGCCCTCCACCACAGATACTTCCCCTCTCCCCTCTCCTACCCTGCAGCGCTCACCTGGAGATGAGATTGACAGCAGCATTGGCTGTGCGTGGAGGGAAGAATTCCAGGGAGAACCACTTGTCTCCAGCATCCTGCCGGCGGCGCATCTTCTCCCGCAGCCGCTCGTGTCGGTCAGCATCAAGGACAGGGGTGGAGCAGCGTGAGTTGTCCTTGGAGCTCTCGCTTCCACTGCTGCTGCCGCCATCAGACCTGGAGCTGGAACTGGCACTGCAGGTATGCTGGGTCTCATTAACCATGGTGAGAGCTCTGGAGAGGGAAGCCGAAGGACTATGGTTGGTACACGGGTCTCTGCAAGGAGCAAGTACTGCTGGGGTGGGCAGCAGATGATAAACGAAGCCTATGCCAAGACCCAACATTCCTCACCATCAAGGAGTCCCTTTTGTCAGCTTTCACTGTGAGCTGAAGTGGGGGATCTGGCGAAAACACAATAAAAAGTGTATGTTTAGATAGTGTTGAGAGAAATAACATAGCACTTGGCTTCATGCCACTTTGATGCAGCTCCTCTGTGCCTGCTGGGTCAAATTTTGCTCTCAGAAGAGTCAGGTCAACATCACTTTTGCCCTGACTACAATTCAGCAAGCCAGGATGCCCATGTGAATTAGGTGATGGCCTCTGTCATCTTGTGGCCTTGGGCTGGGCATGCCAGCAGAAAGTTTTTTTTTGTCTACTGCAGCTACTTCCTGGACTGTATCCATCTTCAGAGTTGCCATTCTGTTTGTTCCCAAAAGGCAGCACTGCTTTACAGTGTAGGCAGGAAAGTCAGTGCTAATGGGGCAGGTCAAGAATGCACAAATTATTGCTATGTCAGAAACAAAGTACAGAATCCTTTCTGACCAGGCCATCCCCACCAACTGTCCTTTGTTTTCTTTGCTGGCATCACAGCTGCATTTCCAACCATTAGCCTTCTCCACAAGACACACCATCTCCACAGACAACTGTCCCCTGTGCCAGTCCCACTGCACACGCTCAACTAACTCTTTACCAGATACACTGTTCCCTTTGTCATCAATTGTGGCTGCTTGAAAACAAGGCCAGCAGAGACCATCCTTGTCTCACAACGAGATCAGCTGTGCTTGCTTGGCTTTACAGAAAGTGAAACAGCACTGCAAGTCAGGGGTAAAAGTAGGTTTAGGATACCCAACTCCACTTAGCTCTGCAAAATGTCCCATCCCGTGCTTTTAAAATGAGGTCAGGATTACAGACAGTTACGGAAGAGCTACTACAAAACTTGGATCCATGTTATTTGCTTTAGTACCTGCCAAAACTTAAAATTGTCATTGGGAAGCAGCATGTTGTCCAAGCATTACATAACTTTGGAGCCTGTTTTGGAGGAAGCAGTTGTGTGAGCCAGCGCACACTCTCAGTCCTTATCATAAGCTCTGTGGGTTTAGTTCAGCCAAGAAGACTTTGAACTCGTCTTCTACTGTTTACACTTGAGTTGCCAATCAAGCAAAACCCTTTGGGAGAAAGTCTACTTTTATCACCTGAGGAATCTCTCCAGCTGGCAGGAGATGTGAGAAAGAAGCACAGGCCTTCTGCTGCCAAGAGGAACTGGGAGCCTTAGATCTCTTGTGTACCAACATAGCGGCTGTGGTAAAAATCAGCAGCACAGACCTACTGACAAGTGAAGCAAAACCAACTGGGTGCACAGTCACAGCCCTGACCAAGCTCAGAGGACTTTGCCTGACATCCACATGCACTAATGTGGGAGAATTATCCCCAAGCATGTGTTGGTGATCAAGCTAGCGGCTCACAATCACGTGCTGTCAACTCCCAATATCTCATTCCTAGCAAGCATGGCACAGCACTGTAGGCAAATCAAAGGAGCCTTGTTTTCTGACTTGAGATTTAACACCCATCACATAGAAAAAGTGTTCATGTCTTCATGTCTCTACAAAATGAGACTTGCTGTTGAGGAAAGGCCCTTATCTTACTGGCAATATCAAATCATGAAGACAGGAGAAAAGCCCACTTGGATTTTTGTCTACAGGCAGCATTTGGAACAATTTCCTTACCATGATATGCATCACAGATTTGCTGGCAGATACTTCCAGTTATTGCAAAAAGAAAAAAGATAAGCCTAAACAACAAGAACAGCAGCAAAGTAAGACAGTTTTTAACACCTGTCAACACTCCTGCTCCTGTCTTTGTCACATTGCAAAGCTCAAAGATCCGTGGCTCAGCACATTGCTGATGCTCAGCATGGATGTACCTGCTATGTTTTTATGACGCTGGGGGCATTCAAACTCCTTCCAGCCCTGAGCTGACACCAGCACACACAGCGTGGAGTCTGCATCCCCCTAAGCTCAGTTTTACCCTCAAGACTAAACTCGGCTGCACCAGATGCACGCTTCACACAGGGTGCACACGCTGCACGGGGCTGCTCCAGGGCCACAGTATCAGGCTGACAGCCGAGCGGCAGCCCAGGGGCCCGCAGCTGCATCCACCGCCGGAACAGCTAATGGAGCAGCGGCTTGGCCACGGGGACAGTCAGGGGGGAATGGCCGGAGGGAGCCCACCACCTCCGCGAGCCGCCGGGGGAGAAGGGGAGCAGCAGCACCTGCGGCCTCTGGTGCCGGGGGGGAGGGTCGGGGCTAGGCAGGTCACTACAGCTCGATCCCCCCTTCACCTCAGCTGACCCCCCGAGAGCACAGCCCAGCCCGCAGCAGCCGGCATGGAGAGGGAAGCCGAAGG
>VXAZ01006310.1:118686-187173 GCA_013399875.1 Gymnorhina tibicen
GGGCGGGGCGGGGCGGGGCCGGCGGCGGAAGATGGCGCGGTGCGGGGCCGGGCTGTGCTGCTGCTGCGGCGAGCGGGAGAGCCGCACCCCCGAGGAGCTGGTACGGCTGCCGCGCCGCGCTCCCCAGCCGCCCCTTGATACCTCCCTCTTGCTCTCCCCGGACTCGTGCGTGCTGGCGGAGCCCCTTCACCCCGGGTCTCGGCCCGGCCCCACCCGCCTCTGGGGAACGCCTAAGGACGGGCGGCTGAGCGCTGCTGTAGCGCTGGGCCTGGCGCCTCAGGGCCCGGTGTCGGCACCTCAGGGACGGTGCTTTCAGCCGGCGGCTCCTGGCCCAGTCTCTCATCCGATGCTCGTCCCGGCCCATTCCTGCTCGTTTTGCAGCTGGGCCTGGCACTTCACCGCCACTTCCGGAGCCCCGCGCTGTCCCTACCGTGGCCCGCATTCTTTGGCTGGGCCTCGTACCCCAGCCCCTGAAGCCGCTGCCCCTCGCAGCTGTAAGGGGGAGTGGTGCTGGCAGAGGCTCTCTCTAACTCCAGCACTGGAGAGTGCTCTCTTCAAAATTGTTGTCTGTGCTCCCCTGTAACCTGTTGCTTTGATGGAAATGGGATGTGGGTTAGGACTTTGCTGTCGGGAGCTCCTATATAGAAGTGATGCGTGTTCTGGCTGAGGGACAAGCTGTAAGGTAAGACCCTGTAGTGTTACCCCAAAGTAAGTGGTGGTCCAGTAATCCACACTCTCAATTTATAAGCAAAAATGGTAGAGGACTTCTATAATTTTGGGTTTGCTACCAGTGTTCATGAACAGCTGTACATGCATTCATTCCCCCATGATTTTCCTTTCCTTCATTTGTTTGTTTTGCAGACGATCCTGGGAGAAACTCATGAAGAGGAGGATGAGATTCTTCCACGCAAAGACTATGAGGTGGGGAATTAACTAATAGCAGCTTCTGATATTAATGTGAAAAGAACTTCAGACAGGTTTTGATCTGTTTGAGTTTGTAACAGAGCAGATACTCAAAATGGATCATTAGGTTGCCTTGGCATCAGCAGAAATACCAAGAGTTGCTGTGCTTGCAAAGATGTTCCTCATCTTTGTATGTTTCTGGGGTAGAGTCTTGTTAGTAGGTTGAATGTCTGCTCTCAAGTCAGACTCCTGTTGAGAAAATTCATTTTCAGAGTCTGGTTCATTTTTCCATTTCTTCAATATGAGATTTACAGGCTCTGGTGGTCTTGTTTCCTGGTGACTGTAGAAAGCAGCTACTTGGTCACAGTTGCCTTTCTGCTGTCTGTGTTGTTATGGTGGCTCACAGCAGATCTTCCCATGTATCAGATTCTCCTGCTTACAGGAGATTTTTGCTTTTTGCATCTCTGTATGGTGGCCCTGAAGTATTTACAGCAGTTGCTCAGTACGGGTGTCACCGGCCCAGCCTGTTACTGCTTGGCTTGAAAAGGTGAAGATGTGGATAGAACTAGTGGAGTTTTGTGAGTGTGACTGGGAAACTATTGCTGTTAACTGCCTGCTGTGATAAACTGAAGAATTGATGCTGTTCATCTGGAGAGGAGTTCCTAGCTAGTGTTCCTGTTGTAGAGGGAGGGTGAGTATAAAGATCCAGTGTTATCCCCTGCACTATCAAAGTGGAGACACTTAAAGAAGTCTAAAACTGCACAATGTGACTTCTCTAATTTAAAGATGTATAAATCAGTTGTGCTTCTGTTTGTTTCACTGTCTCTGTCAGCTCGGGCAGTGAAATTGTTCTGTTCTTTCACTTTGTGATTTTCAGGGTCTGTCTGATGGAGTATTTAAATTAAGTTGTTTCCAGGAGTATTTTCTCCTACTGTTGTTTGCAAAATCTACTGGGGGGGGTAGTAATGACTTCTGTAGACTTTAACAAGGTCTTCTAGACATAATTTTTTTTCACAACCTGTTGCAGCTGATTCTCCTAAATTGACCTTTTGGCATTTCAGAGCTTGGATTATGATCGCTGTATCAATGACCCATACTTGGAAATTTTGGAGAGCATGGACAACAAGGTAGGACCTTGTTCTTTCATAAGCTAAAAATGTGGAAATTGTCCAGAGAAACTGTGGACTGGAAGTGTTCAAAGCCTTTTTGGATGTGGCTTTGACCAACCTGGAAGGAGAAGGTGTTCCTGTCCATGGCAGGGGGGTGGAATGAGATGAGCTTTAAGGTCCCTTCCAACCCAGATTCTAATTCTGTGATTCTAAATACACTCCACTGCAGGAAGTTTTATGGGTTTTTTCTTCTTTGTGACAGAAATTCCATGTGTTCTCCTGGTTTCTCTATTCAAAAAAAAAAAAATTGTGGAGATTATAACTCCCAGCATCTCTTGTGATCCTCAGGTTTAAAGTGAGCAAGATGTTCAGTCTTTTAGTTTCCTATTTTCAATTTGCTCTTGTCACCATCTTCTGTTGATTTATCCCTCTGGCTGTAATTGAACTGTGGAGCCTAAACCCACCTTCCAGAAAATCCCTGTTTCTGTGTTGCTTTTATTTTACTTTTTTTTTTTTTTTTTTTTTAATCCTCTTTCCAAACAGAAAGCCCAGAGATATGAAGCAGTGAAGTGGATGCTGGTTTTTGCTATTGGAGTCTGCACAGGACTGGTAAGGGTCATGCTGTGTGGGGAATGAGGAAAATTCAGGAGACTAAGCAGGAATAATTTAGAAGTCAATGGCTAAGGAGTAAAGAAGAGGAAACATTCTCTTTCAAGATGATGAGAACTTAGTAGCTGGAGTTGTCTTTTGGGAATTATAGCATGTTGTTATAGACCATTTTTCAATAAGCCTTTTTTTTCTTTCAGAATTCGCTGTGTTTTCTTTGTAAAGTAGTCTGGCAAGTATTATAATTTTGCATACAGGAAAACTTGTCCAAAGCAAACACTTAATGAAAAAAGGATGCCAGTTTATGGCTGAACTGTGAAAATCAGCTCAGCTGACTGTATGCCTCAATTAAACACCAGTTTTGTTCTGTACCCTTAAGTATGTTGAGGGTGTTAAAAATGCTGCCAGATTAGTACTTTAATGGGTACTAATCAGATGCAGAAATGCATCTCTTCAGGAATAATTCTAGGATGGATCTGTCCCAGTGAGAGAGAGGGAAGAAATCTGAGTTTCCAAAGCTGCTTTACTCTGAATGATGCTTCTTTTGTCTTCTTCATCTTCTGTTCTCCCCTGTGTACATAATTCTGGTAGAACTAACTAGAGGGTGGTCTTTATTATTTGTATTTAGTAATTCCTGATGGCAGTTCTGTCTTCTTTTTCCCAGGTGGGCCTCTTTGTGGATTTCTTCGTGCGGCTCTTTACCCAGCTCAAGTTTCGGGTGGTACAAAGCTGTATCTTTTACCTTGGGCCTTGTTAGACTCAAGTGACCTTTTCGTTTCTGTTCCCGTGTTTTGCTCAGAACAGCTGACTCTCACGCTTCTGCCGTTGGTTGTGTTGTTCATGATTAAGCAAGTTTTCAACTTGCTTATGTAATTCAGCCCTTGAAACCAAGAAGTGTTTCCAGTATCGGGTACATAAGCAGAGACTGAAAGAATTAGTGGCTTCCCTTCCTCATAATTCAGTGTTGAGCTTTGAAAAGGAAGCCTGGCTTCTTGACAGGTTGTGTTAGCTTCTCTGGCTGGATTAGGAAGCACAGGCTTGGCTCTTGATGCCAGTTGGAGGCCCAGATATTACCAAGTGATTGTGTGTTGATGTGGGGAATGTTGTTTTCCTTGACCATCCCTGCAGCGGTGGAGGAATGCACTGAGAAAGGCTGCCTTGCACTGTCCTTGCTGGAGCTGCTGGGGTTCAACCTGACCTTTGTTTTTCTTGCCAGTCTTCTGGTCCTGATCCAAGTAAGACTTTGGTCCATTGTTGCTCCTTACACAACCTCTCACACAGGTCCTTGATATGAAATATCCTTGCTAGAAGCACCTTCTGCCCCAAAACATCAAACGAGCTTCACAGTGCTGTTTGATTTAGCTAAGCAGGGTCTCTTGGTCCCTTGCTCTCTGAGGAGATGTTGTTGGTCAGGTATGAAATCAGTGCACCATAGTGTCAGTGTTTCTTTTCCACAGCCTGTAGCAGCTGGGTCAGGAATTCCTGAAATTAAGTGCTACCTCAATGGGGTGAAGGTTCCAGGGGTTGTGCGACTGCGGACAGTGGTGTGCAAAGCTATGGGAGTGCTCTTCAGTGTGGCAGGAGGTAAGGAGGGCTCTGGTGTGTTGATCTTTTTGGGGGAAGGAGTCACTGAAGGGGGAAAAGTTCTTTCTCTGCTTACATAGGGCACAGAAGGCCCTGCCTTTCCAGTAAAATAATTTTGGTGGTTTGGAGCAGAGTCATGAGCCCTGAGTACATTTATAGAGTAGAGAATAAGCAGAAGGATTGGGACTATCAGGGAAAAAGGTGGTTTTCTGAGTGGGGTAGTCAGATGTGACTCTTTGTGGCACAATCCAAGAGAGAAACCTCAGAATGTTCCAGGACACATTGTCAGGAGCAGCTGAAGGCAGCAGGGCAGAATAACCTGGAGAGTTCAGAGTCCTTGTAACAGTTGTTTTTCAATGATCCACCCACTTGGAGTGCAAAATCTGTGCAAGTCTTCACAAACATTAGGGGTTGTTGAGGGAGCAGGGGGTCAGCACCTCCCTGTGAGGAGCTGGAGGCTTGGCACAGAGAGCTGTGCTGTGGTGTGGGAGTGGTGAGCTGATCTGTTCTGGCATTGTCAGCAGGGGAAGGTGGCAGTGGGGAAAGTGTGTTACCTCATGAGCCCTGTTTTTCCAGGTCTTTTTGTCGGGAAAGAGGGTCCAATGATTCACAGTGGTGCTGTCGTGGGTGCGGGCTTGCCACAGGTTAGTGCTGGCCTGAGTCACTGTCCTGGTCACGCCACTGCTTTGTAAGAGTAAGTTTCCATCTCCTGTGTTTCTAAATCTTTACTTTGTTTATAGTTCCAGAGCATCTCTTTGAGGAAGATCCAATTTAACTTTCCCTATTTCCGCAGTGACAGGTACTGTACCCAGGATGTGGAGGAGGGGAGAGGAGGATGAGTGAGCAGACTTCGTTGGAAGAAGGGTGGTGGGCTGGGGTGAACCAGTTAGTTGTTTTATCAGTTTCTTTTTAGAGTCCTGCAGTTTCATTCTGCAGGAAGACAACACCAGAATGTCAATCTTCAAAGCTGCTCTGGTCTCCATGTTCATAAATGTTCTCTTGTGCTGCTCAGCAGATCTCTACCCATTCAAACCTTTAATGTGGATGGTTGAATGGCTTCATTGTTGGGAACAAGCTCAGTTACTCACCCCTTATGATTAGGATCTACTACAGAGAAGGCTAATTCACCTGAATGTGAACAAATTCTTACCCTTTCCTTTCTGTAATTCTTTCAAGTGATGCTGGAGTCCATGGTTTGGGATGGTTCCTCACACGCTGGGCAGTTGTGTAGTACCAGAATTTTGCTCTGTGTTCATGCCCTACAGAAAGAGCACAATGCTGCAGCTTAATGAACAAATGGTGGTGTCCACCATGGCCAGCTTTGCTCCCAGCTCTCACTCCTGAATCCCTGGGATATATCCATAAATGGGGATGATTTCTTACTTTGCAGTAAGTAAAAATCTAAGCATCTCCGGAGCTCTAATTTGCTAAACTGAGATTGTTTTTCTCTTCATTTCAGGGATAAAAGGGATTTTGTATCTGCTGGAGCAGCTGCAGGGGTTGCAGCTGCCTTTGGAGCCCCAATTGGAGGCACTCTTTTTAGTTTGGAAGAAGGTTCCTCCTTCTGGAACCAGGGACTTACATGGAAAGTGGTGAGCGATGACTCTTTCTGTGTGTCTCTTCCTTGAGAAGAGGGCTCCCCTTGGGAGGGCTTGTCCATGAGGGTGTTGAGATTATCCTATCTCTTTGTGAGCTCTCTTGGCCTGCTCTGTCAGTGCTCCAGAACTGCTATAGATCAAGGGCAGAGATGAGCCTGGTATTATCTGGAGCTGTGGGACAGCTCTAGGCAGCAGATTTAGTGTAACTGGGAGAGAAGGCTTTTGGGCTTGGGCTCTCTGCAGTCTGATCCCTTCCACAGTCAGTTCCTTTCCCCAGGCGTAAGTCTCAAGGAAGAACTGACTGTGCCAATCTTAATTTTGGGAACCTTTACTTCCCTCCCCCCACCTTTTTTTTTTGTCCTACTTCCGCAGCTTTTCTGTTCCATGGCTGCCACCTTCACCCTAAATTTTTTCCGCTCTGGGATTCAGTTTGGAAGTTGGGGGTCTTTCCAGCTCCCTGGGCTACTGAACTTTGGGGAGTTTAAGGTAAGATTTATTGTTATTTCCCCACTCTCCAGTCTCTTGTTAGTCCCGTATTTCTGTCTGTTAGGTTGGAGGTTTCTTTTGGCACATGCCTGTATTTCAGTGGAAGGCACTTGGTACTAGCTGCAATACATTGATATCCTCAGACAGAATTGTTCCCCTTTGGTCTTAGCTACTCAAAATCTCCAGCTGTGGAGATAGAAGTGTTGGTAGTAAATTGCAGCAACTACTGTAATGTTTCTTTTTACACTTTTCTGTACAGTGCTCTCAGTCTGATAAGAAATGCCACCTCTGGACAGCTGTGGACTTGGGCTTCTTCATTCTGATGGGGATTGCAGGAGGTCTTCTTGGGGCCACCTTTAACTGCCTGAACAAGAGACTTGCCAAATACCGCATGCGCAATGTGCATCCCAAGCCAAAGCTGGTCAGGTATGTGTGCTGTCTTGAGTTTTTACAGGGATCTCTGCTCCCAAAAGTATCGGTCTAGAAGATCCAGTGAGGAGGATTGGAGGAGATCCCAGACTGGTTATTTTAAAAATCACAAAATGAAACCTTCACAGAACTAAAAACCAGATGTTACAGTCCCTGTAATTTTTTGATGACTCTGGTGGTACAGAGAGAATTGCAGTCCCTCTTACAAGGGCAGTGAAGGGAGCTCTTTATCAATAAAGGCTGAACAAACCAGAGCTTTTTCTCCATGCAGGATTTTATTGTGTCCTTGTCCAAACTGATGTGGAAGGAATAGCTGATCTCACTTTTTTTTTTTAATTATGTTGGTTAATTAAATCCACAATATCTGTGCTATTTAGGGAGGAAACTGCTGTGTTATTCTGAAAGTAGCTGTTTGTTTGCTCTAGACAGCTCCTAAACACAAAGCTCAGGTTTAAAAAGAAAAATAAGTGTATTTCAGCAGTTAGAAAAGAGATTGAGAGCCTGTGTGTCACCCTGCCCAGTCCTATCTACCCTTTTACCCTGTAAGGATGTAGAGAACATTGTTTCCATGTGAACAGCCTCATTACTGAACCCTGGGGCTTTTCATGTGTGACTGCTGTGTGTTCTCTGGACAGAAATAGCTTCTTTTTGGGGCAACCAATTAAAAAGGGAAGGTAAGGCAATCCCTGGGTCATAATTCAACTTGATTTGCAGTGTCCCTTGTTCTGATGCTAAGCTATGGTGACTGTTGCTTCTTGCAACCTTATCAAAGTCATGTGTAGAGCTGGGACTAGGTTACAGTTCTGAGTGTGGCATCAGTGTATGGTTTCTGTTGTGTCTTTCAGAGTCTTGGAGAGCTTGCTTGTGTCGTTGACCACCACCGTCGTGGTCTTTCTAGCCTCCATGGTTCTGGGGGAATGCCGGCAGATGTCTTCCAGCAGGCACAGTGGCAATGACACCCTGAGCCTGCAGGTGAGGGATTCTTATGTGAAGATTATATTCCCTGTTATACTGTTCACCCTGTAGAGTAGCACAGGCATGTAATGAGCTTTTGACAGCGTGCAGTACGTAACAGAACTGCAGTGAGAGCCTGTGGAGGGTTGCAGGAGCTTAGGTTAATAATGCAGGCTATATTGTGCTTTTGTACAAAGCAACTCAGGCTCTGAGTCAAGGAGCCCATTGATGTTGTAGGCCCCATCTCTGCTATTGATGTTTGATCTGAACTTCCCAAAGCATGGCTAACAGTAACAGAAGTGTTATTCCCATTCTGCCCAAAGGCTAATGTAGGAGACAGTCAATTTTAACCCTTTGTGTCTTTTGTGTCCTGCATTAGGATATATCAGAGGATGTAAATTCAAGCATCAAAACTTTTTTTTGTCCAAATGAAACGTACAATGACATGGCCACGCTCTTCTTCAACCCTCAGGAGTCAGCTATCCTGCAGCTCTTCCACCAGGACGGTGAGTAGTTAGGAGATTGCCTCATCCCATGCTTCAGAGATTCCTCTTACCTGGAATAGCCTTGTCATAAGCACCACAAGGCTAGGAGCATCTTCAGGCCTCCACGGCTCTGAAGCATTGCTAGTACAACTGGTGAAAGTCTCCTTGATGGGAAGAAAGGCCTGCTTTTCCTCTCTTTTCACTTACTCATTGTCTGCATGTATGTTTGGACTGGGAGACTCGGTAGCTGTTGTGAGATGAGCCTGCTGTGAGCTGAGGGGTGTATGGTGCAAGACTCTGTCTTGGACAGACCTGTGCCCCTTTAGTCATGATTCTTCTTGTGTTGCAGGTACTTTCAGCCCAGTCACCCTGTCCCTGTTCTTCCTTCTCTATTTCTTACTCTCCTGCTGGACATATGGGATCTCTGTGCCCAGTGGTCTGTTTGTACCATCACTGCTTTGTGGGGCTGCCTTCGGACGCCTGGTCGCCAACCTTCTCAAAAGGTGCATCAAGTGTGCGTGTGAGGAATGTGCTGCAGGTGCACCATGAGCTTTCAGGCAAGCTTTTCTAATCTGAAGGCTCTGTGCTTTGCTCTAGTTACATTGGCCTGGATCACATCTACTCAGGAACCTTTGCGCTGATCGGGGCAGCAGCATTCCTGGGAGGAGTGGTCCGCATGACCATCAGCCTGACCGTTATCCTCATCGAGTCCACCAACGAGATCACCTATGGGCTCCCCATAATGATCACTCTCATGGTGAGTGCAGGGCCTTAGCTCTGGCTTTCTGCAGACCACTTGAGCGTGTTCTGGCCCTGAATCTTGTTACTTCCAGGACTGTCATAAGCCAAGGAGTCTTGTACTCGGAGCAACAACTCAGTAGACTTCCTGTTTCCTATGCAGGTAGCCAAGTGGACAGGAGACTTCTTCAACAAAGGCATCTATGACATCCATGTGAACTTGCGAGGAGTGCCTCTTCTGGAGTGGGAAACAGGGGTGGAAATGGATAAGTAAGGCTGCTCTTCTTGGCCAGGCTGTGGGTTAGAGTTTGTGGTGGGGGTTCTTGCTCAGAAATGCTTTAATGCAGGGGGATGATGCTTCATCTCCAACAAACCTGGTGGCTCTGAGGAGCAACTGTGAGGGCTGCTGTGAGTCGTGCAACAGGCCTGCGGCAGGAAAGAGATACTGAAGCCCTTTCTGAGGGGGTGGATGGATGGAAATCTGCAGGGTGGGTTTGCGAGGTTCACCAAAAACTCTGTGAAAACATTCCATCGGACTTTGCTTCTTGTGGAGTGTCATCTTCTTCCCACCTATTGTCTCTTCCCAGTAGTGTTTAAAAAGTTCCTTCATTATGAGTTAGAACATTCTACCTTTCCTCTAGTGCATCACTGATACAATGTTCTGTTATTAAAAAGAAAAAAATTTAAAAATCAATTGTGCCATCACTGCTGATACCACAATGAAGCTGAGCACACAGGTGCAAGGAGCTAGCAGAACTTAACTGCACCAGACTCCTTCAGGATCTTGTTTAGGGACTGGTTTGTTTCCATGTTTGTTCATCACCAGCCTTCTGTCACTGACATGATGCATGCAGCAATCTTGGATTTCTGTTTCTTCAGACTACGAGCCAGTGACATCATGGAACCCAACTTGACATACGTGTACCCGCACACACGGATCCAGTCCCTTGTTAGCATCCTGCGCACAACTGTCCATCATGCCTTCCCTGTGGTGACGGAGAATCGGGGCAACGAGAGGGAGTTCATGAAGGGAAATCAACTGATAAGTAACAACATCAAATTTAAGGTAAAGAGTTGCTTGTTTGATAGGTTGAAGAGTAGAGAGCTTTGTTTTTCATACAAAATGGCCTTGCTTTAGTTATTTAGGCTTTTGGGCAGAATTCAGGTCAGGGATAAGCACCTACTGCGATACAAAATTTTTAAGAACTCCATTCCATTCTCTGGGTGATGGTAGAGACAAAAGAGTGGGCTGCATTCCTAGAGGCAGAAGTTAAGAGGACAAAGTAATCTGTTTAGGATAGATATGGAAAAGTTTGCTTTTGTTAATGAATTGCAGTCCTGTTGGCTATTCTTACAAGTCCTGCAGCAGCAGTGGCTAATGAACATGCTTTGTGGTGGCACAAAGCTATGATCAAGTAGTTCATAGTCACTCTTGGATAACTGTTGACTTGGTTAGTGAGTATCTGAAAATTGTTGTATCCAGAAATCCAGCATCCTCACCCGAGCTGGAGAGCAGCGCAAGCGTAGCCAGTCCATGAAATCCTACCCTTCGAGTGAGCTGCGTAACATGTGTGATGAGCACATAGCAACAGAGGAGCCTCCCGAAAAGGAGGATCTGCTACAACAAATGCTGGAGAGAAGGTGAGATCCTGGTAGGCACGAACCAGGAAACGGGGTTTTTCCATATGTTGAGATGTGTTGTACAGAATGCTTCATACAGTCTCTGTCATTCCACATGTCAGCGGAAACAGTGCTGGTATCCGTGTTTTAGAAGTGATTTGTCAGGTCTCAGGAGCCAATGCTCTGGCTCACACCTGTGACCAAGTCCCAGGCAAGTGGGTTGATTATGTCCAACCTCTTAAATTTCCTTCAAACACCTACACAGACATATTTCCTGGAGAGGATAGAGTACCTGGGAAGATCTCTGCAGAAATCGATGTCCTCTTGTCTGCAAGAATGTGAGAGCTCTGGAAAGCTCACTTATCCTAGCTAATGACCTGGTGTCACAATACTGATCCCTCATTTCTGGTAACTGGGCTGGGTCACCAGGCTTGCGTTGCTGTTGCTTCAAAGCAGAAGGCCAATCTAGTGAATCATTTTCTAAGTTAGTGATTGTGACTTCCATGAATGGCATCCTGACCCTGACATTTTGCCAGATGCTTTAGCTTTTATTAGAATCTGAATAATTTGGCACTGAAAATTGCTTTAGTAGCAAGTGATTTGAA
Organism: Gymnorhina tibicen; assembly: GCA_013399875.1. NCBI lineage: Eukaryota > Metazoa > Chordata > Aves > Passeriformes > Artamidae > Gymnorhina > Gymnorhina tibicen. Next base: position 129,804 of record VXAZ01006310.1, read on the forward strand.
ATTGAGTTAGGAGACTGTCCCGTTCTTCTGGTCTGACCACATAATGGCTCTTGACCCCTTTCTCCTATTTTGTTCTGTGGAGTGAAGACTTGCTTGTCCCTAGCAAGAGTCCCTGAAATGTTCAGGAGAAAGTTGCAAAGAGCTGAAATAGCTGCTCTTTTGGGAGTTGGAGTATGTGAAGCTTGTAACACATGGTGTTAAATCCATCACAGATACACTCCTTACCCCAACCTGTATCCTGACCAGTCTCCCAGTGAGGAGTGGACCATGGAGGAACGCTTCAGACCCTTGACCTTCCATGGCTTGATCTTGCGCTCACAGCTGGTCACCCTTCTTGACCGGGGGGTTTGCTACTCTGAAAGCCAGTCGGTGAGTCTTCCAGTTCAGGAATTGCAGCAGAGACATCCCTGCCTTCTCAGCTGAGGAGGTTGGGAACAATATTCATAGGCTGCCAAAAAGAATTTACCTATTTTTACACTTTAAGGAATGCACGTTTGTTTTAAAAGTTGCAGATAGGTAATGTGAATTCTCCCTTGCAGCTCTTAGAGTAAAGGAAGTTGAATTTCTGTTTAAGTATCCCCAGGAAAGGGACAGCCACTGTTTAAAAAGTAGTCCAGCAGACCCATTTGTTGCATAAAGATGTCATCGTGTCAGAACTGGAGAACAGAGGGCAGATACTAAATGCCAACAGAGCACCCAGCTGTATATACTGTGTGTTCTACTGCTGTGTGTTGAGATCTTACCAGAACAATGTCAGCTGTGTCACTGAGATCAGTGAGAGTATCTGAGGCCCAGTTCCCACAAGGCTGATTTCCTGCTGCCCTCCAGTGTCAAGTGTAGATTTGTCAGAGGCTGGGGAGCAGGTCCATTCTCTGTCAGCTAAAGGCCTGCATTGGTTTGGGTTACAGCACCTCTGCAGAAGATGGATGTGTAGGTGTGGGAGGAGAAGGAGATCTGGGGGAGCAATTGTGGGGCATGGTTTGCTGTGCTGCTTGCAGCACCTGTGTTGTCTGGAATGGTGTTCCAGACAACACATGGGTTCAATGGGGTTTGTTTTAATTGCAGAGTGCAAGTCAGCCCCGTTTGTCCCACGCAGAGATGTCAGAGGATTATCCTCGCTATCCAGATATCCATGATCTGGACCTCACATTGCTGAACCCTCGTATGATAGTGGTAAGATATGCACTGCAGTGTGACAGTGTCTTCTGATATATATTTACAACTGCCCAAAGCCTTTAAAAAACCTTGAGAGCATGCTTAGTACACCTTCTAGTGCAGTGACCAACATCCTGTGCTCCTCAAGTACTCAGCCTTCTCTGCATGTGGAAATTCCCTGCTATGAGGTAACAGTATCTATTGTTGCTTTACTTTTAGAATGAGGTGTTGCCTGTCCAGTTTAACTTCCCAACAAACCAAACCAAAATAATGTCATATTTGTGCAGAAATAGAAGATGATCACGGTCAAATACCCTGTCCAGGCATCAGTGCCGTGGAGGACTTGTAGGAATTGCTTGTTGGTGATTCCAAGAGACAGTGAAAATGCGTCTTGTAAATAACATGATTGTTTTTCTTTCTTAGGATGTCACCCCATACATGAACCCATCACCCTTTACTGTCTCTCCAAATACTCATGTGTCACAAGTCTTCAACCTGTTCAGGACAATGGGACTCAGGCATTTACCGGTTGTGAATGCAGTTGGAGAGGTGAGTCCTTGTCTTGTCTTAGCTGAGCAAGTAGGCCACAGTGTTTGTGCAACATTTTCCGTCTTTGGGACAACTAAGATCTCTTCTAACATCAAACAGAAAGGCTTTACAGAGATCAGAATGTGATCTTTTTAGGGCCCTGAAGGCTTGTTGATTACTGTGATTTTGTTACCATTTTTTGTGTCCCAGCCTACTTCCCCTTTACCTGCAAAGAGCAGGATGTGCATCTCTTCTGTCTCAGGTGTGCAGCCTGTAGAAGTTGTCCCATTCTTGTATCTGTTGAGAAGCCTTGAGCTCATCAGAGGCCACTAATTTGCCTTTCCTTTCACAGCTTTATTCAAGGCCAAGAGCAAAATTTCCTATATGTTGGGGCAAGAGGTTTGTCTGTAGGAAGGGAATTGTAGTCTGTTCCTACTCACAGGAGCAGCAAAGCAAAAGAGTGTTCAAATGGTTTGTGCTTGACTCACTGTCCTTGTCTCTTTGCCATCTACAATGCTCAGGAACAGTCAGTAGATGTCAGCAACGTCCTATAACCACAATGAGAAACTGTTTCCTTTAAGCCTGACCTGGTCTGTGTGAGGCAGCACTGCTTTTTCTGCCTCAGGGTTACCCGTAGTTACTCAGCAGAGCCTGTGAGTTGCGAACAAGAGCTTGTTCCATTTTAGTACAAGATGCTCTTGCAGTACTAGAGAACCTAGTTCTAAACTTTTTCAGTGTGTAAAGTCAGTGAGGTGTTTCATCAGCTGAAATGTGTGGTTTGACTGCTTCCACAGCAGACTAAGAGAGGTTCCCTTTTGTCACCTGCCAGCGTGCTGTCACCTTTTAGCTAGTCTTGACCATTTCTCTGTTTTGGCATTTAGAGCTTCCTTGAATGTATCTGATAGGAGCTATCTGAAGTCATGCCATGTGGAATACCAGAAATGTCTTGAATGAAGCCATAAAAGACAGCTTTGTTATTTCCAATTGCAGTTTTCACTTGCCGACGGATTTAGTTACATCCTTATGCCATCTGACATAGAAAGGATTTCCTGTCCCAGGCAGGGGGCCCTGCTGGTTCCAGACACCACAGCAATAGTTAAGCTGTTTGTTTGGGTAGTTAAATCAGCATTCTTGCCTAGAGAGTAAGTGTTGGGAGAGGAAGGGACGTTGTTTCTGTGAATTTGAACTTGAATCCACTCTAACTCAGCACTGGTCAAGAACTGCTTTCAGGTTTCCTCCTTCTGGGGGGTTGAAAAGAATGACCACTCTGTTGTGGATGTCTCTTAGTGGCACATCTCTGATACCAACTTGTATATTTTCTTCCTCTTTTCTTCCTATTTAAGGTTGTTGGGATAATCACTCGGCACAACCTGACCCATGAATTCCTGCAGGCAAGACTGAGACAACACTATCAGACCATTTGATGCCCCTGCCCCACTGTCAGTGTGGCTTCCTCCCTCCTCCAAGCCTGCATACACGCTCGCATTCTGCTTGGACCTCACAAGGCCCAGGACTTGCCGTTTGGCTTCTCACATGCATATCAAGCCTGGGGAACTGGAAAACATCTTGCTAGCCAGAGAATTAGAGGAGCTGCCTGAGTCCAGAGCTGTTGATTGGCCTCAGGCACTTGGTTTGACAATTCTTGATCCAGGTGTTTTCTTCCCCTGTCCCCCAGTTATCTCCTTCCATCAGATGTTGTCCTGACACTGCGTGTTCTGCCATTTTTTGGAGGTTTTCTTAAGAGTTGGAAAAAAGAAGCATCTCCACTGTGTCCTCCACTGTGGGCAAAGAACTGCAGGATCTTTCCCTTCCTCCTGTATAACTGCCTTTTCCTCTCCTTCCCTTGTTTCTGCAACTGTTGCCTTATTTGTGTGAGAAGGGGGTTGCTGTCACAGCTGAGAGGAGATACTGAAGTTTGCAGATATCAAATAGCTGCTCTGGAGGATGGTTTTTTGCAAAAGCAGTATTAAAAAAATCCAGTGTTTTGGAAATATACCTCTCTTTGCAAGTGTTCCCCTTGGCCCATGTTTTTTCACTCTGGCTTCATTTGTTCTTAATTTCTTTCCTTCTTTCATGAGGAGATGTTTCTGCTGTGATGCTTTTGACAGCAGATGACTTTTGAGAGCAGCTCAGCAGATTTGGAGTTCAAAATTGGTTGCATTTCAGTTACTGTTTGGGTTTATAAATATTTAATATGTTTGCAAAGCATCTCAGAGAAGAGAGATCTCTTTCCTGTTAGCTGTTGCTATTATCTCCCTGTAAGAGACTCTTCTAAGGCGCTTGGTGGCACTCCACTTTGACGTTCTTGTATTTCTTGGCATTTGTGGTGCTTTGTCCTCGCACTGCTCAAACAGTAAGAGCCTGGGACACCTTTCCAGCTGGAGTCAGAGACCAGGGAACCTGCAGTGCTTTCTGGAGGCAAATAGAACTGAAGGTCTCTGGGCTTGGTTAAATTATCTCTGTGTCATGAGAGGAGCTGCTGTAGTTTCAGGCTGCCATAAGGAGGGATACTTGGTGCTGGTGACTAAGGCAGGAAGGATCTGCTGCCAGTGATAAGTGGAGCTGTCTGTGCTCTAAAAATGCTTGGGGTAATGTTTGCAACTGCAACAATCTCTGAGGGTAAAATCAGCACTTAGGAGCCAGTTGTAGCCAGTTCAGTGCTTTAGCAGGTACCATCCTGGCCAGCACCTGTATTGTTCCAGCAGGCACCTGCCCTCCTGAGTTCTCTGTGCAGATAACCCTCAGTGGGAAGCCAGTGCTGTGCCTCAGGGACTGCAGAACTGATTGTCTTGATAAAGCACAGAGCATTCTCTCAGCCAAGAGACTGGGCCAAGTTACATGGGGAATGTATTCCAGAAAAGCTTCTACACAGCCTCTGAGCCCTCCAATTAACCTGTTGTCTGCCATAAGCAACTAGGTAGGTGGGAATTGGGACAGAAGGAAGGCAGACTTTGTTGATTTTCTGTATTTCCTTAGAGCATAGGAGTTGGCATCAGCTACCACTCTTGATTTGCAAGTTCTTTCCCTGTAAGTAGAGTAAGGATGTTTGTTCTGTCTGGACAGTCTCTGCTGGTGATGTCTAAAATGCCTGTGCTCCCTGAGCTCTGATCTTACTCTGAGCTATCCCAGGAAACTTCCAGCACCCATTTGCACTCCCTGAAGCTGGACTCTAGGTTTGAAATATGCTTATGTTAGGCTACCTTTCATTCAAAGGATTTGTGCTCCTGGGTAGTTAAAAATCACAGGAATCCTGTTTTTGTGGGATTTCAAGAATGTCCTGTGTCTCTCCATGACAAATATTTTTCCTCTTGCTCATGTTGAGTGAGCGTGTTTTGGAAGGGAAGGTTCCTTCTCTTCCTGCACACGAATAGGGCTCCTTAGGTTGTTTGCACTGAGCTGGTCCTTTTTTATTTCTGTACACAAACAGCAGGATATTTTGCTGCAGGATGTCTTTGTCATTGCTGCTGAGGCTGGAGTTAGGCAATCCAGACAAGTCAGGCTGGAGAATCTTGTCAAGGTTTTTCTGGGCACCAGATACTTCCCCATGAGAAGGCACCTTGCCTTCAACCTGTTGGCAGCACTGTTTGCTCTGCCTGGACATCTCATTCAAATGTTTCAGCTAGAAAACACACCCTTTCATTCTTTCAAAAAGAAGTTTTCAGTGAGGGTGGTGGGTGACCCTGTCAGCTGCTTTAAAGGGAAATCTCAGCATGCAGTTACTGTTCTGTAGCCTGCAGAAAAGGAATTACAAGTTCACCTGACATTTGGAGATGCAGCATTTCTCTTCTGATGAGGACTGATGCCAAGGGACTTGTGTTGAATCAGTCTTTTTCTCACACTTTAGTTACTTAATTCCTTTCTTACAACACACTGCTTCTACCCTGGCTCTAGTTGCTTAGTGATTTACCAAGAAATTCACTCTAACATAGGTGCCTGTAACATTTTAACAGAGCACCACTAAGGGAAAAATAATCCAGAACTGGATTAGTTCTGATGGCAAGGTTAGGGGGTTAGTCTCGGGCCTTCTCCCTTGTCTCGTGGTTTCCTGTGCAGTGTTAATTATGCAGTTTTGAATTATTAATTACTGTCAGTCATTCCAATGGTAGCAACTTACCTTTCCATTTATTTTTTATTTGCACTGTTTTTTGTTACGATGTAAGCTAATTCATGGTGTGTGTATATAAATTGTATTTTTTTTTTAAATTTGTATGAGTATATTTTTATTTGAACTATGGCACTTGGGAAGTATTCATGTAACTGTAACATGTCTGAGAGTAAAATGTTTGTGTGTCTCCTTCAGCACTTTCAAGGCCTTTTGATGTTTCTAGTATTGTTTTATTTTTGCCCTTTTGATGTTTCTAGTATTGTTTTATTTTTGCCCTTTATGATAATAAAGCTAGTAGAACATGGCAACATGCAAGAGCATGGTTTGAGGTAGTTGGGTGGTTGCTATTTATGAGCTGTCTGGATCTAACAGTTTGTGCAGAAGGTGCTCTTAGACTAGGCAGAGAGGAATGGCTGTGATCCTTTAGGTTGTGACCACTGTAGTTCTACATTCTCTCACAACAGCTGTTTCAAAGGAGGGAATTGCCATGTTTGATAAGGAGCTAAACTGTGCACATTGTGCTGCTTTTCTTACCTGAGAACTCACCTTCCTCCCAGTAAGTTAATGAAAGAGGTTTAGAGTACAGTGTGGCACCTCTTGTTTTACAGTTGGCTTCTCCAGGATGTGAAAGATGTTAATTTCATCTTTAGTGTTTATTTAGTTTGTGTTTATCTTTCCTGCTTTGTCCTGCTGTCTACCTTACAGAAAAGAATTTATGACAGTTTTTGAGCTTTCATCACATGCTTACAAGCCAAAAATGTAAATATAGTCTTTGAGCACTGTAGAAATATCTGACCCTAAAAGCTCACTGCCTTTCCGTGTTTCTGTGGATCAGGGGGGCTGTGTTGTACAGGATGCATGTAGTAACTCTCTGAGGCACTCTCACACAGAGTTAGCCAGCAACTTGTCTAGCTCCTGCCCTCTGGCTCTCCCTTGGTGGGTATGTAATGCCAGGGAAAGCCTGAGATACGTAAAACCATCTCTTGAGAGGGAATGGCAGAAAATCTGGTTTGGGGAGCTAAACAAGTGCCACGGTGGTCTTAACTAAGCAAGGAATAGGAAGGATACCTAGCAAGGGTAGGAAGTAGTCATCAGGAGAAAGGACTGGGGAACTCTGCTTCAGCTTTGTTCTGCCTTTGGTCATAAATGCAGCAGCATAGGAGGGAATGGGAGAGGTTTATAGACTCGTTGAATCCAACCGTGTGTCATTGTCCCTGTAATGGCACACTGGGGCTCTAGCAGAAAAATTTAGTGGTGTTCAGTGAGATTATTACTATTTTTTTAATTTTTGCTTTGCTAGCAGGATACAAGCTGCCTCTTCAGTGTGTGTGCATTCCCATACAGGCATGTACATTCCCATACAGGTGTGTGTGCATTCCCAGGCATGGATCGTGCAACATGCACTGGAAGGAACAGAGGATGGCTACCCGGAGCTTTGGCTGTGCAGGGATGTAAGGAGAGAGTGAAGCTGCTCTTCTTGTCCAGGGTGCTGAAGGGCTTTTCAGCGGCGGTGGGGGATACACTCAGTCTCCTCTGCACCCACTGTTTGTTCAAATGCAGTGTGTGAAAAGGCTTACTGGGAGCTGGGATGAGATGTCAGTGAGCTCCACCACTGTCTGGGAAGGGAGGAGAGTCGGTCAGTGAGGTTTGGATGTTGAGATCACAGTTTAAAAGTGAGTAGGATGTCCCTTTTTCCAGGCTGTTTCAATTGCTTTATGGGCTATATATGGTTTAACACACATCTTACTGATCCTTTAAACATTTTGGAGCAGAGACTGGAAACCATATATGCCAGTTTCAGTAGAAAACAATACTGTGTTGAAAACTCATGACTAACAGATGAGACATGACAACCTTGAGACCTTTGTTGAATCCCCCAGCAGCTCTTTGATGCCTGTACTAGAGAATATCTCTCTGGGATGGCCGAATTAACATACCAGTTTTATGTTTCTTTTCTATCCTCCCAATTCCCAGCATAGCAGGCCTGACTCTAGCTGCCTTCCCACTACCTTCTGTTTTCATAAACTTCCCCTCCTCCCCACTCTGCTTTTTCTGTACGGGATTGTGCTGATTTTCTGAGAAAGCAGTCAGGAGATGGTAATAGAGAGGGAAGGTCTTACAAATCTTCCTTCTTTCCCACATAAAAGTGTGGGACACACTTATCAAGCAGATGTCAATCAGCAAAGGCCTTTAGGGGCTAAGATTCAGGGTAAGTAAATCAAGCAAGCTGGCTGTGGCCAGATTGGGATGTGAACTGGCACAGCTCCACATCTCCCTGCAGCAGCGGAGGGTATGTGCCCTGTACTTCACGTATGATTTCTTAGAGAAACCAAGCAGTGCTGACAGTTCCTCTTGGTGTTCTTGCCTGACAACTTGGATTTCAGTGGAAGCATTTAGTTTAGTGGGAAGCTAGATAGGGATAGTGCAGTGTCCGAGGGGCAAAGAAACTGTCAAATTGATTTGCAAGTATACCCTACACCAGGCAGACCCCTATTCCGAACAAGGCTCATGCCTTACAGAGTGCATGAAGCACGCTAGTGGAATTACTGTGTTTCAGAGTCCAAAGGAAAGCAAGCTGCTGAATTATGCACTGCCAGTCATGGGTACTGAAAAATGCTGTTAGGAAGTTAGAATGAAGTCTGGCAGGGCAGGAGGTGGCAACTGTCATTATAGCTGTATGGAGGGTGTTAGCCTGGTCCTTCTCTGGTCCCACTGGGATATTTCTTCGTTTACATGATGGCTGTTCCCAAGATTCTTCCCTGCTTTCTCTGATCCAGCTCTCACAGCAACAGTGGCAGCTTTGCCTGTCCTTGGGGGTGATGTTCTTTGCCTGTAGAGCTGATTAGTGTCAAGTTTCTCCCATTCAGCTTTCTGCAGTGCTTGCTCCTGAGTGCAGCACTATTCTGACCTGGCTGTGAGATTTCCCTGAGGATGCTTTACAGCTCAGTGTGTGTATGGGAGTAGCAGTAAAAATCCAGTCAGAGATCCTTTTCTCCTCGATTACTTACCCTCAGTTAAATTCTCCCAGACCGTATGGTCTATTAACATACTGTCTGCAAGCCAATACAGACTTGTTCCAACAGGAACTGGCTTGCTGCTAATACTGGACCCACCTGGCTTTAGGTCAGGCAGCATTGCCTCTTCTTGCCATTTGTAGCACATTCCACTGAACTAATCAGTGTTTTGTGCCTTGGGGGGCTGATAGGGAGGGACAGTTTACAGTGTCTGTGCAAGTTGTGCTTGACTGGGTAAAATTCAGCTCCAGCAAGAGCTATTGTTAGAGTACTTGGATTGCTTTTACTTTTCAGCAGCACAGGGGAAGTCAGGCTGTTGCCCATTGCTGGTGAGGAAGGATCCACCTGCATGTTCCCATTGTGCTGCAGTGGGTGTGTTTGGAAAGCCTTTTTAGAAGACGAAGCCCCATTGTCCCCACAAGGGCTCCCCAAAGGGTGACTTCACACCCCCTTGATCTGTGAAATTGAGTAAATGCAGTCACTGCAGCGTTCACTGCAGAGATGTCTCATGGATGCTGCTGGGAATCTTAACCTGGGAATTTTTTCTCCTGTCAGGGAAACCTGTGTGGACACTATTCCACAGAGTATTTTATCTGTAGCTGGTGCTGCTGGAAAGCAAGGATATGTATCACACTGTCTGTAGTTTCCTATTGGAGTGGAGCAAAATTATTCCCTCAGATTAGACTTGTGCCCTTCTTCCCTAGGAAAGAATCACCAGGCCCAGTGTGGAGCACACAGATCCCTCTTGGAGGCCATGTCAGTAGTGCAGGCAGTGACTGGGAGGGTGGCTTGTTGGAAATGTGATGTGTGACATGAGTCCTAACCAAGTGTTGCAGCAGCCTTAGCTGTGACTGGCCCTGTGCAGGAGGGGTGTGCACTTGAATTTACCCTTTCCCTGGAGCTGTGGTCCCTGAGAGCTCTTGTCAGCAGCTCTGGAATACCTGCCTTCCAACACCTTATCCTCACCAGGTAGTATTTCTGTCCCCATGTGCATTTGCATAAGCAAAGTCAGAATTGGACTGTTCCAGCTGAGTCTGTCCTGGTGCTGCCTTCTTAAGCCCTGAACAAGCTTTCCAGGTTATTCAGGTACATGGGAATGAGACTGGGAATGTACTGAGATTATGGGAATGAGACTCATGAGGTGCTCAAAATAACACAGTCCTAGCAGTACGTGCAGTCAATCACAGGACAGTTGTGTTGAGCTGGGCTTGATGCCATTGCCAGGGCTCACATGGAGATCCAAACTCTTTGTTCCTTGGGATGCTGACTGAATGTGGTTTTGGCAATATTAACTTCTTTGTTGCGGTGCTAGAATATGTTTGGGGTCAAATTCAGCTCCCAGTTGTGAAATCTAGCAACTAAGGTTAAGTAAACCTTAATCAGACTTCCAGTGTTCCCATTAGCCATGTTAGAACAGCTTTGTGAGGGGCCGTTCCCAGAAAGTGATAAATGTTCTGTACAAGCTGCTTTGTAGTTGAGTGATCCCACCTGCCCTCTCATGAGGAATATCATGATAGTATTCAAACCCTTTGAGGATCCTTCAAGAAATTCTCAGAATCAGCATCTCAGTCACATGCAGAGTGAGACAAGACACAGTTAATGATTTATCTTTCTGTTGGTGCTCGTAACCTTTATTTGGTCACTGCTAGAAAGCATATACAATGAATTCCCTTTCCTCCCTCTGGTTATCTTGAAACTTGTGGAGTGTTATGTTTTTTCTTATTTCTTTTCACATAAATTTTGCTTACACGAGGCATTTATGGCAATTCCTGTGACCGAATAATCTAAACCAGCAAAAGGACTCTCTTATTATTGAAACCCTGTCTATAGGAAGACTCATGATGGTCTTTCAGTGTTAAGCAAGGTTTTTTTTTCCTGCTAATCGTTAAGCATTTCTTAGTGCAGAGGAAAAGCCTCTAGTGAAACTAAACTCATTTTCATTTTTACCAAGTTCATGCTTTTTCTGTCTCATGTAAGTAAGTAAGATATTCTGAGTATCAGAATATCAACAAAACTTAAGATTTTGACCTTGGGAAAATACAAGAAAATTTAATGCAACAGACAGGAGAGAGGTCCGGCACAGATGTCTAATGTGTTAGTTTTATTTAAAGATGGTCTTTTGGTGCTAGCGTAAGAAATGTTCTTTAAAAAACAGCAAATAAATAAATAAATAAATAAATAAGAATAGGAATAACTTTCTGTTGAGGAGCTTAGAAAGCATCTGGCTTTCATCTTGGGAGGAAGGGGTACTGTAAAGCATTCTTCAGAGCAGGGAATAGGGAGGTTGATCCTAATTTCTCCGGGAACCTGCAAACCAAGCATGAAATAAATGTTACTAGAATCTGTTTCTGTCTTGCTACGTGTCACCATTGTCAGCAGTGCTTTTAAAAAACCAATACTAGCTTAAATATTAGGCTTAAATTAATTCCATTCTCAAACTGTGTCTTCTTAAAGACTTAAATGAGAAGCTGCTCCTCCCCTGTCCCATGGCACAGACATGGTCTGTGCTATTCAGTGAAATGGCTTAGACAGGACTCACCATTGCAACCCATCCCACTCAGGGAGCCAATCCGATCAATCCTCCTCCCAAAACAGCCCGAATCTCTCATCATCCTGGGCATCTGCAGCCCCCTCAGTCTCTTGAGGAAGGGGTCCCTGTAGGACAGAGGAGTGTTGGGTGCAAGCCTGCGTTCAGCCTGCTGGTCGTCACTGTCATCGATGAGTTCTGACAGGATCTCCTCCTGGGTTTTGGGTTCCTGCAGGTCAGGATTGGACTCCAGGGCTTCGATCATTGCAAACTTATCCTCCAGTCTCTCCAGCAGAGCCTGTAAGAGAAGGATTAAATTAATGAAAGTCCTTGTTTTGTGGTCATTTGCTAACTCTTCCAGTCATTCTTTTCTGCATTCATCAATGGTCCAATAGCCCACCCTAGGGAGACTGACAGGTTCGATCCCAGCCTTACTTGTGGTCGTTGGGCTCTGTCCTCTGCATTATATCCCTGTTCACAGTAATTCCATCTATGGGAAGATATAGCTTCAGCTAGTGAACTGAATGAAGCTGCTTGCCACCAGGTGTATCTTACTGGCAAGGTTAGAAGACATCTCGGCAGAGAAGAAAATGCCGTATGTGGGTTGCACAGGAGATACCACTCAGCCCACCAGTGGTACACAGTCTGAGAGGACCTCTAGCCACATAGCCCACTCCCACGTTCTCAGAAGTTGCTGCTTTGTCACCCCTGGTTATTTCAACGGACATCTTTTGGAGAAGCTCTTGGTGTTTTCACTAATCTCTGCCCCAGGGGTTACAGGATTGCTACTCCTTAAAGTAACTGAAAATACCTGTATGGTAAATTCAATTCGTGCCTGTTGTGTGATTGCTTCCTGGGTACCATTCTTTGTAATTTGTAAAGCTTTGTGTAACTGGATTCAGGTAACCTCCTCAAGGGCAGCTCAAGCAATTAGAGGAATGTAGTTGCCCATCTCTAGAATTTGAAAAGAGGAATGAGCCTTAATGGCTTGCCTGACAGTGAGTGCATTTGGAAGCCACTCTTTCTGGCTGCTGGAAACAGCCCAGAGGCAGTTTGAGCTTCCACTGTCCTTACCAGCACAGGGAGTATGTTCTTAGGGCTTGAGAACAGCTTTGAGAAGCTGGTCACTGGTACCAGCCCAAGGAAAGGTTTGAGCTTTTAGATTCCATCAGTCTCAAGCTTGTACTGTGCTGCAACAATGGATTTTCTCTATTATTTATTAAAATTCTTAGCTGGTAACGTTATAGCTCTGGAAGCTTTTCTGAATGAGCCACCCTAAATGATTATGTTATTCCTCTAGTAATATTTCTAAAAGTTTGTCTTTGGGTGCTCCACTTTACCGCGTCATTGCTCATCCATATGCAACCAGATCTCTCAAACAAAGCTAGAGCCATATGGCTGCCCTACGTCACTGTTCTGCCATTTAGTGGGATAGACAGGACCCCACCACAAAGTTTTCTATTTGCTCTTATGGAGCTACTCTGATGATTTTTTTCTTTGCCTGGAACTTTGTTCCCAGGAAGATGTATCTTTAAAAGAAAAAGAACCAAAACCCCAAAGAAGACATCCTACAACATCACAATTTTGGTTCCCACTACTGCCCAGGAGCTTGGGTGAACCCAACATGGGAGGATATTGCCCTACAGAGCTTCTCTGAACCCTTTTGAAGAGCTGAGGCTTTGTCCCTCGACATATGATGGCTGATGTGGTTATTGCAGTCCGATCATGCAAAAGGAAGGCAAAGCACTACCTCACACTCTGCTAAGCACCCCAAAAGTTTAACCTTGCAAAATGAGAGTCCTCACCTCCATGCTGGCCAGTTCTTTGGCAGGGCTGAGGCTGTAGATAGGGTTGGCTCTGCTGGACTGGAGCTGGATGAGCAGCACCAAGAAGAAGCCATAGGAAAATGAGCCCTTAGTGTCCATGGCTCTGACTTCGCTGGGAACAGGGAAGTTCAAGCTGCTTCTTCTGAGATGTCCTTTCAAGTCTCTCTCTTGTCCTGTCGTCTCTCTTCTGAAGCTTGTCTTTTATACTCTTTGGGTGATCCCTGCTTCCTAGGTTATCAGTGGGTTTATCTTGGGCACATTCCAGTCCCACTGCAGGCATGCAGCTCTGTCAAGGGAAGATTCCCTTTATTAGCTGTCATTAGGCAGCAGCTGCTGTTGCTGAGGAATGTATGTCACAAGTCAGTGATTTCATGTCACTCCCCCTCCTCTAGATACCGGGCGCTGTGATTACATAGTCCAGTTGGAAATTCTTAGCAATTCTCTTTCAAGAGACCCCTATGGTCAGATTTACAGAGATGGGAAACAATCCTGAAACTGCTCTAAACTTTGCTCAGTTAGAAGATTTCCCTAAGGAAATTGCCTTTTACAGGGGAAACAGGCTTTCAGATGCGTATTTGGTGAAGAGTCAAGAATGAAGATAAATCGACTTTTAGGACGCCTAAAGTATTGTGCACGCTTTCCTTCTATATATGGAATATGCGCGGCCACCGCATACCACGGAGTGTGCTGAAAATCCCAGATTTGGGCCACTTCTCTTTTCCGATTGCTACTGAGGTGATTTCACCATTGAGGCTTTGTATTTGTGTGTTACCAACAAGAGCAGCACCTCAATCTGCACCTCAGTGCAGACTGACTGTGAGGACAGCGAGTGCCTCCAGCCCTCTGCAACAGCCGGCTTCAACACCACTGAGAAACACTAGTGTTTATTAACAGCCAAATGTTTAAATAGTGGGATTTCTTTAAGCATCGATGGTAAGGCTTGACCCTGCACCAAGAGAATTTAAAAAACAGGCAGCCAGATTCAGCAATAATCTTCTTTTACCTTCATACAAGAAAGAAACTTGCTCGATGAGAACTTAAATAGATGGCTTTTGGTGTTATTCAGAAAGGTATCAGAATCTGTCCCAAAGGAAGAATGGATGAATTTATGTATATGTGTGTTTTGTGTGGAATTAAAAATCTTTCATTTAATATATTAAAAACAACAAGTATTTGTTTCTTTAAGTGCTGAATGTCTTAAAATTAGCTAGAAGCTGCCTATTCTTAAATGAGAAATTACAAAAGTACAGAATTGCTTCAAATTCCTCTTCCATTGGTGTCTTTGTGCATATAGTACAACTAAAAATTAATCTTTTTACAGAAATGCAAGAGAGTTCTAAATCATGAAGCAATGGCTTGCATTTTCCTAATGTTTCTTGTTACTTTAAATTGAAACAGCAGCAAATGTATAAGTTGAATGTCAGCCTAGTAATAATTTGTTGACTCTTCATATGAACATAGATCTTGAAAGAATCTCCTGAGTACACTTTCAAAATAATAATAGAATGTTAAAGTATTTCCCATGTCTTAAATGTCTAACATGGTGTTTATGTACAAACATGTGCACATACTGTTCACATGATCAGCTACCAAAATTATGCTAGAAGGGACATTCTCAAGGTTGTGAAGTCATGCTCAAATGCTTCTTTTTCTTAATATAGACTGAAGTCAGCCCAACTCTGTGTATGTTCTGATGAAGCCCTTTATTATAAGAGCTCTCTCTATTTTTCCTCAATGCTTTATTTTTTTAGAACATGGAGGCAATACTAGTTTTTTGTATTATTGTGTGCTCCAACACTTTCTTATTTTGTGCTTTTAAAAAAGAACTGAGATCCTGATAGCTTCTTTTTTTAATTAACACTCTATACTGCAGTGTATACTACTGATTAATTCATTAATTAGTAACAAGTATTCTCTTCCTGCTGCCCTGGTGTGTGTATGTTTGTTTGTGCCAAGGTGTAACTTTGTTTTGTAAACTGCAAAAGTGGGAGAAGATACAACAGAATTATTCATTAATTTTGAGTGTTCAATTTAAGATAATTAGAATCTGTTATTGTTGTAATTTTTGTTTCTTTCCTTTCTCACCCCCCCACGCACTAAGTATTTTCTAGTGCTCTGTACAAAAACATTTTGTAGCTTGCTCTGAGTTTTCCTTTGTGTCTGTTTTTTTTTTTGGTACAGCAGCCCCTGGGACACAAACCCAGCAGCAAGAAATTGAGGGACGCAATATTAATCTCAAATGTGAAATATTTTGCTTTGAGTGACCTGTCCCTGTGAAACAATCTAATTTTCCAGGATTTTAGTCATTAAGTCAGACCCTGAGATACTCTGCTCTTTACTGGTTTGTTCCTTTTCATCTTCTGTGTTCCATAGCAGATAAATAAGATGCAGCAGCATGACTTCAGCCTCGACAGCACTTTTCTAAGACAGGGAGCTTTTGTGCTCTATTTTGTGTACAATGTAGTGAAGTGTAGAGATGGGATAAAATGGCTGCCTGTCACAGTAGCTGTTGTATTTTCACAGCCAAATTTTGCCCTCAATTATCCATCTTGTGGTTCTGCCAAAGCAAATGGGGTGTGAAATGTCAGAACTCAGCTCATCAGTGTTAAAGCTATAAAATTCACTTGTTTGTTTATCTCAGTGTCATCACCCTGGTGAATTAATATGAACTTTAGGCTTTATAGCCCAGCTGTGGAGAGTCAAGATCTAGGCATTGCCCATGCTCAGCTGGGCGTTTCCCTAGTAAAATGTCTGCCTTAACAGGGCAGCAGGTTCTTCTAAAAAGCTTACTGTGACTGGTTTTAGGGTTGGGAATCTGGCACATTTCCCCCACAAATGGGTATGGGATGGGAGGTGTGGGGACACGAGGCTCTGTTAGAGCAGCTCTGGTTGCTCAGATCAGAGAGGGAGAGCACTGAGGGTGCTGCTGGCAGCCTGTGTGTGGATCCTGTGATGAGGAGGATGGACAGAGCTCAGCTGAGGTGACATTGCCCCTTCCCCAGCAAGATGATTCTGTCCTTGTTTTTCAGCCCTGTAAGGCTGAAAGGACCATAAACCTGGGGATTGGTGCCATGTGCGTTCCATCTGCTGATGGATAGACCTGCCCTAAGTGCTACCCTGACCTGCTGCACATCCTTCCAGTGCTGTCCATTTTCCTACTGCCATTCTGCGCTGAAGAGTGTGAGCTGGTTGTACAGAGCCTCCTGTTCTGAGGAAGAGGCTGGATTTGGATTCCTTTCATCTTCCAGTGACAAAACCTTTGACAAAACTATGCCACACTCCACCCACGCTCTCTTTCTCTGCACTTTATTGAGAAGGAAATGAAGAGATGAGGCCATCAGACAAGAATCAAAACAGGAATGTAAAAATGTCTGGAGTGGCCATACTGCAATTAAGTGGTGCCTCACTTTTTCCAAGGGGAGAAATTAATTTTCATCCTAAACACGGATTGTTTCTCCTGGTGATCGGGATATATTATCTCTGTGTTGCGACTGCCCCTTCCTTTGCTGGACTTTCCAGGCTCCGTGCAGGCTGCGGGGAGCCCCGGGAAGGCGGAGGGAGCCCGGCGGGGCCGGCGCTCGGCGTGCGGGGCGATTGGCATCTGTCCCGGGTGCTGAAGCCCTCGCGGCCCTTCGCCTGCACCGGCAGCCGCTGCCAGGTGTATTTTCAAAACGATGGAGCCCCTCTGTCCTTAGAGGTCCCCCCATGCCGGTCTGCCGTGCCAAGCCTGGCACTGATACCAGCGGCTTAGCCCATAGCACAGGGGCGTGTGTAGGACACTACCTGGAGTTAACCCCGAACCCAGTGCCCACCTCCGGAGAGGATTCCCTGGTAGTAGCAGTGAAGGCATCGAGAAAGGCATCCGGGCTCACTGCCACGGTCCCAGAGCTGGCAGCGGTGCCTGGCAGTGCCACTTCAGTACGGCGTGGACATAGTCCTGCCTGACATAGTCCTGGAAGGATGCAACCACCATTCTTCCTGCTCCTGCGACCCTGCAGTAAAAGGCTTGTCCAGAACGGGTGGGATATTCTGGCCAGGGTCAGAACCGAGCCCTTAGAGCAGAGGGAGAGGAGCGCTCTGGAGGGGATTTCTGTATCCTCTGACCATTTGCTAAACCGTGACCGATAAAAAAAAACACTCAAAAAAGGCAATGTAGGCTTTGTAAAAAGTTTATTGCTCCGTACCCCACTGCTGTAGCAGGTCTGAGGGCAGCCTGGTGGTGTGGCTGCTGAACGCCGGCCTGGAGACTCAGGAAGCTCTTGGGAGCCGGTCCCGGCTTCATCTTCTCCATCTGCTCCAGAAACCTGTGAAAGAAGTGCAGAGAGCTGCGGAGGAAGCCTCTCCGAGGCTTTCAGCCGGGGACAGCGGCAGCTCCCGGCGGCTGCCCCGGCCTGCCCTGCTCCGCCCCGGCACCTACGGGCTTTGTGCTGGTTGCATCCCAGCCGCGTCTGCGCGCCGGTCCTCTCCATCCTCGTCCCAAAGCAGCAGGAGAAGTGCCTCCGTCTGAGGGAAGACAGGAGGCTCCTCCACTGGCTCTATCCCTCCGCCGGCTAGGGAGGTCTGGGGCTAGGACCGGAGTCCCCCCGCCCGGCCGCTCTCCGCCGCCGGGAGCTCCCACTCGGAGCCGCTGTCCTCAGCCCCGGCCACCGGCTCGTCTCCCAGGCTCGGTTCCCCTTCCTCTTCCCGGAGCTGCCTCAGCGACTCCAGGAAGTCCTGGAGAGGGGAGGAGAGGAGGGATAGGGAGCCCCGTTCCTGCCACTTCGCCCCGGCGGGATGGGTGTGGGTGGCCGGCCTAGGAGCCGCGGCCCCGGTGCCTGCAGGGACCGGACCGCAGCTCAGCACTTAGCTCCTCGCCGGCCGCCTGCTCTCCTGCCCACGCCATAACGAGCTGCAGCAGCGAGGCCCCCGCAGCAGAGAGCCAGGAGCTGCATCCTATCCCAATTCCTATCCCATCCCTATCCCTATCATCATCTCGATACTGTATTGCTTCCTTGCCGATGGATGCCTCTCCTCATATTCCCACTCTGCCTAGAGGGAGCTCAGCTGCCTCCTGCCAGATCCCTGCAGGAGCCGAAGTGCTGCACCGTGCCCTCTGGCTTTGATAAGGGAACTGGTTGCAACTGCCCCTACAGGTCACCGTCCAGGAGCTGCGGGTCTTCTGAGGGCAGCAACTGCTCCAGAGGGAGAGAATTGTCCAAAGAATCTCCCCTCTTGGCAGCACTCATTTTCTCAGTGATTTCCTCTCCCCCCCCCATCACTGTTAGGTAGGAGTTGATGCAATGAAAGAACCTTCCACTTTCAGCCAGTTTGCTCTGCCTCAAACACACAGGAGGTGAGAGCTGGGTTGATTTCCCCTTCAGGGGGCTGAGGGGATGGATCATTTCTCTGTGGGGGAGACAAGTGGGAGGAATTGAAAATGTTCATCTGTCTGCAGCAGCTCTTGGGACAACAGCTTTTTCTTCTCTATATACAAATTTTTGTGCTATGTGAGTAGACTATGTCCTGAGACTTGGGTTTAGGAGATTTTCCTTCTTTGAAGGTACCTCTGATTATGGTTTGTGGGAATTGACAGCAGGTCAGCAAGCCTGTCTGGCTCCGACATTGATCTTAGCACAGTTCGTTTGTACCCATGAGAAACTTAGTGTTAACAGAAGCAAGAAACCAAAACAGCAGAGCTGCAGCTGGTGTTTTCTAAATGCTTAGAATGTTTAGGATGCCTTTGTTACTGGTAGCTAAGAATAGCATTGTAGCTAAATGATAGCCAATTAATCTATTGTAGTGGTTAAGTAATCTTAATTACTTAATTAGTAGTTAATAGTAATGTAACATGAATGATAAACATAGCAAAGTCTATAAAATCTCTCTGGAGTTTGAATAAAGAATCTTTTGCTTGAAAGTGAGTCCTGGGATATTTCTGTGTTGCCTTCCGCCTCTACAGCGACAATGGTTCTCTGACATTGTCACCACACCCTTACCTTTGTGTAACCCTTCCCTCTGTAAGCGGCAGAACAGCAGACAGGGTCTTTTCATTCACCGCCTGGGTAATAATAAAGCAATTTCACTAAACCTCTGCCTTCTGCCCTCTTAATTTGCTTAGAATGGAAGCAAACCAGCAATATCAACTGGTATGGGACAGTGATTTTTGCATCCAGCTGTTTTAACAGCTGGCAAGTGGGTTTGTTTAAAGCAACACAGCAAAGAAGAACCTGGCAGAGAAAGGAGATGTGTGTTTTGAAAGCGTGGTACCTGAATGAAGGAAGATCATGTCAGGTGAGAGGGTTATTGTTGATAGAGAATGAAAGCAGATCTGGGTGAGGATGTGCATTATCCTCAATTTTGTGTGTACTGAAGACAGACAGGAGTGGAAAGGGATAAAGCAGTGAGACTGAACAGGATCTCTGTGATGATCAAGGGGAATAAATACGACTGGTCCTCTGTTAATCAGCTAGCCAGAAGTGAGTCTTGGATGAGACCAAATCTTGATCGCTGCCTAACATCACTTAAAATCAGGTACCCCAAAAGCACACATATTTGAGAAAGATATCTGTATGTTTCTGTGTAGGAGTACTTTTATTGGAGGCTTTTTCCCTCAGCAACTTCCTCAGTAACCCTGGTCTGTAAATTCATGCTCTGCTGCTTAGCAAAGATGGAGATGGCACAGCTAGAGATGAGCTTCCCCCATCTGACTGGCATCCTCACTTCAAAGCTTAGCTTTGATTATTTGAATGCTAATAGAACTCAGCAAATTACCTAAAGTACAAACACACCTGGCTTTAGTCCTGAGGATCTAATTATAGAGCCTTTTATGTGAAATAAATTGTTCTTGCTTTCAGAAAAGTGCCTTTTTAAAATGTTCCCACAAAATGCCAGGTGATGGGATGGCACATTACCAGCTCGACCTCTGTAATTGCAACTCTTATCTGTTTCTTATTCATCTTCTGTAGGATTCTGTTCACAAGTGCTCGCAGCTCAGACTTCAACCTCCTCTGACCTCTATTATTTTTCTGCAAATAAACTTCAGTAGCACTTGTCCTTCACTGGGTTTTCAGTGAAATTTCAACATTAAGAAGCCTTTATGTCTGTGAGAACATCCCTGCTTTAGAGTTACTGGGAGCTGGGAACAAGGTTTAGACTCAGATTTCTAATAATCTCATTATTAGAAAGGAGGCTGTAACCTTCCCATTAGCACCAGCTGTCAGGAGATACTGGCTCTACATTGTTTGACACCCTGATGTCTGTGGGCTGTGTGGATTAACCTTTCCACCACATGGGCTGCACCTGGGCCAGCCCCGGGGTAGCACACCTGAAGAGGGACTCTAAGAAAGCTAGATGCTTTCTGTTAAGCTCCCCCAAGCAGGGGGGAGCAGGTCTGCTTCTTCGTAGCCTAAGTAAATAGTTGGCTTTAAGCCATGTATGAACTAGCTATTGGTATGGAATTGTGCTGGAAGATGAAAGAATAACACAGTTTTCATTCTGGACTTTAATTCTTTATTTGATTGGTGGAAATCTTAATTTTCTTGTGATTTTTTTCTTAGGAAAGGCAATACAGAGTGTAATAAATTCATTATGGACAAATCCATTGGAGAGCTTGTACTCAGGGCTGTCTATGTAAATGGCAATTAGTATCTGTTCAGGGCATTTTCACAGTTGCTGCTGCTTTGTTATTAAAGTTAACTTAAACAGATTAACTAGAAAACAACATAAGACCTAACCAAAAATGTTAAAAAAAGAAGCCTTCAGCCTTCAGGATATGTTTTTCAATTTTTTTTCTGAGTGCTTTGAAATACCTGGATCTGCCTATGGAAGAGTAGGATGCCTTCAAAGAAAGGTAGTATTGTTTTGGGGTTAGGTTTTTTTGGGTTTTTTGTTTTGTTTTGGTTTTGGTTTTTTTTAATAAGATGAGCTATACTACTGAGTAAAATTTGTTTTCCTCCATCAGTGGCAGATCTAAACGCAGTCACTGCTTTCTAGTGATGTCTGCTAAGAGACCTGCCCTTCATTCAAATTGTGGGTCAGAGACTTGGGGCTTGGTTTCTGTTTACCAGACAGCAACCCTCTGAAATGCTCCTGAATTCTAGTGTCTTAACTGCAAAAAATTCTGTTTCAGGAATGAAATATGAACAAAGCAAACCTTGAAGCAAATTTGTTACATTATGGAGAACAGTTTATTACCTGTGACATAATGAGACTTGTTTATTTATACATTCAGTAAACAAACAGTACAAATGTAGTTTTCTGTAATTAATTTTCAGATAGGTGTTCACAAATAACTACTCTGATACAAACAGGCAGTACAGCAAAGGTGTGTTCTGTTGGCCAAGTATATCAGGGCAGAGGTGGCTGCATTTGCTCAGTACATCATGTAGTAGATGAATATCTGAACTGAAAGGCAAGAGGTGCTTTGAAACCCCAAAGTCAGTCCTGTCAATAAAGAAGAGGAACAAGTAATAGAAAGAGAAGTGTACAGGATTTCACACATGGGAGTTAACTGATGTCTTACTGTTCTAGTGGCAGATTTAGCTCCACTGTTCTGCTTAAAGTTTGTTTGGATTGAAACAAGTATCCCTGAGGAGCTGGTGAAAAACCTCTCTGATCTTCTAAGACAAAATGAAATGCTTACAGCTGACTCAGAGGAAGGAGGGAAGGCAGGTAAAGCAGAGGTGTGGCATTCACAGGTTTTAAGTCTATATCTGAAGACAGTGAATTCTGAGGAAATTAAAATAGTAAACTCTGTTTGTGATAGGAGGGTAAAAGTTACTTTAAGGCACCATTTCCTTGAAGTTGAATTAACTCTGCTCTTTTGCATATTTCTGAAAGTTATGCATGAATACACAGACCAGCAGCCTCTGGCTTTCTCTTACCATAGTGAACAGTCAGCATCCCAGTCCACTCAGTGACCCAATTCTGTCTAGCCTGACACCAAAACAGCCCCTGGAAAGGCCCTTTTTCCTTCTGCCTTGGTATCTACGGGATAAACTCAGGAGTTCGCGGAAGAATCTCTGGATTGCACCGTCACCCATGGACATGCTCTCGGGCTGGTCCCTGGTGTTTTGGATCCACTGGAGTTCAGTGTCATGCTGATCAAAGACACCTGTGGGGATCAGGTCATCTTGCTCATGGTCCCTCTCTTCTGAGACCGGGGGATGCTCCAGGTCTTCATCTAACAATTTGGACAAACTCTGGAAAAAGGGAAGAGTAGAAGGTGGAAAGGGAAGAGGAGAGAAGGAGGGGTTTTGGGAACTCTGATTATTTCCATATAAGCCATATTCAGTGCTAAGTTTGAGGACATATTTCTGAGCTGCCAGACTGCCAGCTAAGTCTTTCCTGGAACTGGGCATATGGGATAAATTGTGAAAAATTTGAAAAAGGCCTGATAAATTGTGAACAAGGAACAAGAGAAAAATAGTTTCTATCTAAGAGAATTAATGCAGTGGCAGGAGACATGCTGAAAGTTGATTCTGAAGGATTATGTTATACATTTTTTTACACACTTGGAGGTTACTTCATATGTGGTAATGCCAGCTCCCTAGTGCAGTAAATGAAATGTGTTTTATAATGACTTGGAATTCCTGCACAAACAAATACACATAGGTATGCATATGCACATTCTCTTTTTCTTATATTCTACACCTGGTAGTCGCAAGCAAGGACTGCATTGCAGCACAACTGATCTGAGGAGGAGATCCTGCAGGTACAACTGCTTAATTCCTTTTTCAGCTGAAACCAGGGGCTTCAGGGAGGAGCATGCAAGTGACTGCTCTAGGGCTTTAGCTCACAGTCTGTCCAGAATAATTTCTTTTACTCCAGAAGCTTATTGCTTCACTCAGTCACAGGATGACCCTAAATGTACAATCCCCTAACTGAACCCACAGGAAAAACCCCCAACATTTTCCTTTCAACTGCCTCATGTGATTAGAAATTAAAATCCAGTGATCAATGACTTTAGTTTCCTCCATTTAATAAATTTCTGTCTGCCCATCTCAGCATTCCTGCTGTCATGATGTCTCTTGAAGCTGGGGTTGGAAGAAACAGAGCTCATCTGACGTGTCTAATTCCTAAAGAAGCATCCGTTTCTTTCAGCTCTATTGAGCAGCCAGTCACTTACCTGTAAGCTGGAAATGGATCTGGCCCCTGCCTGGTTTTGGCTGACAATAAGCAGTAGAAGGAATCCAGGGCAAAAAAGAAATTTCAGATTCATGCTTGATATCTCTGATTCCTCTTCCCTTAAGTCTCTCCAGTTCAGTGTTGCTCTGTGTCTCCAACTATCAGCATTTATATCTTCCTCCAACCCCTCCCAAGTCTACCTTTTGAGTTCCTGCTAGTGCAAAGATTGGTTTGAGGTTTTGATCTGTTTTCTTCGACCTAGGAGGAGGAGGAGGTGGAGGAGGAGGAGGGAGGAAATAGTTCTCTTTTCTGATGGTGAATTAAAGGAGCATTTTCCACTTAGGCAATGCAGCTTCATTCTGCTGTCATGGTGCCAGTGATGTACATGAGTGAGCACAGCTCAGTGTTCTTGGGCTGACTGCTAAACCTTCCTTTTCATCCACAGAAAAATATTTGTGGAAGAACTATAAAGTGAGAAAGGAAGGGAATGGTATCCACAACACATTCACCTGGCTCCTTTGTCACTGTGAAGCACCAAACCAGAGAGATGGGCTAAGAAAACATGCTGTGTAAGAAATGAGTGTTATTGCATAATAATATAATATTATAACAAAATAATATAACTTATTAATATGATGTCATTGACTTAAGAGATGAAAGAGTGTGATTTGGAGAAGAAAGGAAAACTAAGTATTAAAAATATGACAAGTTGCAATAGTTACTGGCCTGAATGACTGTGAGAGTGGCCAAAACCAGGGTGACATGCACAGACAACTTCTGCAAGGCTTAAGTTGAGGAAGAAATTCCTCTTTCTCTGGCTCCAGCTTAAAATAGTTCCTTTATGTGATCTTTCTCAGTCTATTGTGCACAATTTATATTAAATCTGCAATCAGTCTGAAAGGAAGAACAGGCTTGAAATTTGGCTTCACTGAAAAATTGAAATGTTCCTGAATATGCAATAACACATCTTGCCCTTTCAAGGCATTTTTGCACACATGTGATGCACAGAGTTAAAGGCCATCAAGCTGGATCTACATGGAGGAAATGGAAATTAAGGACCATCTGGCATTTTTCATCTGATATTTGAGTTACTGAAAGACTGCAAACCAGTTTTCAGTATCAACTTGTTGGTCCTGGAGGCTTGGAAAAAATAATTCTGTGATTATTAAGCCAGCAGGTTTAATGTTTTCAATGTTTTTTTCGTGTGCAGACCAGTTTAAGGCATAATTTTAAGTGTCTCTAGAAATGGGTGTTGTAAGGACACATCTTATAAACATCCCTCTGTGATGGAAAGGGAAGTCTGATGTTATTATATTGTTGGGATTTTTTTGTTATTGATGGTGAAAACCGCATTTGATATGAATCTTATTCCCTAAAATCCCCCTGAAATCATCATCCCAGAGGCTTGAGGTGTGTACTTTGCAGTGTAACAACACAGTAAGAAAAGTTCAGGGCAGTTTCAGGTTCATCTTTTTCTCCTCTACAAAAGCCCAGGATTGTTTTGTTGCTTTGACTGGCTTGTCACAGGTCTGCATGATGTGGATAATAAATCTTCTGGACCTTAAGATCTCTGAAGTTGTTTTGGGGTTCTGCTGAATTGTCTCTCTGGTTACTGTTGGACATTCATACACTAGCACAGTCCTCATCTATGACTGTGTTGGTAAAAGTATAATTAAGGCTGGACAGGACTTCTAGAGGTCTGTGGTGCAATCTTGTGCTAAAGCAGAGCCAACTTAGATGAAATTTCTCAATGCCTTGTCAAGTTGAATTTTGAAAACCTTCAAGAAGCAATGATTTACTAATACCTACTTGGAATTTTTCCTGTTGCCATTTGTGTCATTGCCTTTCGTCCTAATGCATTGCAGCTGGATGCTGTCCATAAGCACAACAAAAGGATGTTCCATCTCCCCAGACAATAACATTCCATGTGAGTGTGTTTCAGAGAATGCTGCATAAGCCAGACAGCAAGGGCAGCTTCAGTCCAGGTAGCCCACAGCTGAGTTCAGATCAGATTTGGTGCAGTGGCAAGAAGTAGTTAAAAAACAGAAAGCCATCCAGGAAATGTCTCTGCTTTACATTCCAGATCTCAGGGCTCAGACTAGCATCAAACTCAGTGTCTGAATACTCACAGAGATCTATCATTGAGGTGGTGCAGCTAAGACGGAGACTTCAGCACAAACGTCATCCTATAAGAAGGGAGGAACCCCTGAGGACAATAGAAAATATTTTGGAGGTAGGAAATGGCTTTGTGTCCCTTTTTGAAGTGTTCCTTTGTATGGTAAATCCTTCATATAGGGTGGAAGGAAGTATCAAGAAGGCACCAGGTTGATGTGTGTTGCTCATCTCCAACAATAAATTGTTTCCCAGCTTCCTGAGATATTTCTCCTGTATCAGCAGAAATCTATTAAAGAGTAGGATTAGGGCAAACTATTCCTCTGGGGATATACCTGCCTCATCCCGTGAGGAAGCCGAGCTCTGAAACTGATAGCACATCAACCTGGCTTAGGTAGGTATCATTATAGCACAGCTGCAGTAACTCATCTTCCTCCTTCCTAGCTCAGTGACCCCTTTAGCCTCCCTCTCCTTCCCAGCTGCTCAGGCCAACATTCCCTGGCTGGCTGAAAGGGCAGTGACGTGTCTGCAGCGCTTTCATCATAGTGGGATCGCTGAGTCCATGAGGGAAGCTGGCACCATGGGCCTCTCACTGAGACATTAACATTTAGCTGTGGTCTCCAAGCATTTGCCTGATGTCCCCCCTCCCCTGCCCTCTCCCAAGTGGGCTGGAGCTGGACTGTGCAGGCTCAGTGCATGATATCACCACGAGCCCAGGCCTGGCTGGTCAGTGCCCAGCTGCAGGAGCTCTCTTTGCTCTTCTGGCACTTCCCTGCCTTCGCCTTTGGTGATGGGCTGACAGCAGGGCCCAGCTGCAGGAGGGGACACGGGGGATCTGCGGCAGCAGTTCTCCATCCTGAGAAGGGACTGAGCACAGAGACTGAGCTCACTCACCCGGGGTACAGCTGGCATGTATTGGCTGCATCTGCTCCAGCACAATCCAGAGGAGAGTTTGGTCCCTGCCTTAGGGACTGGGAGGAACTGGGATCTCCTGATGTCTGAGATAGCCCATACATGGGGAATAAGCTAAGCCTTCACTATCAAGTAACTCGGAAGGAACTTCCCTTGTGGGCTGGTCATCCCATAGGGCCACTGCACACTGTCCTGTCTCCTCTTCCTGTCCCGCAGCACCTTTTGTAGGACAGTAAAGGCCAGTAAAGGGACAGAGTCAGTGCTGGCACTACTCTGCCCTGGGGTCCTGAGGATGTATTTGCCTTTGATCTGTTCTGTACTCACTAATTAATGCTCACTGATCTCTTTGAATGGATGAAGAGAAGATGTTTTCCTCTCTAGCCCTTTGGCATAAGAAGGGGTCAAGGCCACCTGAGGACAAGGAGGGCAGCAGGCTGGCATTTAGTAGCAGGTTGTAGGTGGTTCTGGAGCCATGGGTTTTGATGGCAAAATTTTAATTTTAGGTTTGTTAGGCACATTTATCACATTCCTCTTATGCTAATGAAGCCCAGCAGGGAAGCTGCAGTGAGGGATGGGAGAGCCTAACATGGATCGTAAAATGGATCCTCAAACAAATGGGAAACAAGCTGAGGAATTCCGAGCAATGGCACAAGACCCTGGTGAGAGGCAGAGACCTAAAGAAGTACTCATGTTCCATAAATCCTCCCCTGAAACTCTTTTTTTGGCTAAGCTTCATCTCTAGCAAAATGAACAGCATCCGTTCATCTTGTTTTGGAAAGGTGGGAATGTCTACCTGGGCAAATAGTTACTCACACTCCAGCTGAAACATGGATTAGCTGTGGTTCTAAGCCACGTAGGTCTTTTTAGTCCTGTGGCAGCCATTCTTGCTTCCCCATGATCTTTAAGTTGGATCTCAGAAATTCATAGGCTAATCTTGCACTAAACTGCTCAGAATCCAAGTTTTTCATTCTCTGTGTTTTATGAGACACCTTTGGTGTTTGAACCAAGGTCTAATTTGTCTATATGTTACTGCCGTACTGTAGAAAGGCTGGACTTTCAGTGGGAGCAGCTGCACGCAGGAAAGTTGTGGTGTTAGTCTGCACTTCCTAACCTCTGACAGGAGAGAGAAAGAGAACCCTTTGTGGGCAGCATGGACGTGACATATCCCCAGTTATTTTGAGCTGGGACATTTTACGCAGCCCAACTAGAAAGTCCCTCCTGTGAGATCCCATCTGGGCTCTTCACTTGGTTATTGAGGTGTGTGGTGACCTCTCCTGGCGAGTGGAGAACGTGCCTCAAATTCGAGAGCAACTTCTGCTTAAAAGAGAGAAAACAGACCAGACGCTGAGAGGTTTTGATAAAATGATTACTTCATAATCAAAAACATGGTACATGCGCTACAACAAGGGGCTGAGTGCCTCTTTTTCAGGGTTTAGCCATGGAAGTGTGTGTGAGTGGTCATGTCTTGGGAAGGCCCATGCTATGTGTGTGGTATATGAATGGTTGTGCTGATATTTAAAAGTTTGAGTGTCATATGGATGGCTGAGTTTAGTTCAACACTAGATATGTTGATCTGGACTCTCATAATGGATTTTGCAGAATGTAAGTTTGTGTAAGAAGAGATGGGTGAAGGGAGGACATTTCTTGAGCAATTTGTCTGGGATAGTACTTCCCAGGTTTTTCTTTGCAGCTCAGCTCATCCTGGCATAGCTGGGAATAGTGTCACCAGAGCCCATTGATCAAGGTTTTCTTGCCAAGCAGCCAAATCAAGGGGCAAGAGGTCACACTATGCCATTGTGCTATTTATTGCTGCATGCCATTTGTCAGTGTGGAGCACGCAGAAGGAGAAGCCATTTCTAGAAATGGCTAAACAGCTACAGGAATGAAATGGCACCTGTCCTAGAAGTTGCAGTGGTTGTTTACTTCCCTTCTCCCTCCCCTAACAGACTGGTCATGAACCTAAAAATAACCTAACTAACTAAAAATGTGATCATTACATAAAGCCTGTCCTCCACAAAACCCTCTGCAGATTTTGTTTAGCCTGTGAGACTGGCACTCTACATAACCTCAATTTTGTATTCCTGGAGCAGGATCCCAATTGTCCATTAGTTTTGACATATCTCAGATTTGTGGACTTTGCCTGACTAGAGAGTGGTGTAGGTTGGTCCCTGTGTTTTGAGAACAGGGAGGTAAGCTATCCTGATTTTTGTTTGGGATTCATGCATGTCTTCTTCTTCTTTTTCCTGCTAATATTTATGGTCCTTTTCATCAATGCTTCCCATCAGTTCAGGTACAACTGCACTCTTGTATGTACCTATACTTGTTTATTGTGATTAGAAGGCAAATCCTTCATGTCAAGCATTGCAAGCAGTTGCTTGTGCCAGGGTGGCCATTCTGGAATTCTGCAGTGGATGCATATTAGGCTGCATGTGAACAGAGAACCCCTTCTTGCCTTGGGTGGGTGAGCTGCAGTGGGAAGGATGCAGCTTCATCCAGAGCTTAGAAAAGCCACTCTCTCTCAGGAACTCAGTGAGGCTGTGGTGGCTCTTATCACCCATTGTTCTTGATTTGACAACCCTTCTTTGTTTTCCCAGAAAATACTCACTGTGTTTGCCAAGCTTCTGGAAATAGCTGCAGCCTTTTGTGGTGGAGGGTGGCATGGCTGTGGGCCAGAGGGGCAGGATATTTTAGCTGTTGCTTCTCAGCACAGCGTGATGGGCGAGCAGCCTTTCAAAAACTAACACTCCTAAAGCTGTGATAAGGTGCTCAGGCTACAGGGCTGGAGGCTGTGTTCATGCTTGAGATAAAGTCCACTGTCAGCACCACATTCACACCTCCCCTGTCACACCAGGCACCCCATGGTCCTGCCATTCCCACCAGTCACTTGCTGCAAAGCCTCAGCGTAGGGGGATCAGGCCCTGTGCTGCTGTCACCAGGGGCTGCACAGCTCCATGTGCCCTTGTGGTGACATTGAGCTGGTTGGAGGAAATACTGTGGGGTGGAAGAGATTTGTCACCAAAGATTGTCACCCAGAACTTTGGACTCAACCACTTTCCCTTGGGATGCACTGTCTGGATAAAAGAGGAATGGGTGGAGTAGTATACCCAGGTGTGAGCTGGGGGATGTACAGTGCCATGGCTGCTTCCCCATGTGGGTGCAAACACCAAATGCATTCTCTGAAACAACAGAAATCGGGGGCACGCAGTTAAATCTGCCTGTAGATGCTGAGGAAAGCAATGATTTCTCCCAAGTTACTTACAGTCTCACTCTGTAAAAGTTAATTTGGAGTCAATTGTTTAGTGCCTATGGGCTGGCAGAGTTTTCTGAAATTACAGAAATTCATTTAATTAATTTACGGGGACAAAAGACACTTGTGTTAAGCAACTGAATGCCACTAGAAAACTGAAGCTTTTGGGGCTGTGCCAATGGGCAAAAGAATAATTCCTGTAATCAAGATAGTTTAATCACTGCAAAACCCAGAGTTTAAACCAGTCCTTCAGGATGAGGACTGGTTCAAAGGCTTCCACCTACATGTATGGTGTCAACTTCAGCTCAAAAAAGTGCTTCTTTGTAATGGCAAGGTGTGTCATTCCCACACTTTTAATGGACTTATATGGATGGGGAAATGAACAGAATTTTTCACCGAAGTTCTCTGTTGACCAAGTCATGGGAGAATTAAGGTTGCTACTTAAGTTAATATGGCTGTTAACCTTGTTGGGAAGCCAAGGAACTGGTTGCTGTCGATAGCTGCACAGGTACAGCTGCAGTTCTCTCCCCCTCTCTCGAGGTGTTTCAGTCCAAACCTTGGAAGATTTTCAACCTATATGGGACTAAACTCTCTACTGGTGTAAATGTTACAACTCTATTGCTGCAGAGAAGGCTTTGGCTCTTTGCACAAATAAAACCACAGCTCCCAGTGAGCACAGTCAGCTTCATGTGTGCCAGTCAGCCAGTAGCATTTTTACAGTTTGTTTGTACTCAGTGGAGCAGTCAGGCTTGAGTAGCAGCTGCACATGGAGGGGTTGTTCAGTGTGTCTGTGTGTGCCTGATAGGCTGTAGGAAATGTTGGACTCACTTTGCTCCATGGCCTGTTAAAAGGGGGCCCCAGATGCCACCCTTAAGTTTTGATTTAAACTTAAACACCCCAGAACTTAAACACTCCAGGTAACATTGCTGTGCCCCTCTGCAGTGAGTAGAATGTCCAAGTTTAAGTTTGATCTGTGTCCCTCTGAACTTCCTGATCATGGAAGCAATTTATTCCATGTATCCATTCACTCTATCCCCCAAGACTGGGTTCTATCTGCTCTGCTTTTAAAGTTGGATGGGAAAGCTATGCAAGAATAAGCAGTAATGGAAAGGTGGGATAAGAATACAGCCACACAATCTGCTTTTTATAGAAAATAGTGCTTCAGTGCTTTCTGAAACATGGGAGAACCCTCCAAAGGGCCTTCATTTGAGCACTCAAAACCCATCTTTGAAAAAAACCTCTTTATGAACAGTTGCCTATGCTTTAAATGTCTTAACTGTGTTTAGTTAAAACCAACATATCAGTATGGGTTGCACAGCAGATAGAAGCCACAGAACCCTAGAGGCAGAAGATGTTTTTAGTATCCCTTTTCCACTGGAGATTCTTTACATAATTTCTGTGTTGTTTGACCAAGAGGATTTGTTTTACCCTGTCACCCCCCCGAGGATAACAGCACATGTTTTGTGTAGTGTTGAAGTGTGAAGGCCATTGAGAGCCATGACATCATATCTCAGGCCAGAGCAGATCAGGAAATGACCAAGAAGGTCTAAAATATTGGCCATGGGAAGAATGAACATTCTTTAGCCTAGATAGGTCAGATGCACCTGACAAGTCTAATAGGACAAGGAGATCTTTCACACTTCAGCACATGATGATATTTTAGTGCAGAGAGATGGTTTGTGAGAGGCAGAGGTGAATCAGGGTGCAAATCCTCTAGATGACACACTAATAAATCAGAGCTGCTCTCACACAGTAAGGAGTAAAGGGGATATGGGCCTGAATAGCTAGACTGCTCCAAATCTGACCTTTATTTAGCTTCAGGAGGCTTAAAATGAATTCTGGGTCCCAGCTTCCAATCACAGCTAGAACAGTAACTCCCTCCAGATATATCAAAACGACCAGTGAGAAAAGTCAGATATATTAACGGCTATGGCTTTTTACAGGGGTGGAAGGGAAGGAAGCTAGTAATAGGAGAAAAACAGCAAACTACATTTTCTAGAAAATTTAATGGTGTTTCGCAAAAATAAATCATTATAAATATTGGTTCATAAACTGAATAGTTTTAACTATTTTTAACTGATGTAAACCAGAAGATTAGTCAGTTTAAAAAAAAAATTTTAAAAAGGGAGTCAGGGAGGTTTATAAGCTAAATTATCTGTGAGGTCTTACTCAGTGGGTTGCAAAGCTGAGGGCTTGTTTTGGTCCAAGGTTCCGTGGGTCGATCACCGAAGTCAGAGCCAAGATGAACCTTTGGGTTCATGGTCTGGGTCATTTGGACTCATTTTGCCCACAGCACAGGAAACCTTTGTTAAAGTTCAAACAGAGCTGACTCGCAGATAGGTCTCATGTTCTTTTGCTGCTGGTTTTGTAGGCAATCTGCTCTCTAAATTGCTAGAGAACATGTCACTCTGTTCACCTCTCACCTTGTATCAAGTACTGAGAGCAGGATGACTTAAACTGAGACTTAGCTGCTTTAGGTCTTTTATTCTGTAATTGTATGGGGGACAAGGATTGACCACCAATTTAAGTATTGCTTTGAGAAGTGGGAATGTGCATGACTTTGATGATCTGGCCTGAAGTCTAAGCAACTGTTTGTATTTCTGCCCTGCAAAAATGTGTGTGTGATACACCCCTGTGGCATGAATTGAGGTTGTTGTCTGTGCATCTTTACAGTCGTAGAGGCAAGAATGAATGAGAGCTTTTGCAGGTACTCAGTAATTGCCTTATGACCAGAAAGTTTCTACTGGAAGAGAGTCTGCATTTAAAATTTTCATACTTCCCCACTGTAACACTGTGTGGCTTTCCAGAGCTATTTTTCGCACATCCCTAATCATTATACCACTGTACTTTAAACCTCAGAACAGATCTCTGCTTGTGCAGATCTGAGAGCTTGACCTGGTACTCCTTAGCTCAGCTTCAAAGCAGGTACCTTCACTGAGGAAAGGAAACGTCCCAACCCTCCAGGCTGAGGTTTTCTAGGCCCAGTGCCCACCAATTTGTTCCCTAATGATACCGCCAGCCTGAGGCTGTGAAGCACAAGTGTTGCTGAGCCATGTGTGGAAGGCAGAAAGCTCAGAAGGCAGGAATTCCTGGAGCAGCAAGAGGAGGGAGGCATGACAGGAAGAAGAGGCTGATACTTTGCTGAAGAGCCCCTCACAAATAGTGCAAGAATACCAGTTCTCGGTGCTGGCTCCAGATTCCCTTATCCGGGAGCACCGGGCGGTGGGTCCTGTCGACACGTCTGCCTCGCGTCCTGCTCCGCACTCACCGCCTGCCGATACAGAGTGGCTTGAACAAGTTCCAGTGCTCCATCCCTGAGCTTCCCAGGACCCTTCCATGCAGCACCCTCAGGCAGCCAGGTGACATCACTGCCAAATGCCGTGTAGGCACTTCCTGTGTCACATTCCCAACTGGAGAGCCTCTTGCCAAGTCCTTGTCGTTCTACACAGTCTTCTTAGGAACAAATGGTCTAATTTTAACCCGCCTGCCACAAACACCTTCCTGAAATAAGTTCTCACTCTCTCCTACCTTGTACTTGAGAGTTTAAAAACAGAATCCCTCATTCTTAGGGTTCAGAGCTAAGGCCTGTAAGCCCTAGGAGGGAACAGGAGCCTGTGCCAGAAACTGCTGTCACTGTTAGACCCATACTGAGCTGTGAGGATAGGAATGTTCCACAGAGGCACACTGAGGTGATGCACATCACAAAGTTGCATGGATCTGATCCAATCTGAATGAGTTGTTCTCTATTTCAAGGACATTGCAATTGAAAGAACTTGTTATTTTCTGGACTGGCTGCAGCCAGACATGACACTGAAAAGTGCAGCAAATGGGCTTAGTGTCCTCTGTGGTGTGCCTAGAACAATTGCTCTAATCACCATTCTTTCTTTTTTTGGGGTCTAACTAGGTGAGCACTGGCCTAGGAGTCAATAAACTGGTTCTGATCCCACAGTGATGTCAGCTCCTATCTGTCTGTGCTGTCCTTGAAGGGCACGTACAGCAGTGACCTGCTTTGAGAACAACTAAAAAACACTTACAGGAGAACCAGGAATTACTATGAAATGAGGACAAGGACACAAACTCCACAAAATCACTGGAGACTTATGCTCCTGCCTTTTGCTGTTTCCATGGAGGTGAATGTGTGAGCTCTTGTACCGAAGGATCAATGCAAGCCTGAACTGCTGTTTTTAATTAGCAGAGTGTAAAAAGCCACATCTTTAAAGAACCCTCTAAACAGGAAAGGAAAATGTGTTTTCAGGCAGCTGCTGTCTTTATGTTGCCCACTTGGGAGTGACACCCTTATGTTCCTTTAGACCTGGTAATTAAGCAACTCCTTGTACCTGCAGGTCAGTTGATCAGGTAATGGACTCCCTGCGGTCTCCAGTGCACTATGTCTTAAAGGGTAAATAGAAAAAGGCAAAAAGTCCTTAGGGATCTCACTGGATCCTGGCCTGACTCATCCATGGGGCCTTTTCTGAGCAGAACTGCAAGCAAGGAGCAACAGCCCCGAGGCTGATCCCCAGTGATCCAAGGCTTTGCCAGGGTCACTGTGAGGTGGCCCAGCCCCTGCAGGATGGGAGGCTGTTAGCCACGGCAGCTGTCCAGCTTGCCCCCATTCAGCTGAGGACTAAAACAGTGTTGGCTCACATAAGGTAAGTGAAAAGTGGTTGGTGTTACTGGATACTCTGAAAGTCAACCCCTTGGCTCCAGCTGGGCTTCAGTGGATGAGAACAAACATGGCAGTAGGGCTTCATGTGCTGAGCATCCCAGCAGGAGCTGGGAGCACACCAGCATGGTGGTGGGAGGACAGAAAGGACTTGGAGGATAGGATTTCTCCATTCTGGGTGAGCACCTGAATTACTCCAACTCCTGCACAGGCTGGCATAGCATTTGCTCTCTTCTCTAGCAGGATCATACAGGATCTTTGAAATGTCACTGGCAAGAACTTTGTCAAACTGATTGATTTCAATGAGCTAGTTTTGTTTCCAGCTTCCCACCCCTCTCTCATTTTGACACATCTTTATTAGCCAACTACTTAACATCCTGAGAAGCAGTGCAGAGCCCACAGGTTGGGTAACTTACCCACTTAGTGGGTTTGGGAATAAGGACCAGCTAGAAGCTGACAAATACTCCAGAACATGCATGTGCTGTTTTCTATTTCATCTTAGCAATCTGCCTCTCTTTTTCCCTGCTCTCTGGTTTCAAGGGCACATTCCCATTTATGCCTTGTCATCAAAGACTTGTTTTGGCCTTTTAGCTTCTCTGCCCTTCTCCATCTTGAGAGGAAAATGCTGTGACAGCTTCTTCAGTAATGTTCCCTTCTCCTTCTCCTTCTCCTTCTCCTTCTCCTTCTCCTTCTCCTTCTCCTTCTCCTTCTCCTTCTCCTTCTCCTTCTCCTTCTCCTTCTCCTTCTCCTTCTCCTTCTCCTTCTCCTTCTCCTTCTCCTTCTCCTTCTCCGGCTGTCGCTGTGTGTGTGACCGCCGTCCCGGTTCTCCCGGGGTCCGAAGGATGCTGGCAGGGCTGGGAATGCTGCGGTGCTCGGGCCCGCAGCGACACCTGGCTCCCGCTGTGGGAAGTGCTGGTTGTTGTCTCGGGAGGATCCAGCTGTGAGGTTTACGCATCTGGTGAGAGTTCCGGACAGTTCATTTTTGAGGCTTTGCATCCCATGTGTCTCAGCAGTTTGACTGATGCAGGATGGCTAAAATATCCCGTATGATCTTCATGGAAATGAAGTGTAACCTTTGATTGGTACTGGGGAAGACTGTGGAGAAATTGTCTTTGTATGTCAGACTCAGAACTGGGCACTTTTATCCCTGCAGGATTTCTCTAGTTGGAGGTATATCTCTGTGCCTTTGACTAGGTTGAAATCCCCCATAATAAAGTTGAGACTTTGAGTTAGCCTGATCCAGAGCAAGGTTTTCAGTCCAGAAAATGTTTCATGGTGCCAAAGTCAGTCTCAGAGTTAAGCCAGGCAACCTGGTACAGCCTTAACCTTCATCCAGTCCAAGCCTTGTTGTATGTTAGGCATAAACAACACAAAAATCTTTGGAAACCAAGCCACCATATCAAAGCATCAGCCACATGCATAGCAAGGAACACATCACTTCCTTCTCCCTGAGGAAGGGAAAGGGACTGCTTGGAGTTCAACCAAAGCATGCTTTGTTAATAAACACTAATTGCCATCTATCAAGCACACGCATTTTTTCTAATTTAAAAATCCACACTGAAGCCTCTGAAGAGATAAAGATCAGAACAGGCTCAATTTTCCATGCAAATAATTTGCTTCTGATCTTGACCCAGGATTTTCATAACAATTAGAGACAGTGTGGGGCTGCTGTGTCTCTGAGCTGCCCGCAGTACCCAGCTGTCCCTCTCCCCATGGGGTTCCTTTCATACCTGGCTCTGAAGGGAGATGTGCACCTGAAACATTTTCCTTCACTAAGCTGAATGTTGTGGCTCTTCAACCACATTTATTTCTGTCTCTCCTTTCCTGTTTGTTTGGGTTTTTGTTGGGTTTTTTCCCCCACATTTGATCCCACTTGCTGAGTGCTGACAGGAACCAGATGAAAAGATTCCAGCCTTTCAGTGTCAATATTGGACATCAATCTAGATTTATATATGTTTGAGTACATGGGATTGTATGTTTAAATGTGAACCCACCTGTGCAGGTTCCACACATCTCCAGTAATATCATCATCAGGCATCTTAAAAACACACCA
Organism: Gymnorhina tibicen; assembly: GCA_013399875.1. NCBI lineage: Eukaryota > Metazoa > Chordata > Aves > Passeriformes > Artamidae > Gymnorhina > Gymnorhina tibicen. Next base: position 166,050 of record VXAZ01006310.1, read on the forward strand.
CACCACCATCCCCCTGGATTCAAGGGACTGACTTTAAAAAGAGGGCTTTTTGGTTTGGTTTGTTTGTGTGTTTTGGAAGTGGCTTTCCAGGATGCATCTTGCTGTAATGTGATTTACCTTTGTTTTCTTTAGTGTGAAAGTATTGGAGCAACTTCCAAGCTACCTTAATGGAAAAATCTGAATCACATGTAGATACGTTTTAACAGAAATGAAATTGTATTTGCAGCTATGTAAATATTCCATGTAGACGAGTTCTGAGATGTGGGGAGGTGGGAGGGAAAGTTGTGTTTGAGATGAGCAAAGTACCTTACTAGGTTGTTTTATTAAGTTGTAAGCCTGGAGTGACCATTGTGGCCATTGATGCAAAGTCCTGCATGAATTGAACCACTAAATTTGCTTGAAATATTTCTTGCTTGAACTGGTGAATATATTTTTAGAACAACACCTGATCTTGATTCATAAAACACCAATGCTGGAGTTAGTTCTGTGTTTCATTCTTTCTCATGTAGAAATATGCATGTTACATTTATCATGAGGACTTCAGCCTCCAATTTTATTTACTTATGTACAAAACCAAACAGTTCTTCAGTTGACCTTCAGAGATACTACTTCAGGCTAAGCTTGGAGCCACACACACACACTCCTGCAGTGACTTTCTCTGAACTGACTTAAAGAAACAGCTCTTGGCTTTGACTCCACAAGGAGTCAACTTACACGAGCTCTTTCAGTTGTTCTTATAATAGTCAATCAAATGACAAAGAGATACTCCAACCAGCTTCTTCTGAAACTCATAAAGCTACTTTATTTTAGGAAAAAAGAAATTATGAAAAAGCAAGTCCAATTGCAGCTTTTCAAGCTTGACTTCCTCTCAAATTCACACCTTCATTTGTGTTGCCTTTTGTAACCATTAAGCACTGCCTTGCCTCCTTTCGAAAGAACTTTAATGTGCTAAATCTCTCTTATGTTCTACATGAACCTGTCAGTTGGCAGAAGAGACAGGCCAAATCCTGTCCCCCACACTTGTGCTCCTGTTCCCACTTCCTGGAACTGCTAAAAGAAGGCAGCAGGCAGGATGGGGTTCATGAGATGTGCAGCTCTCTTGCAAATGAATTGAGCTCTGCACAGAGTTACTAATTGCCAAGATGAGAAAGTAATTCAGTTTGCTTTGATTTCTCTGAGTCATACATAGAAGAGGAATTTACTGTTCATCACTGCAGAGACTCTTCCTCCAACAAGGAAGAAAAGCAAATTTCAGTTTAATGGGAGAAGTAGCTTGTCTTTCTCACATCTTCCACAGAGCTGGACTGCATCTTTGCCTCACCACCAATCCCCCTGGAGACTGATAATGGAAAAAATACATGTATGGAGAGGAGATTCCACTGTAGTGGACAGGAGCTGGAAAGACAAAGTGCTACAGAAATCGAAGCAATTCAGTATTGTTCTCATTTCATTTGTATCTCTGAAATAATTATCAAAAAAGTGATTACCTTCTCCATCAGGGTTTTGCTACTCCCTCTCCTACTGTCTAAAGTTAGATGTTTTGCAAGCAATGGTTCACTGGGGAGCTGTAAAGGCCAGCTTGAAATAAGCAGCTTGCTGTAATGTGTCAGGGTCTCAAAGTGCCCTCACTGTTCTGGGCTTTGATGGCTGCATTCTGTGTCACCTACAGGCATAAATCTAGAATGGCTTTAGTGAAGTGAAAGGGTACATCTTTTACCTACCAGTCATGCTCCTGATGGAACCCCGCCTGCACTTTTATAGCTTGTTTCAAGACACCTTCCTAAATTTCCACTGGTGTTTTAGGTTCCCACATTAACATACTAGCTAAAAATAGCAATTGTGGCTAGGAGCAAAAAGAGAATCTTATTTACAGGAGCTGTGTGTGCCTGGGGCAGTCCAGTCACTTCTTACACTGTCACATCTCAGCTACAAAACCTGGAAGAAGCTCAATTTTCCATCTTGTTTTAGTACCATGTGACCTGTGTTCTAAATTGGCACCTTTGTCACCTTCCCCCGGAGCAGGTGAGCCCAGAGAAGGGAGGTTCTCCTGGAGGCTCTGTTGGGAGCTGTGGTGAAAGCCATTCCTCTGCTTTTGGCTCACTCCATGGGTGACACTCTTGGGGCTCCAGTCTGGTCTGGAACTCCTTCGAGTGTGAGTGTCCAGGCTCAGCTCATCCCAGGACATGGCAGGGCTCTGTGCAGCTGGAGCTGCTCCCACACCAGCCTGTTGATAGAGAGAAACACACATTAGAGCTGTGACTGCACAAACCAGAGCCCTCTGCTTCCAGGGCAAAGATGCAATTTCCACATGTCTCAGTCTGTAGTGAATGCCTTCTTTAGCTAGGAAGGCTCCCCCAGCCAGATGTTCACCTCCTTACTTGATGGACAGATCCCTGGCTACTTTCCATCTTTTTTTTCTTGGAGATTGCCGGATTCCAGTGACACACCAGGCTGTCATTTTGAACACTGTAGTTCTTGTTTCCAAGAAGCCAATAGGTTTTCATTTTCCCCTTGCCCTGGACAAGAAAAGGAGAGACCAGAAAACAGCTGTTTTCATGGGATATGAAGCAGAGCAGGGATCACTATGGCCAGAGCTAATCCGTGTCCTGCATTTGTTATCTCTCCTTCTCTCATGAGTGGCTGCTGATCAGGGAAAGAGTTATAATTTATGTGCAGTTTGGGTGCTAATAATCTTTTCTGTTCAGAGGTCACTGCCTTGCTGGTCACTAGCAGTGTTGCTAAGGGTTTAAAATCAGCCTTAAACCCATGTGTCTTTGACTGAATCCTAACACTTTGGGCCATACTCATGTGGTTCCATGCAGGTGCAGACATAGCAGCCGTATTTCAAAGCACACAGAACATTTTTTGTCAACTTTGAGGAGTAATGTGTAACCACTTCCAACTGATTAGCAAAAGAACCTTGGGGACACGGTTAAAAGTTGACTTGCTCTTCAGAGAAAAGCAATGGCCAAATCTGTCATCTCATCCCTATCCCGTTAAATGCCTTTATTGTTGTAAAGTTACAGAAAAACTGTTACCTTGACTTCAATTTCTCCTCTCAGTTCAATTTCATATGCATCATCTGTGAGAAGGGCTTCATATGTAGCAGAACTGATGTGGATCTTCTGCGCTAGGATTCAGAGCAGAGCAGGAATTAATGATTCCCTGAATCCCAGAGACCACACACCAGCCCTCCTGCATTTATCAGCCCAGTGTTTCCACCTCCTCTTTTGGCATTAAGGGATGTGACTCTACATGCCCATGCCAATCCACAAGAGTTTCTCTTGCCTATTTGGTGTATGTGCAGGGATAGTGGGGATGGCAGGTCAAGGATGTGCTGCTTCCTTAGATAGATGGTAATTAGTTCTCTGACCTGGGATGGTCCCAGAGAATGCTCCTTCTCCTCTAGAGACCTTATTTCACACTTGCCTGTGCCTGATGTGAGGGGGTGTTTGGGGCTTTCCTTGTACTGCAGTGCCTTAGAGGTGCAGAGTGCAGGTATGGGTCTGGCTGGACGCCCGGATCCTGCCCGAGGCACTTACGCAGGCTGGTGGATTCCATGCGGGAAGCTGTGTTTACAGTGTCCCCGAAGAGGCAATAACGAGGCATTTTGTATCCCACAACTCCAGCTACACAGGGTCCTGAGAAATAACAAGGCAGAGAGACCCCAAAAAGAAGCAAATGGTAAGAAGCAGTAAGAAGTAAGTGCAGAGCAATGTCAAATGCCAGCACCTTTGCCAGTCACTCTTGTATCCTCAGAGAGACCTGGGAATTGGGAGTACTCTGCGCATCTGAGGTCTGGCTGCACAGTATTTACTTAGTGAGAGAAGTCACGATTTGATTAGCTGTAGCTAATTGATGCTGATATCGCCAATACTAAATTGCTTCCTAGACCTTTCCACACTGATACAGGCAAAAGTCATTTCACCCCCCTGTTCCTGCTGGAACCAGGAGAAATACTTATCCTGAGGTGTGGGGAAAGGTAGCGGCTCGTACAGAAATGCGGAATTCCTTTCTCCTCACACAATTGGACTGTGTCCTATTCTGTTTTTCTCCTGCCTTCACCTCAACCCATGTACCTGTGTGTATCCCAGCCCGCAGCTCCAGTCTGCCCGTTGGCATGTGAGGGATCACAACCTGCCGCACTGCTGCCACCAGATCCAGGGACATTTTGGCAATCTCGTCAGCGTGTTTGGTGCCATTTCTCTCTGGCAGGCCACTCACTACCATGTAGGCATCCCCAATGGTTTCCACCTGATAGGAAGGCGCATGTGTCACTAAGTGGCAGGCACTGAGCTTTTCTTTGGAAAGAAAATCAGAATAAAATCTGTTTTAGCTGTCCAGCACTTGCCAAACTGTGGTGTAGTCCCTGTACAATGGCAGGTCTCGCATCTCACGGATTTTGGCCTCCTGGCCTGGGGTATTTGACATTCACCAGAAAACAGAGTAAGAAAGATTTCAGCAGCTTCCAGATTCTTTTTCTGTGGGTTTGTACTCACCTTGTACACATCGTAAGACTCAATCCTGGTGTCAAAGCAGATGTACAGATTGTTGAGCATCTCAACCACTTGCAAGGGAGTACAGGAGGCAGCAATGCTTGTGAACCCCACGATGTCCGAGAAAAAGATAGTCACCTGTTACAAGGAGAAGGAGAGCATGAAGCCAAGGTCTCCAGGCAACAATGGTGAAGCCTTTGGAGAGTTTGGGGATTTCTGAAATCCCGAGCACAACAGCCTAAGGCACAGGCTGCATGTAGAACCAGTCTTGCACAGCTCAATAGATACAATCCTAAATTAACAAGCTCTGGCTCTGAATTGTTTTCTACTACTTTGACAGATAAAATTATTCTTATCTCCAAAGTTCATCACCTGCACTTCTGTGAATACCTCATGCTAATGGGAGACTGAAGGTCAAATGCTTTGAACTTTGAACTTTGTGAGCTAAAAACAACAGACTTTTTATAGAAGTAGGGTCTCATTTTCCTTTAAAAGTGATTTAAACTGTGATAGGGATAAAACTAGGTACCTAAAAAAACGGAAATAAAATCTCAACTGCTGTCTCTGCTCTTGTTGAATTAGAAGATATTAAATGGAATTTGTTTCTCCTCAAATGATGTTTGTTATGATCAAGTAATTTACAGAAAAAAATCACTTTTTAAAAAATTCAAACTTTTAAAAGAAAGAACAGAATTGAGGAAGAGAAATGTGTGTTACAGCTGTTGGCAAAGAATTGTTTCTTCTCTGTGCTGTCTGAATGGTGTCAGTGTTTAAACTCAAATCGTCCTTGCTAATACCAATTAATCTGGAAGAGCCACCTTTTCACTCTCTGCCTTGGTTCAGCACTTTTGATGTCGTGACTATTGTGGATAATAATTAATTGTGCATTTCAGGTTTTTGTTTCGATAATGACACCTACAGATTAAATGCAAACATTTATTGCTGTGTTTCACAGCTGAAAGTAAAGGGGTGTCCAGGGAAAAACAGAGAACAGAATTGCAGTTACTGCAGCTTGAGGATTTGGTCTGAGGGCTATGCAGCACAGCTGCTAAATTCAACACTGACAGCACCATCTCTTTTATTCTTCGTATTTGACAAGGAGAAGATTCATTTCTTGCTCCTATGAACTCATGATCCAATGGTGCTGGCTGGCTGTTGTGGATAGGCTCTTAAACACAAAGACAGTTTGTCAGGATAGGATGTTTGACATCTAAAGCTATGTGTCCAAAAATCTCAACTCTTCTTCCTTCTCCATCAGCCTAAGTGCTCCATCGCACACTGCACAGCTCTTTCCAAAACCCATCGGGAATATTTGGATTTCCATCCACACTCTGGGTGCAAACCCAGGATCCTCAAAACCACAACAAGGTAGGTGCTATTTTACGTGAATACTTTTCTACCCTTGGTGGCAACATCCTTTCCACTTGCTAACCTGGTCATAGTTTTCTGCCTCAACTTTTTGGCATTTCCTTAGCTGCTTGGCCACAGACTTTGGCAATATCTGGTGCAAGAGGTCCTCAGCTAGGCGCCTCTCTCTTTTCAAGTCCTCTGTCTTTTCCTTGAGGTTCCTGGCGTAATTGTGTATCCAGTCTGTCATTTGCTTGAAGGACATCAGTACAATGGGGTAAATGAGACAGGCAACCACCAACAGACTGATCTTAAGGCTTATTGTGGCCAGGATTTCCTTCGATTTCTTGTGCAGCTTTTCCTGTCCCTCCTGCAGCAGGCAGCTCTGTGCAGAGTGCAGTCCCCTTACTGAGGCTTCTAGGGACACAAAGTCACCTGAGCCCAGGAATGGGGTAAAGAAAGAGATTCCTTCATAATGGGTGAAATGAAGTGACAGATTGACATTATCTGTCCAGCACTTATGTGCAGTCTCTGAGGAGAAGAGAGCATAGCTCAGAATGGCAAAATCTTGATGCAGTGTGGTTTGAAGGCTCATAGGTGCTAGCACTGGCTGAGCTTTGAGCACGGCTTCTCTGATTTGGAGGATGAGTTTAAAAGCTACTGTGTCTGCCCAATCAGGATTCTGTCTCATGGCTTTGAGGTCCTCATGGGGACTCCTGAAATGCTTGAGCAGTTCAGAGATCACTCTGGACAGCACCTGCCTGGCTTCAGTAACCCCCGAGATATTCAATTTGTGTCTCAAGTCACTTATGTAAAACCTGCAAATGGAGATTTTCTCCTCCTTGCACTGGCAATTCTCACAGTACAGTTCTGCTTCACTTGCTGTACAGAGGGAGTTTAAATTCCCCAAGAGCTGAGAATGGAATGATCTATTCCTTGTGTCTGCTGCTGGGAACAGCCAACTGTGCCTTTCTTCCTGCAGGAGAGAGATGAGGTGAGTAGCCCAAAGATTTTCACAGGAGGCAAGTTCCTCAAGGGCTTTGCCTGTGTTTTTCCATATTTCCAAGCTGTTGCTCAAATCAAAAGAAATGGCCCCGAGGAGGCTGCAGAGGGAGACCATGCATGCCGTCAAAATCCTTTGAACTGTTTTTCTACCACCAGCATTGGAGGAGGGAAGACATCTAAAAAAAAAGAATTAAAAAAAAAAAAGAATTTAAAAAACAACAGTGGTATTGTCTGATCCTGGGAGTTTTTCTTCCAGCTCCTGAAGCTACAACTGGATCTAGCGGTGATATTTAACAATTCCCATGCATTCTGAAACAAAGCACAAGGAGCATGCATTATCTGGATGCTTTTTAAAGACATATTTTATTATATTTTTTTCCACCTGACATTAATTTTAAAAGAAAAGCTGTATTTAAGAGACTGCTTCCTTGACACACTGATCTGCAAAAACAGATGAATGATATGGTTTTTCTGTGAGAATAAAAGCTAATAAAACCATTTGCTGTAGGTTTTATTCTCTGTGATACTTCTCTCTAAATCTTAAGGAAGGCCATGAAAAGATGGGTTACTTATTCCCGCAATGATTCCAGTGATCACAAACTGAAACTGTTGAATTTTTTTAATCAAACTTTGAGAATTTGTTCTTAATAGGCATTTCCAGATGATGAATAATTTCTGTTGATATGTTCAAATGAGCTCAGATGTTTTTTACAGTATTGCCTAAATATTTCAGAAGGAAAATGAATCACATTTCTATTTTGTTTCCGTTTTTACCAAAGCATGTGCACATCCAATTTTTGCTGTTTGAGCTTCATGATTACCTTTCTGTCTCTCTTTCATGCTGCACATAATGGACATCCATGCTCCGTACAGCAAAGTGACCTCTAATGATTTTGATTTTCAAAACTATTGTTCCATCATTTACAATCTTACATTAACAATACTCATGAAAAAACTCAGGATGTTATGCTGGAGCTGATGACTCCTGAATAACTGGGCAATCCTTATTTCCACTGATAAAGAACAAAGTTCTGCCTAGAAAAGCTGATTGAAAAAAGCTCTCCTCAGATCCTCTGTTCTTTCAGATATAGGAAATCACACTTTTAGTCAGGCAAATAAAACACAATAAAGCCTATTATTTCTCAGCAGAGGCTGATATTAAGCAAAATAAATTCTTGCTGGGCAGAATGGTGGTCAATGGTTGTGAAGCAGAAAAAAAGTGGTAAAAATAAAGTCCCCAAAGACGATAAACAGCCATGTTTTCTCTTATTACTTTAACGCAATTTATGTTTAAAAATAGATTTACTTTCAGTCCAAAGGTTAACATCTGCAAAATATCAAACTAAAAGGAACTGCAAGCCTAGAAAATGTATCTCTGAGCATTTCTGTTCTCACAAGAAACTTCCAGCCTTTTCCTTACTCTATCTACTGCTTACCTTTGGGTCACTTGCCCTCCATTTATAATCATTGCTTTTACTCTTGGAAACACCTAATAACTGCTGGGGGGAGAAGAAAAACACAGCAAAAATCCACCTTGATTTTATATTGCCTATCTTCTATTACAGTGAAAGAAATATAAAGAGGGACTTTAGTTGAGTACCGAGCTTAAAGTGGTGATTCTGCTTTGCTTTGCCAAAAGTCCCTGTTTGTGCCAGTGGGGCAGCTGACAGTGACCGCTCCGAGCTCTTCACCTGAATGACTTAAAAATGAGCAGCGGGGCCATGGAGGAAACAGATCTGCCCTCAGAGCTGGATCTTGCCCTTCCCCTTGCTGGCTTCGAGATCACAGATGGTAAAACCTCTTTGTAAAAGCATTGTGCGGTGCTTCCGCACTCACCTGCAGGGACCTGCTGTCTCCTGTGCTGCCTTTCCTCTGGGCATCGCTGGCTCCGAGGAGTCCCACTCGCAGCCTCAGGGTGCTGCTACCTGCCTCCAGCCCTGCGGTGCCTCCCTGCACCCTCCTCCCCGAGCCCCGCGGAAGCGTTGTGTGATGCTCTGACTCTTCCCACTGCCCACCCTCCGCACAGCGGGCTCGCACCTTCCCCCAGGTGATGCTGGCAAGCTCCAGCCTGAGGCGAGGGACAGGGAAAAATATCCAGCGTTATCCCCAAATACAGGCTCTGGGCTTGCCAACATTCAGGAAGGAGTGACACAGACACATGTTTTGTTTTCATCTTGCAAAAAGCACTGTTTATTGCACTAGTGTTTGGTTTCATACTTGTGTTGTTAAAAGCATAATTTCCCAGTTCTTTGTGATCAAAGGTGTCATGATTATGACTTTATTCAACCTGCTTTCCTTCTTGGCATCTCTCATCCAGTTCTTATTGGATTAGTTGGTTGCCATAACCTACAAAAATGTAAAACAAATGAAAAATCAGATCATGAGATGCAGGAATTTGTGAAGAGTATGTGTTGCATCCAAGTCGCAGGATTTAAATAACCGAAATAAGACTTTTGCTTCTCAGTCAAAGTTTATATTAAATTAAAAGATATTTGACATTCCAGACTTGAGCTGCATGTGCTGCCGTTTAGGATGCAATTGCAACAATCAGTGTATTGATGAATGCAAATTTGGGTAATCACTTCTGAAATATACAGTAAATCTTTATGACTACAAATAAAGCTCTAGGATAAAGGGAGAATGCATTCCTATTATCAAAACTTACTTAAATAAGTGGAAAAAAAATTGGATATCTATTTCAGAGGAGGATACTTTCAATTGGTAAGGGCCGAATCAAGAGTGATACAGCTCCCGTAGCAGGTGGCAGAAATCCCAGTGAGAGAACCCCAGTACAGCGTCTGTGTTCCTCAGCAGCTCCTCCCAGCGCCTCACCTGCTCAATCCAGCTATTGTAGGCAGAGACCCGAGTGAAGACAGAGGGTTTCTGATAGTAGTTGCAGCCAAGAGAAGAGCCGAAGCTGACGATGCCGTGCACTTCCCACCTGCCATCAGCCCCTTGGCAGTTCAGTGGGCCCCCAGAGTCCCCCTGGGAGGGAGAGGAACACAGTTAATGGCAGTCATAGTGTGAGCAGCTCCTCTGTGGGGTTTTTAACCTTTCCTTCCCATCAGGCCTGTTTGTCTAAACCAAAGCAAGAGAGTGGACTCACGTTACAACTGGAGATGATTCCATCCCCACCAGCACAAACCATGGTGGGTTTTACTGTCTGTCCCCACCAGGAAGGCTTGGAGCAGGTTGCATAATCCACCACCAGCAGAATGCCTTGCTGCAGGTCGTCGGGAAGGGGTCCATTTGCTGAGAGAGAACAGAAACACAGAGTCATGGTACCAGCTGGCACTGAAGAAAGAATAAAACTGCTCTGCTAAATTTCTCCTGGGATCTGGGTACCATCACTTCAGGTAAAACACTCCATAGGGGCTATATTAAAGGAGAAGCTGTATATATTTTGTAAGTATGAATGTCCATTGGTTCCATTCTTTTATATACACCTTAATTTACTAAAAATTTACATTCCATTAAAAAATGTCTCGTTGTTAGAGAAATAAAGGGCTACTCTTTCTTCAGGAGTTTGCAATTTGCTTATCCCTCGAGGAATTGCCTCCTGAGCCAAGCTGACACCTCTGCTGGGCTCTCTGAGATTTTCTTTACTTCATGTCTATTCCCTTATGTGTCTTCAGATATTCAGCAGGTGTGTTGGGATTGACACATACACCTGTCTGCACACTGTTAACATTTGCATTACAATAGCTCCTAAAAGCTCAGTAAAGGCCCCTCAGGTGCATTACCAGCTCTGTTACAAGGAAAATAAACTTGAAAGGGAAAAACCATGATGTGTGAGTGAGGTGGGGCCTAATATAATTAACTACCCCACTACACTGAGTCTTGAGGGGATCTTGAGCACCATCAATAGTCTTTGCTGTCAATCTCAGAGGAGAAGGCACTTCTGAAAGTTTTTTTTTGTTCCATGGTTTTGCAAATGCCCAAGTACTCACTCTGCAGTCTTCCCCAGCCAGTCACATAGCAGGCAGTGTTGGAGGACAGGATGCTTTGGGCAGGGGGCAGGCAGGCCAGCTGAATCTGGTCACTTAAGGTGACGTGCTCAGAGAGTTTGATCAAAGCAATGTCGTACCTGTGGTAACATGCACACATTGGAGAGTAGGGGAGGGAAAGGGAAGGTAAAAAGGTTTGCAAAATGGATTAAGACACAGTAGCCTGGGTACTCAGCAGTTATACAGCACTTGGCCTATTCAAAAGAGAAGCAAGGGAGCAAGGGCCAGTGCATAAGCAGTAAAGACCCCTGCACCCCAAAGCAATGGGGAAATTCATGGACTGGAAGACTATTCCCTGCAGAACTGGCCACTTTCCTATCGGCAGAAAATTGTCTTTTATAGGTTTTTGTCACCAAAAAGCATATGTTAGGACTCACTCCAAGGACCTGGAACTGAGGGGATTTCTTTGTTACTGCCCTTAGCCTGCAGCAGGATGTAGGGGTCCTTCAGCCACACTGATATTAATGATCAATAATTCTGTGTCTGTGCTGCTGGTAGGAGGACTTCAAAGAGTGTTGTATAAAAGGCTCCATTCCCTTTCATTGTACAAAAGATATCATTGCACGGAACAGCTTCCGACCCGAGCATGAACATGCAAAATGGCTTCTGGAAACATTATTAATCAATAAGAAATTAATATTGTTAATTGCTTTGTATTCTCTTGAGGAGGAAGGTACAAACTGGACACTGTAACAGGAGGCTCTAAACATGAATTTAATTACCATAACTCCAGGTGTGTGGGATTCAGGCAGTTTGATTTTTACCGTCCATCTAAAAACTGAAAAAATACCTGCCACCAGCTTACCCATTTGCAACATCCTGTGGATCCCAGTTCTCATTAACAATTATCTTTTCTGGAGAAAGTGCAATTGATCCTTCTTCCTCAGCTGCTAGGTTGTATTTTCCAAGAAATACTCGATATGTCCGAGAAGAACTGGGAAAGAAAAGGGTGAACACTCAGTTATGCAGCTGCTGCTCAGGCATCTGCATCTTTGGCTCCTGAGAGATTCAATAAGAATAACCTTGACTGTAATCTCTCATCATAGGCATGGTGTGCCTGGAGCTGAGCCAGTGATTTGCTAAGGGCAAAGATTGTGTTCTAGGCTTCATAATCATTTCACCTCTGAGCCGTCCTCTCAACTCCTGCTCAAGTTTCATTAGCAAACTCAAAGTGCCTCCAATCTTTGCAGGATTGGGCTCGTATTCTTCAATGCAGTGACAATTTGGACTGCTTTTGACAGCCATAAACAGCTTCACTAATAAACAACTGTGTGATAGATATAATATGTAGGATTTATAATAATAACGTGCGGCCAATCCTTCATGTTTTGTATTATGATATTTGCTACAACTTAGTGTTACAATAACCATATGCTACTAGAGCAAAATGGGGTTGTATTTGTGGAAACACTTTTGATGATGAAACATCATAGCTGTTCCTGATCATTTCTTGGTTACACTGCCACATAATATGAAGAGTTTACTGAAAATTATTGATATAGTCAAAATATTTGTGATTATTTCTTCTGGGAGTGGATCAATTAGTTAATTTGTGGATATCACTGACATATATTACAGAAACAGGCAACACAGCTGAATTTTAATAGCAACTTGAAAACATAAGGATGTTCGTAGTTTGTTTATGGAAAATGAAGAGGATACAATTCAGGTAACTGGAGGTTTTTCCCCCTTTTACATTAAGAAAATAAAGAGATGTCATTCTCCTGACTTATAATCAAAAGATATGATGCGAAACTCAGAGCTTTCAACTGGGAAAGAGAGAACTGGCATTGATATGGTTTTCATTGATCTCTCATGTGCTGCTTCCTGGGTCAGATTTAGCTTCATTACTTACCTGATGCAGTGGGCAGCTGTCAGTACCCAGTTGGTGGCAATGAGGGTTCCTCCACAGGTGTGATGCCACTTGCCATTGGAATTGTATTGAAGGGAGGCCTAGGATCAAGGAACAAAATAAGGCTCAGGCTTTTGCTCACTCATTTTTCATCGCTGTGCTTTGTTCCTGCAGAACACAACTTGCTGATGGTGGTAGACTTTGAAGTAACAAATTTCCAACTCCTTGCCACAGAAAAGCTTTCCCTCCTTCCCTATCATCAAAAGCTTGATTTTTAAAATATATCTTGCTTAAATGGCCCAAGTCTACTTGACTTAAAATGAGAGCGTGAATTACCAGCAAAATGCGGCACATTCAGTTTTCCTAAAAAGACTGGAAACTTTAGGATTGATCAGAGCAGAGGAGACAAAACCTAAGACATGTCAGGCAAGATGCATCAAATGGAATGTAAGAGGTGGTTTTGTTCAGTTGTGCTGTGCAGAGATAGCACAGCCCCAGTTGTTCCAGGGAAAGCACAGAATGACCAACCTGCCAGGGCCAGCTATATGGTCTTGCATTTTCCCCTCCAACAACTCTGGATACAAGAGGTGGGTAGGCAGGAACCCCGCAGCCAAAGGCTAGAAGACATACAAATAGGATGTGTGTTTTGAAAGTCGATTAAAAAAATATCTGTAAGATATGGAATAGCACAGCACCCAGTTACTCTTTCGAGAGACCCGTGTAATGAATTTCCTATGCTGTATTTTTTTCTGCTTTGATGCAGATGTTCAATTTGTCTGAAAAAAAAGTTGGTTTTAGATTTTAATTAACTTTTTCTTTTAAAACTAAAGCAGAAGTTGGACACATACCTGCAGGTGCCAGAGTCAACACAGCAAAGAGGACTCCAAGCATGGTGCCAGTTCCTGGGTGCTGCAGGCTCAACTCCACGAGCCATTTTATATGGTGTCCTTTATCTCTGGGACACATGACTTAAAATGCAGAGCTATTCCAATACCAATGGAAAACTTGTGTCATTGTGGGATAATTTTTTATATACACAAGTTGCTAAAAAAGTCCCCATTGGACTTTTTGGTCGACCTTGGATCCAGGCTACATAAACAACTTGGGTAAAAATAATTCCAAATTAGTTGCTTATTATCTGTAGCAGCTGTTTGCATTTCCATTGCCTTGAAAGTTCATCACAAAGGTGGTCACAGAAGGAAAATGTTAAGTGAATTATTCTAACACTTGGTGGTATGTCAGCAGTAAGTGTCTGATATATTCAGACAGTGATAGATTCAGATGTGTTGGTGGGATTGGATTAGTTGATCTCTAGACACTCCCTTCCCACCTTAGTGTACAATTCTGTGACTGCTTGGAATTTTATTTTGGTCTGGGGTCTGCTTTTGTTTTGTTTTGTTTTGTTTTGTTTTGTTTTGTTTTGTTTTGTTTTGTTTTGTTTTGTTTTGCTTTGTTTCGTTTTGTTTTGCTTTGTTTCATTTAGTTTCGTTTTGTGTGTAACTGAATGGCATCTACTGCATTGTACTGACTGAAAACTTGTATCTTCTTTCCCAGATCGAGCTGCATGTGTTTTAGCATGCCAGACTTCTTCAATAAACCAGACTGTAATCACTTTGAAGTGGAATATACTTCAAGCCATACAAAAAACCAGCTGTCCATGATGAAGCAGAAATCCTGATATGGTGTGGTGAGTCAGACGCCATTCCTTTTCTATTTTCCTTTGTTAGATCAGCAGCACAGCCCTGGAAGAGAACAGGGTTCCTGCAGCATTGCAAATGAGCCTGTGTACATCCCAGAGCAGTGCTGACCTGTGCAATAACACACTGTGAGCTTGTTAATGAAAAAGAGCAAAGCACTTTCACTTACAGGACAAAGCAGACAAGAGCAGGCATTTTTACACCCCTCCAGAGCTGCTGCCACAAAAGGAAGTGTCCTAATTCATTCCTGACATTTGAAGTCAGTGACTAGATATCAACGCTTACCCCTGTCTCTTTTTTCCGATTTATCTTCTACTACAGAAACTTGCTATCCTCTGTCACCTTTTCATCCACCAACCATTGAAAACCTGTTGCTGGTTATTTGAAAAACAACATCTCTATCCCATAAGTCAGGACACACATAGGGAACAAACTTATTAGAATGGAAACAATATCATAATGCCAGTTTTGTAACTAGAGCAGTGTTGTACACAGAGACCAAACTAGGGGTTCAAAAATGCTGAAATAAATCTAATGTTTAATGTCAGGATTAACAAGCAGCAAAATCCCTGATTTCCAGAGCTTTCATTCAGCAGTAGGTACTGTTTTGGATGAAAGATGCCTGGAGCACACATATGGAAGGCAGAAATATAGAAAGCTTTGCTGTTTTGTCTGCTTCTCAAGAATGTATTTTCCTACCCAGACAATAGCACTTTAGAAAGCTGCATTTTGAATTGCAAATTAGATCAACCAAACCCTGTTCCGGCATCTTGTATTTATTATCTGGCAAAAGCAGAAACCAGGATTAACAGTGCAGAATTGAGATTCTAATTTTTTTCCATTAATTTGTTGGCTCTTTTCTTTTTTTTTTTTAGTGTCTGAATTTTCAAGCTAAACCACGTTATGCTGCTCAATTTAACTTCCATGTCACTATCATTTTCACTGAATTCCCACTAAAAGTATAAATTTCGGATGGTCAGTTACTATTTTAACTTTCCTAGTTTGTTGTGTGCTTGTAAACATGGAATTTTGTTTAGTTACTTTAAGCATTTCTGCATTTCATAAATATAACCTTCTGCTCTCTTGCATACTGTAAATAGAGAAACCCTGTTTCTTTTTCCCCTTCTTCATGGAGGAATTCTGGAACAGTTCTTTTGTTATGGAGGAAATGCTCATAGGAATCATAATATATTTAATGTAAAACCCTCTCAAAGCTGTTTTGGTTTTTGTTCTATTCATGCCTTATGTGATGATAGCTTATCCATCTTTTCCAGGACTAAAGAGTCTTCCTTGGACTCCATGGGCGTCACGCTGCTGGCAATTCTTCCAGGGAACACCAAATGGCTCGGCCTCCAGCTGATACTGTGGTGACTTGGAAATAGCCCCCTGGAAGCTCTTATCATCTTCATGCCAGATGTTTCACAGAAACTAAGCAGCTCATGGAACTTCAGTGAGAAAGAGAAGGAACTTCTGGTATGTTCTGTTAAAGCAGAATAGCAAATACCTCCTTAAATACACAGTGTACCTGTGTACAATTTATAATGGACTCTGTTGTTTCCCTGTCTTTATTCCCTTGAGGGGCAGTAACTCTGCTATACCAATTAGTAAATGGAATTGTCTGCAGAAAAGTTACAGACACTGAAATCAGCTTTTCTGAGGGATGTTTTTAATCTGAAACCAGACAGTAACCCCTCTGAAAATTTGAAGTTAAATCCTGACCCAGTTTTTCCTTGGGACCACCCAGGAAAAGTCTTTACTTCCTGGATGGCTGTTAAATCTGCTGCTTGATGGTTTCCTGGGATCCCTGTGTTCTTCAAAGTAAAGTTTGGCTTTCATTCCTCAGGATAGAACAAGGTTATACTGAGCAAGGAAACAGAGATGAGCATTACCCTGTGTGTTTCTGTCCCTTGTTGTGCCTTCCAGATTGTCTGTTCCTGGCTTATATCCATTTATATATTATTTTCCACACTGTATTTAGACTCAGTACTGGCCACAGATTTAACAAAAGGCTCTGCTTGTCTAAACTGGGTGGGGAGCAAAGGCAGGAGAGAACAGAGACAAAACCAACAAAAAACCCAACCACACTTCAGCAGTCAGATTAGACTGAAATATATTTATTTAGAAACAACAGCTTTGGTATTTTAAAAACAACCAACCTGTAAGTCACTAGAAAGTGGGATGTCTTCCCCCATAGCCAAAACAAATCAATGCACAAAGTCTCAAGAGGCTTAGAATAGGAACCTGCAGACCAGCATTTCCAGGTGTATATCCAGAAAACAATTTCATTAAATTGATTTTGCACTCTGCAGTTATAAAGGCTGAAAAACCTGTTACGAGAACTTAGATATCTACAGTTCAATTGACTGTTACTCAAGTGAAGGAAAAATTAACATACTCCCCCTCCCTCCAAGCAATAAATAAAAACTGTATACCAGAAAGGAAGTTACACTAAAGTTTTCTAGTTAACTCTCAGAAAGGAATAATCATCCTTTATTTTTCTGTAGAATTAAAAAACCCAAATCAAAATATCAAAGGACTTAGTATATCTTCAAGTATTTTCACCAAATGGATTACTCCTAGGGAATCGAACAGCTTACAGGGAAAGGAAACATCTGTTACACAAGCTTCTGGGATGAACTACTGAATCACCACACTTTCCAAGTCTCAGATTCCTGTCATAGCAAGGCACAAAAGGATTGTTGCTTTCAAATTGTCCTTGTTCTCAGCTGCAAAATTGCCAGGTGTCTTGTGCAAATGGAGGCTGAAAGCAGGACTAAGTTCACTTGGATGCGGAGATGTTCCCATTCAATTAATGGAACAGGGTGTTATTTCAACACCATCTATCTTGCTTACTGCTACAGATTCTGAGCTTCAGCTGGCTTCCACTTCTTCCCTGTTTCTGGAATCAAATTCTGCATCACCTTCATTTGAAGTAGGTCCAACTAAGACGAGGCAGCAGAGCTGTTTGCTCTGCAGTGCCCAGGAGGACGAGGTGACAGGTCAGCTCTGGGCTGTGGCTGTGAAGCTTCTGGGCACTTCAGCGAGCAGAGTCAGGGACGGTCACCTGCAGCAATGGTTAACACGTCACTTGGTAAAAGGCAGAAGGCAAGTCTTGGAGATGACAAAGGCAACTGGATAGACAACAGTGAAAGGACATAATTACATAATTCCAAGGACACATTTCAGGCGTATGTCAGGGCACAGCTGTTACACAATAACTGACATCAACTCCTAACCCCCTCCTCCCTTTACACTGAGGGTTTTTTTGATCATGATCAGAGGCTTGTAACTGCATTTGTCTGATATACATTTCTATCCTACCTCTTCCTAGGTTAGTTTGTCTAGCTAAAAGCACCTCCCGCTCATTCCTTTATTGGATCACAAGTATTCAGACCTGCTTGGGATCAGGCTTCATTTCCAGTGCTCACCATGACAAAACCAGTCAATTGACAGGGAAATTTCCAAGTCACTTTAAACACCCCTTACATACCAACTGTCAAGTTTAGTTCAATACCTTCTGTTCAGCCTTAGCTATCCAAAATTGAATTTGTTTTTATAATTTTGAGTAACAGGGCAATCTAAAGCTAGACCTTTTCCTCTGACAGCTCTATTTAACTACCATCTCATTTTTTTAAACGTAACCTACATTTAACTCTGTTCAGCCCTCAGGAGGGAAGCCTCTGAACAGCACAACTAGCTAACACAGCAAATCCAGTCTGGTCTTGCATTTCCACTTCATATAAACACACAATCAGAAAGTCCCAGTACTAAGAGCAGAACTCACCATCTGCTGCCTATTCTGTGCTAAGCTTTTACAGCAAGTACGTTTTCCAAGGCAACTCAAAACAACTTGAAATTCTTCACACCCAGGTGACGCCAGAACCTTCAACTCACAGTAAAAAGCACTCAGTACACAGCTTTGTATTTTGTCTGACTGGGAGAAACACCAATTCAGCATCTTCCCAAAATGATGGTGGTAAGTGTGGTTTGATAGAGGACTGCATAGTGTCTATAATATGAACATATACCACGAGTCCCAGCAAGTCAGCACCTTCACCTCAGAACACCAGCCTGCCTTTGGGTGTTCCTGTGTGACACATCACGCGTTCAGAGCAGTCAGGCCAAGTGTGCAGGTCCACACAGCAGTACAGACAAGTACAGCAGCTCTCTTACATGCTTTCTGGTACTGAATAACAAGAAACATCATCTCATGACACAACTGCAACTGCTGGCCTAGAAACAAGCAATGTCCTACACTGATGTGTGGAAGAAGGACAGAAAGCTGTGTCTGCCTCCACCTGCAGCCTCACAAATGTCTAAGGACAGACGATGAGTCTTTTCTAATGACTGTGAGCCCTACTGCTCCAGGCCCTGCCCTAATCCTCCTTCTTGCAAGAAGAGGTCACAGATCGCTTGTTGCAAGAGAGACTGAAAATCATCACAATCCAAGACAGAGCTGCCCAGGCACAGCTGACACAACATAAGGCTGACAACACTAAGTGGACAGCAGCCAAAAGCAGCAGCCTTATACCTTACTCCTGAAGAGTGGCTTGGCTCCTGGCCCACAATATTCGTTGTAGATGAGTTTGAACAGAAACAAGTGAAACAAAGTAATTAAGGAGGCCACACTGAACCAGAACAGGAAGGGTAAGCCTGGGTATTGCTTGGCCATGTGTTCCTCATGAGCCAGAATAGCTTTTAGGTGGAGTGTGTGTCTCAGGTCCTGCAAGTGGACCAAATCTGTTGATATATAAAGCAGTGGTGTGATGGGTTGAGTCACCATGATGGGGAAGGTGTGACCTCGTGCTTCCGAGGTCAGCTCCACAGGCTCGTTCATACAGCCTGCCTCGCACGCATACAGTCTGACAGGCTTGTCCTGGAATTTCACAGACACATGCAAGAAGGGCTTTCCTTCAGCATCCAGGAGAACAGCTAAATTGATCAAGTCCTTATTGTAATGGATCCCACGTAAGGAATAGCTGTTATGAAGTACGTCAGGGTCAGCCTGAAACTGAAGATGGTTTTCTGTGAACTGCAGACCCCCAAAACTAAGCACCATTCCCTGCATGAGTCCATGGACTCCAGCTGTCACAAGACCCTTGCATCCCCGTTTCTGGAGAGTCAGCTTCCACAGGTCTGAGAGCTGCAGGATCTGGGTGACACTGGTCAGCTTTGGTGGCCACAGGTTCTCGGCATGCATGGTCGCATGGCCGCTGAAGCAGTGGTCAGCATAGTTCAGGCTGGCTTCAATCTTCTCCCTGTCCTCACCACTGATGAGCGGGTCTAGCAGGGGGGCTGGCACCGTTGACAGCACGTAGTAGAGGGTCATGTTGACAGTCTCACTGGATGGGGTGTGTGCATCTGTGATCTTTCTCATTTCAATCCCTGTAGCAAAAGAAAACAACCAATAGTCAGACATTAACTAGGAGGAAAAGAAGATCAAAAGTGCACGTTGATGTTCAATATGCAGGTGTCCTTTATAACATCTAAGAAACCTTTGTCCATAAAACACCGAAGCGAAATGTTTTCTTGTGTTTGTCTAAGAAGATGCTCTCTCTGCTACTTGGGAGTTTGGAAGCCAAGCTCCCGCTAAGATAAAGCTGATTTAATATACAGATTTCTTACAGGGCTGTCATCATGACTCTGCAAGAATGATCTGTCAAAAGAACATAATCTTTTAAAAAAATAGCAAGTTCTACATTATTTGGGCAGCTACTCTTTTGTGTAAGACATTAAAATCTTATGAAAAAGCTTCTTTGTAGGACAGCCCTTAACTTCCATGCAGAATCTGTCTTTTATGCTATCACTAAAGGTCAACTTTATTTCCAACTGACATGCAGGGCAAATCAGTGAAGTTCCTGAAGCCACGAAAAGCAGCACACACAGAATCATGATTATAAATGTTCTTCTATCATTTCCTATGCGTAGTCAGGTGTACTCCACTTTGTAAGGCAAGCTGAGTTCCAAACTAGGGACACTGTTTTACTATCCCACAACCCATCAGGAAGACCAGAGCCTCTGGAGACCTTACACTGAGCTTTCAGCCACCCTCTGAAGAAACACCGTGGAAGTTGAGCATCACTTTACTTACCTGAAATGAACAAGTCAGACCAGGTCTGCTGGTGCTCCTGGAGAAGATCTTCCACCCCCATCTGCATCACCTCCAGCATCTCTTTCTTGGCTGCCTCCCTCAGCTTGCTGAAGGTCTCCTCCAGCCTGGAGACCTCGATGGGCTCCGAAGTGTACACCACGGACAGCACGGTTTCATCAAACTGTGACTTGGGCGCAACCTGCACCCGGCTCACGAGTTTCTTGGCAGCCACCACCATCAGCACCATCTTAGGGCTGCCGGCCAGCAGCAAGCGGCCGGAGGAGAGCAGGAACTGCCGCTCCTCCACCTTCTCCAGGCTGGTGGAGAAGCGCCCGCCCAGCGCGGAGGCGGCGGCAGGGGCCGAGGCCTCGAAGGCGGCCACCCGCTCGGTGGGGTTGGCGATGCGGATGCGCTGCAGGTAGAGATGCGGCCGGCTCCGGTGGGCCACCACCTCCTCCCGCACCGTCACGCAGGCTCCGGCGCTGGCCCCGGGCCCCGTCTGGACGCACCTCACCCTCCGCACGGCCCCGTCCCGCAGCGCCACCAGCGCCGCCCGCGCCTCGCCGCGCCCGCCCAGCGCCCTCAGCCGCACCAGCGCCGGGTACTCGGTGGCGAGTGCCGGGCCCCCG
>VXAZ01006310.1:187598-266955 GCA_013399875.1 Gymnorhina tibicen
CCCCGGCTTCTAACCCCCCCGGCTTCCAACCCCCCCGGCTTCCAACCCTCCTGGCTCCAGGTCCCCTCGGGGCCCCGCCGGCTCCGGGCCCCTCCCGTTACCGGGACCGCTCTCGGCTCCGAGCCTCCTCAGCTCCGGGATCCCCAGCTTCCAACCCCGCCGGCTCCGGGACCCCCCGGCTTCCAACCCGCTGTCTCCGGGCCCGCCCGTCCCCTGCCCCGCTCCCTCTGCTGTATCCGCGGGTGTCCTCGAGCAGCTCCTGCCCAGGGCTGAGGTTCTGTGGCTCCTGCCCGGGTCACTGCACGGATCGAAAAGGCCTGGAGAGGTTTTCCGTAATTCCCGTGGCAGTTTACTGCCTTACCACTACAGAGACTATGCGGGAAAGGAAGTTCTATCAAACTGTATTCCACTGTGTAGTAAATAGAGGAACAAATTTTCTCACGTGTCTTAGATGTGCCCAGGAAAGCTTTGTATGCAGAGCAGTGCACGAAAGACAGAACAAGAAACACAGTTTTAAGCAAGTCAGGCAGAAACACTGTGAGATAAAGTGAAATGTTAAATTCTCGACCAGGTTGAGGCAAAGAACCAGCTCAGTGAAGGGAAACAGAGGAGACACGTTCTTCATTTATTCCTGCACATAAGCTGTTTGATTTGGGGGAGGCACTGGGATCCCAAAACGGTGGGTGAGACCCCCATTCCTTGCAGGTTTCAATAGGGCTGGTGGTGTCTGAGCTTTGAGGCTGCTGTAAGAGTGGAGCTCTGACCCTTCCAGTTTTTAGGAAGTTGCTGCTCCGCCTGGAGCACGTGTTGCACGTACTCACTGGAACATCTGCATTGGCAGCTGGCTCTGTTTAAAAAGACAGGCAGCCGGCTGCAGCCAGCACGCAGAGCAGTGCAAACACATAAACGGGGGAAATGTGCTTGCTGGGTTGGCACAGCTGCAGAATACAAAGCTGTCAAACAGAGACAGCCTGGGTACAGTAGCATAAACAATGAGGCATTCATGATTTTGAGTGTGCAAAACCGCTTTCATTTTAGACTGGAGAGATTTAACTTCATTAAAATAAGGAACTTGCAATTTTAAAAATCCATGTTGAGTCCCAGCTTTCAGTCTGAGGTCTGAAGGTGAAGGACTGAACATCTTTACTGTGGCTTCTGTCTTAAATTGTTGAAGCTGCTACGGATTTGTCACAGGCTTTGTCTGGGCCTGCAAAGTACTGAAAAAATCTAAAGTGAAAGTATGTTCTCTCTCTTTTTTTTTTTTTTTTTATTTAGGTAAACTAGCAGCTTTGCAAAAGAAGGTTTCCTGAAATCACCATCTTAGAGAGAGCTAGTATTGGGTTGTTGCCTGGAATGCTCATCACCTGAGCATGAGGACTGTTCTGTTTATCTCATAGTTATGAGGGAATTCTTGCTTTGGGGAGAGAGAATGGAAGGAAAAGTGCTTTGAATACACTCAAGAATATTCTCAGTGAACAAACAAACAGTAATGGGAGTTCTTTGGGATGATGCTGTTATGAATCATGGAGAATATCAGGTAGCTACAGTGTGGCCCTTCTAATGTGCTTGATTTTTTTCTCCTCCAAGATCATGCCTTCTTGGTTGTTGTTTTTTTGGGGGGTTTTTGTTTGTTTTTGTTTTGGTGTTTGTTTTTTTAAATCTGAACCCTGTTATATCTATGATTTCTGTTAAATTACAGAGATGGTTTACTGACAGGCCTCACATAGGATCTGTAAGTGGTAGCTCCTCATCTGGTGTCCTGCAGGCTCAAAAGGGTTTTCCTACATCTATACCTTACATTCATTGCAGTGTAGAAGTGACCGTAAAGCAAATGTTTATTTTAAGAAGTATAACTTTCTAAGACAGGATTATTTTGCCTGTTCTCAAAGGCAGAATGAAATAGAAAAAGATGCCTGGATAAGTGATCAGGGCTACAGCAAGAAAACCCAGCACAAGGCCACAGAGATTAATGTAAGACCTAAAGATGTGCATATGGCTAGAGAAAACCAGTTAGTACAGGAAACAAAACCACTGCAGGTTTTGTGTTCACAAAGGAAATATAGGAGGTGATAGGTAGGAAGAAGTTATAAAGAAGGTATTTAATAAGGCTTCCAGTTTCTAGAGCTGTGCATAACATTATAATCAATTCCTGGTTTGCTTTTTATACATAAATGTCCCGTAAGTGTCAGCCAGCTGCAACCCAGCAGTAGCTGAAGCTGGCCAGAGAGTGACTCCTCTCCTCCTACACCGGCGTTGGCTCAATGCCTGTTTGCCTCTCTGTACATCCACTGCCCCGTGTCCCAGGGCCGCGGGTGCCCCACATGCTGCCCGGTCCCCGCGGTCAAGCCCCGCTGGACTCCGCACCCCAGGCAAAGCCGCTGCAGCTCCAGGATCAAACCCACGAGCTCCTCGTCTGGATGTTGCCTCGCTTTCCACGCGGTCTCAGCGCGTCCCGCCTCGTCTCCCAGCCCTGCCCCGGCTGCCCGCCCTCCTCTTGCGGGGGCCGGGGCGGCCCGGGAGGAGGAGCCACCGCCTCCCCGCTTCCTCTGCCCGTCTCTGCCGGGCGGGTCTGGTGCGTGGCAGAGCTCCGGCAGCCCCGGCGTTGCCCGGTCCGTCCCGCAGGCATCGCTCCCGGTCAGTGTCAGCTCCCGGAGCGGGGTCCGGGCGGGGAAGTCGCCTCTATGGTGCCTCCGGCGATGCTGCTGCTCTGGGCGGTGCTGGCGCTGCTCGGGGCGGGGGGTGGCCGTGCCTCCCAGCAGGAAGGTAAGGGGGGGCTGTTCGGGGCACGGGGGAGACCGTCAGCATGGGGAGCCGGCGGCCAGGCTGATGGACGGGCACAGCCGCCGTGGGTGCCACTGCTGGCCTCGGCGTCCTGGTCTCGCTCCCAAGCATTGCCCGACCCGAGCCCACGGCAGATGTGAACCCCTGGGCGGCACCTCGAGCCTCGGGCAGCTCATAGCTCGGAGTTTCCTGAGACGACAGCATGTCATCCCAGCGAAGGACTCTCGGTCCCGTGGTTGCATCCCACCTGGGTCAGCCCCTCCCTGCTTTTGAACTTACGCGGTTCAAGAATTAGGTAATGGGAGCGCATTTGATCCCAGACTGGTCACACTGTGACTCAATATCAGGGATGCTCCCAAAATAACATCAGTCTGTCCCCCCGTAAACAGTTGGTAGAAGCTCTGGAGTAGTTGGTAGAACAGCAGAGGATTAGGGCAGCTACAGAATGTCAGCAGCACTGACAAAGTGGTTCACACACTGTCACTCTGCCAAAAAGTTTGGATAATTATCTCTGTCTTCATTAGAGAAGTGGCAATTAGGAGGAGATTTAATCTTGTTACCTAGAATATTTCCCTTCATAGCGTGATTCTGGTATAACTACCTTTATTATATATGTACATTACTTAATACAGTTAGTGTGTATCTCTGGGGATGTTGGGAATTCTTTGGCTATAGTGGCATAATTAAAACAAAGAATCTCAGTGCTGTCCTGCCTTCCTTGCACATCCCAAATCTTCCATGGTTTTAGTAAGGTTTTAGAGTGCACTAGAGATATAAAACTGAGGGCTGGGAAAGAGAATGAGGTAAATTGGTTAGGAAGAGGGGTTTAGAATTAACTGCTTTCTGAACCCATCACTTCTGGCATGATTTGAAGAAAAAATGCCTCATCTTTCCTGTGCCTCAGCTTCCCCAGAGTAATGTGAGAATAATGATACCTGTCTTCTCTCCTGGATGTTCTTTTAGATCTCTCAGCATAGTTATTAGCTCTCAGCATAGTTATTTGTAGTTGATAGAATTTTTAAAAAATGTTCTGTAAATGTAATACAGAGAATGTATTATCCACTGTTAAACTGTGCACTATTTTTTTTCTATTTGATCCCCATACTAATGGTATTTTCTTAGACACTATCTTAAATGGAAGTGGCACAGTAAGATTTCCCAAATCACAGCCTAGGGATAAATTCATTCCTTGTCCTAAAATGCAGCTGCAGCTGTGCTTTCCCTGTAGACTTAGGGCAGAAGTAAATTAGGTTTTTTTGTTACTGAACTCATCTGGTCTCTGGTTTTTATTCTCTATAAAAACTTAGAAGTTTACTGAATCATTTAATTGTGATCTTGGTATCAGGGTTCCTGTTCCAGTGCTTTGTTCTTACAGAATCCTTTTCATCTATAGATCTCCAAAACCTTCACAAACATGGTAAATGTTCTCTTTTATCATTCTACAGATGGAAAAACAGGGATAGCAAGATTGGCTCCTTGTCCAGCAATACAGTCCAGCTCCCCTGGTTCTGAGTCCAGTGCTTGCTTTATTAACCACCCTGTGTTTGTATTTTGCAGCCATGCCATTATTAAATGTATTTATACAATTCCTAATTGTCAGTGTGGCCCAGGGAGCCTTTGGGCCCAGGAGGCCCATCTTAGCAGAACAGGCTGCATTTCTACATATGGAAATTGACTGTGGGATATGGGAAACAGGGAAGCATCAATCTGTTTAAGATGTTTTGAAAAGTTGGCATGTAATGCTGAAAGTAAGAAGGTTTACTGCTCTGTCCCTGGAAGTACCTATCAGCTGCATCAGTGTTCAGCAAAATCTTTGGGAAAGAGAAGAAGGGGTTAAAGCAGAAGGAATGGAAGCAGCATAGCTCAGCACAAACTTGCAGTGCTGGGCTGGAGGAATGTCTCTTGGGATGGAAAGCTCTCGCTACTGCAGAGTTCTTAGAACAGAAACTGAGCTCAGTGTCTCTCAGCATCCTACCCCACAGGGAATCTGTAACTTCGAATTCTGCTGGGGATGAGAGTGGTCTTTGTGCTGGTTTTTCATGCTCGTCTGAGTTCACAAACTGCATGGGGAGACCTTTTCTGTCTTAGAAGTAGGACACCGCTTCCTGTTCTGTGTGAGCCCTTAGCGCTCATCCTGTCCAGCAGACTTTTGGCAGTCAAGTCATAAACACTGTGTGGCTTTCTTGGGGTGGAAGCATGAAAATGAATTAGGGATTTATTTAATGTGAGAAGCCTCAGATTTTGGGCTGTAATAATTGCATAGCAGTCAGGATCCTTTCTTTCTTTCCTTCTTTCCTTATCATTATCATATGCTTTCTCCCCTCATATACTAGAATTTGAGGGTTGTCTTTACATTCCTCTCGGGCAAACCTATGTTTGTCCCCCTCTTCCTCGGCAGTATGATCCTCACCTTCTCAGAATCCATGAGCTCAGAACTCTCTCATAAAGCTGCCATGGCTTTCTGTGTGCCATCATATGGCTAGAAACTTTAATGGCTTTAACGTATTCCCTGAGGACGTACATATTTTACTCATTTGTTTGCTCCCTCTGACTGGGCTGGACACAAGGCACTGGAGGAGCTAGATTCATAATGCATTTCATGTGTCTAAAAATCTGCCCTTAAAAACTGCACCTATACGGGATTCATATTCTTTTATTTATCACTTTGTGCACATGTCTAATAAATTCAGTTAGACCTGACCTATGGACTGTTCTCAATCTCTCCTCTCTTTTTTATTCTGATGCAGGTAAAGGATTTGGGGAATTTCTTTGGGAATATCTTATTTCTTCCTAACTTGGAGTCTTACACTTATTTTTTACTTTTGCTGCCTTTGTCAGGTCCATCTATAACTCCAGCTTCAAGATCCTTCCTCTCTAAAACCAGACAGAATATCAGTTTGGGTACATGAAGGAGATACATCTGGTACATCCATTGAAAAAAATCATTGTTCCAAAAAAAGCCTGCAGAGGCCAAGAAAATGTGCTTTCAGGTTTTCCTGGTATTTTCTGATGTTTAAATCGGATGCCCAGGATTTGCATTTAAGCACTGTTGCCAGAGCCTATACAAATTCCTACTTCAGCAAAACTCTTAAGGTGAAGTATAACATTTCATCATTGCAATGAGGAAACCAGAACTTCCACGTAAAAATCATATTCCAGGGTACCACAGAGAAACTTCTGAAAGAGAGCTTCAGGATTTAGTTTTATCATTTTTAAGGGACTGGAAAAGAAAAGCAAGTTTGGGAGGAGAATGCAAATGAAAATTATAGCACAATTAAATTCACATTGAATATGTATGAAAAACTGGGAAATGCCTCAGGAATGCAGTAGAAAATTGAAGTAGCCATGGAGAAGGAATAATAACATTTAGTCTAATTTTGGTTTTCCCTACATCCAGTCAATGCTGAATGACAAAAAAAGAGCTCTGTGGGGAACAGAAAGTCAAAACTGCATTAAATGGATGACTTCCAAATGGGCATTTTGTAGTAGTCCTATTTTTTATCTTCAAGTTTAATTTCCTTTGTACTCTGCGTGAGAGAAGAGAATTGTAGCTTTCACTAGCAGGACAAAACAACCACTTAATACATTTTATTTTCTTTTCTTAGCTCAGAACTCAGGCAATGAAATGTATCTTTACATAATCTCTCATTTTATAACCACAATCAAGTTAGGTGTGGAACAGCAGGTTATGGAAACAACGCAAGCTGAGTATCTCTTGTGCTTTCGCCTGTGTGCAGAAAACCTGCTGGTTCTGACTGTTGCCACCAAGCAGACTGAAGGATTCCAACGCTTCAGAAGATCAGCCCAATTCTTCAACTACAAAGTCCAGGTGATGTCTAGCAGCTTCCATGGTGGTTGGTCAAAGGGAATTTCAAATTGTGGAATGGATAAGACTTGGCCCCACAGTGATTAAATAAAAGTTCAAGAGTGGACACACCTGCTCAACTGTCTGAAAAGTACCCTGACTGGGTCATTTCTGCAGTATCTTGAGCGTTGGTTTGGGATGAGATCCATAACTCCTGCTCAAGAGAGCCTCACTGCCCTTTTCCATTGCACTGCCAAGGCACACAGTACAGAGCATGCTCCTGTCCCTGTGGGTAGGAGTGCTTTGTTACTGTGCTACATGTTGCACTGACTGTTGTCCAGCCCAGAGAGTGGATCAAAGGCTGCCTAGTCCATTTGTCCTGGGGCTGTTATTTTTGCTGTGCTTTCCACTGTGAGTTATCAGGACCAGTAAATTTGTGGGTTCTGGTCCTTTCCTGTGAGCCTTGCAGGGAAAGTGTCCTGTTGAGGTGACCATGTGCCTGTCGATGTGTAGGTGCTGGGGCTGGATGAGGAGTGGCAGGGTGGAGATGACCAGCAGCCAGCTGGAGGTGGGCAGAAGGTCCGTCTTCTGAAGTCAGCTCTGAAGCAGTATGTGGATAAGGAGGACTTGATCATCCTTTTCGTAGAAAGGTAATGGCTGGAAAGAATTTGCCATGAACTGAATCTTAAGGCTGTTTGGACAGGTTCTCACTGAGAAGAAATGAACTGTGAAATCAATTTCTTTTGAAAAGTGCGTCCAGATGTCTGTTGTTTTCCTCCCCTGAACTCTCTGTAGTTGCCTGGGAATCACTCAGAGCTGCATTTGTGGCAGTTGGAAAGGTCTGATCAGAATAGGCTGATGCCAATTCTTGCATGAAGTTGATAGTGTTGTACCTGATTCTGCCACAGTGGAATTTGGCTGCCTCTATCTGCAGAGAATGAGCAGACAATTCCTATGAAACTAGGCAGGCCTTTCTTACCAGAGTTATTTGTTTTATAAGGTGAAGTAGGACTGCAGCACATCCTGAGAGCGAAGAATTAGTCTGCCAGAGAAAAGTGAAGAGAGAAATGGATGGTTTGGAATCTCAGTGTCTTTTCATAGGCCCAGCTTAGAAATAAGACTATACTTCAATTTGTTGCATTACAAAAAGTATGATACTGTTAAATAGAACTAAAAGAGAGGGATTCCCAAAGAATTAGCTGTTTCTAGAAACTTTTCTCACTGATGTGTTTTTCTGACTCCATTCCTTTCATCCTTTTTTGTTTGTCTCTTTCTCTAGCTATGATGTGCTCTTTGCTTCGGGCCCCACAGAACTGCTGAAGAAGTTCAAACAAGCCAAGAGCAAGGTGGTTTTCTCAGCAGAGAATTACATCTATCCTGACAGAAAGGTGGAAGCCAAGTATCCTCGGGTGCGAGATGGAAAGCGCTTCCTGGGTTCTGGAGGTGAGACAGAGCTTGCTTTCAGCTGAGAACCTCTTTCAGCTTTCTCTTCCTATTTGACCTGTGGGAGAAGTGGCAAAGCAAACTGAAAGTTGATGAGTCTCTGCAGCAACACAGGGTGTAGTAAAATTTCATGTGAGAGAAGTGAAAGTACATGTATACAGGAGTACTTCCATTTTTTGATCATCTGGGTTGAAACACCTCCTCATACTTATTCCCACAGGCTTCATAGGTTATGCTCCAAACCTGAAGAAACTTGTGGAGGAGTGGAAAGGACAGGACAATGACAGTGACCAGCTCTTCTATACAAGTATCTTCTTGGATCCAGAAAAAAGAGTAGGTGTATCTAGATTCTGGGTTTCTGAAAATTTTCATTCTAGCCAGTACCCCCATTTTCTGTTACTAGCAGTTTTTATATTTAAGCATAAAATGTGAATGGGAAGAGAGATGTCTGTAAATGAGTCTTACTGGAGGCTCATACCTGTGTCTGTAGGTGCTGGTGTTTAAAGTCATTGAGTGTGGCGGAACTAACAAGCCTCCTCCCAGGGGATGTGAAACTGCAGAGTGCAGTGCTGACTTAGAGATCCAACCTAGCACTGAAGTACATTTTAGGAAAATGCCATGTAACATCCTACAGAAGCCTGGAATGGACCCTAGAAGCAGCACTGCCATTCCAGCACTGTGTGGTGTGCTGGCCAGACCATCCAGCCCGGGTCATTCTGGTTCTGCTGTCCCTGCCCAGTTGTGCCTTACAGAGGCCAGTGTGTCCCTGGGACAAATGCATGGGAACTGGGAACTCAAACTGTAACAGCAATTCACAAATCAAGAGGAAACATAGCTAATCAGACTAATTAGAGAGAGACTTGCAATTTTTTACCAGCAAGGCTGGTAGACAATTTAGAGCAGCTGGACTTTCTTAGTTCCCCAAATCTTGAGTATGGCCTGTGATACTTTAACAGTTCCTTTAACGTTTTCATCTGCAGCTCTGGCCCTGTGCCACACAAGGGCTGAGTAATTCCCAACTTGGCACTCAGACAGCAGATGTTAGCACCCTGCTGTCCTTTCCAGTAATCAGTCTTAATAGATGCCTGCAGGGACACAGAACTCTGTTAAGTCAGAGCTGCGTTTTAGACCGACTCAGTCAGAGTGTGACTTGCAGCAGGGGATAAAAACAAAGATTGCGCAAGCTGATCTTGCACCTTACTGTCCTCTGGTTTGACACTGGTACCTGGGGCAATGCTTGGGGTCACACTTGCCCGTTGGATAGAAGGCAAGAAACTTTTCACAGCAGATGGTTTTGCTATCTGGCATTCCTGTGTATTATATGTATTGTGGGGTTTATATGACTGTGTGTAAGTCTACTTCATTCATATGATGCAGATTTATTGACATACCCACAGCAGCTTTAAAAGGGGGGAGAGGGGATTTGCATAGTGTTGCCTAATAGAATATATTTAAGTTGTTCTAGAAAATGGTGAATTGTCCCAGATTTGAATGAAAATGGTGATTATCTGGGAATGTTTTAGGCTTCAGAGCTTGGAGAGTTTGCAAATGACGATAGGAATGGGATATATCTTCACTGAGCATAGGGTCTGTTGCACGTAAAGAATGGATGCCTTTTGTGTTCCAATTAAGGTTATTTATCTAATTCTTTTAAAGGAAAGTATCAACATCAGTCTAGACCACAGAAGCCGGATCTTCCAAAACCTAAATGGAGCATTAGGTGAGATGGAAGAAGGAAGCTCACTTCTCCTTGGAATGCAACTTGCATATTGACACCAGAAATAAAATTATGGCTGAAGGGATTGTATTTCAGAAATGGCTGTTCCCACAGAATAAGCTTTAGTAAAAGTCTCTGCCAGAGTTCTGGGATTTGTTTGCAATTCCACTGTGACCAACTAGGTTCTCATTGCAATTCCTTCTCCACTTCAGGGAATGCGGGTCAGGTTTTTCATCTTACACCTCCTTTCCACTTTGATCTCCAGGCATGTCGGATTGCATTAGCCTTGGGGATTGAAACTGGGAGGGACTTCCAATGCAAGTAATAACACACAGCCCTGCCTAGGGCTTGCCTGTCTTTCCGCTTCAGAACCGTGCTGGAATGCCATGGGAGGTGAGAAGCGGCCAGATATGCCTGTGAACACTCACTGATTGTACCAGGCTTCTGACCTGACCTGCTGATTGATTTTGCTAGTCCTGGCAAGAGGGATTCACTTACTCTCCTGACAATACTGCCTTAATGTTTTCAGTCTTGCACCATTCCATCTTCATTCTGGTCAGGTGTAAAGTGATAATGGCAGTGTAGTTTTTTGCTCCTGTGCTCATTATATCAGTGATAGACTACCTGTCTTATCAGCTTCTACCTGTGCTAGTCCTTTTTCCAAAGGATTTTGTATGGTTGTGTTGAGGCAACATCTTGGATGATCTCTGCCAGGAGGATGGACTTTTGTGAGGGGTGACAAAGAGAGATGTCAGGTGCATAGAACACTTGGGTGAGAAGAGCCCGAATCCTCCTGTCAATAGCTGTCCCTGTCATCAGTAGCTGTTCCTCACTGCACAGTTTGTCAATGCCAGTTTTGAAAGAATCTTTCAGTATGACTTCTGCCAATTCCCAGTCATTGTCCAGCTTCCCAGCCATTCTCCTGTTACCTCACAGGATCATTCTGAATATTTTTTTCTCCTTTACAGATTTGGTCTGTAGCCCTTAAACTACTTGTGCACAGTTATCCATTGTCCACACTTTCATCTTTCAGCACTTTTTCAGTATAAATGAGGCATTGTGCCTCTAATTTCAGTATAAGCCTTAACATGACAATGTCATTTCCAGATGAGATAGTACTGAAGTTTGAAAACTCACGAGTGAGAGCAAGAAACTTGTTATATGACACTCTGCCTGTGGTGATCCATGGAAATGGACCCACCAAGGTAAGTGGACTGTCCTGAGAGAAAAATTTGGTCTGTGTTTGTTGCAAAGTGACCCTTTAGGCTCGATGGATCGGGTTACTGCCTTCATGTATATTGACTTACACTGTGTGCTTACATTTGAGAAACAATAAGCAGTCCAGGCCCATAGCAGCAAGATGGATCTGGTTCAAAGAACCACATGTAGCTGGACCCTCAGGCTGTCAAGCTTTTCAGATTCTTTAGTTCATGGAGAAGGTAAATGAAGTTGAAATGTGATCCCACAGTGGGGGTGCACACAAAGAAACTCCCCTTGCTCTGTAATGCATAATGTGGCAAATTGCCTTTTGCAGCTGCAGCTGAACTACCTGGGAAACTACATTCCTCAAATATGGACATTTGAGACTGGCTGCACGGTGTGTGATGAAGGTCTGCGAAGCCTCACGGGGTTTAAGGTAAGGCTGATGTGTTTATTCAAAGCTCTCAAAAAAAGTCTTATAATGGGATCTTACGTGTCTGATGTGAAACACAGCTCGCCACTTCTCTCCTCTTGTCCCTGAATGTAGGATGAGGCATTGCCAATGATTCTTATCGGCATTTTCATCGAGCAGCCCACCCCATTCCTCTCCCAGTTTTTCTTGCGGCTTCGTAACCTTCATTACGCAAAGCACCGAATCCAGCTCTTCATTCACAACCATGTAAGTGAAGTTGGCTTGTTATGGTCTTAGCAAATGTTGGGAAAATGCACACCTCCTCTTCTACTCTAGGTACCTTTGCAACCTTGGGCTAGACTTCCAGGCTGTGTAATCACAGTACTTACCTGCAATGGCATCCGTAAGATTGCATACTTATCTGCAACGACGCCCATCCAGCTGTAAACATACGGAAGTGGGCTTAAGAGCTGTTGCCTGTCTACTC
This sequence comes from Gymnorhina tibicen, assembly GCA_013399875.1. NCBI lineage: Eukaryota > Metazoa > Chordata > Aves > Passeriformes > Artamidae > Gymnorhina > Gymnorhina tibicen. Next base: position 199,444 of record VXAZ01006310.1, read on the forward strand.
ATGTTCAGGAACAGGAGGCTGAGTGGCCTGTATGAGCTCATCTTACCTGTTTTTCCTTACTTTTGGAATAGGAGGAACATCACTTGATGGAAGTGGACTCTTTTGTAGAAGAGCATGGCAAAGAATATCTCACTGTCAAAGTGATCGGACCAGAGGATGAGGTGGAGAATGCTGAGGCACGTAACTTGGGCATGTAAGTGAAGAGACCATACATGATAACCAGCAGAGACAGCCTGTGTCTAAACTAAGACATCTATTTTTTCTGAGGATCATCCCTGTCAAGTGATTGCTCTTCTTTTTTCAGGCACCCTTTCAGTTTTTCTAGCACTAACTCTGATGCCCTGATATATTGGGAAAAAATCAGCTTCCATACCAGCTCACTTTGTTCAGTTTCAGAAACTAAGTTCTCACTGGTTCTATGTTCTGACAGAAGGACAAACAAATATCTCCCACCCTCATCTATATACCCAGCCACAGAGCACAAAGAATATGTACCCATATCTCTGAAGAGGAGGAGTATTGTAGCAAAACTAAGAATTAGTGGGAAAGTATCTTCCCGTCTGTGATCAGGAGGTTTGAGCTCTGGTGTGGCTTTGGGCCAGCTGTAAATGGGAACCTCTTCAGTCTGAGCTGAGGAAAGTTTGCTAAATGTGATTTTGGCCGTGTCTCAGTATCTGCTATTGAATACTGAATCTGATGTGCTTGTACTATGCTGACCCTCTGGGTTGTTACATTAAACCTAACTTTTTCTGAGCACCCAGAAGACCTTTACACTGCAAGGTGAAGGAATTCTTCGTGCTCTGTCCTTTGTCTTCCTCTGGTTTAATATATGACTTTTCTTTTCTCTGGCTGTAGGGATTTGTGCAGGAAGGATCCTGACTGTGACTATTACTTTAGCCTGGATGCTGAGGTAGTTCTGAAGAACACAGAGACTCTGAGGATCCTGATTGAACAAAACAAGTGAGTTCTTTGGTCTGAGCAATGCTTACTTGTCATCTCACATGAGGAACTCAGTGCACATCCCTGAGATGTGTAGGGAACCAGGAGAGCTGTGCCAGAGATGGGATGTTAGCCAAACACCTCTTACGTAGTTTTTTTTTAAATGTAGTTGTAGTCCCTGGATTTTAGGCAGGGGAGGTAAATCATCCTTAGCTTTGTTTTTATATAGTAACTAGAAAAAATCAGATTCTAACAGACCTGGTGCAGGGTGCAGTTAGAGAGGAGATTTGGACCAGATTTACCCTTTCTTATGTGGCCTTTCATTCCAACAGAGTTAGCCAAACAGCAACTCTGTAAGTGATGGAGGAAATAGCTCTTACAATACTGTGGTTTGTAAATATTTCCATTTTCTTCCTGTGGTAACATCCTATCTTGCAATTCCTTTTTCTTTCATGCTTCCAGGCTGGTGATTGCCCCCCTGGTAAGCCGTCATGAGAAGCTGTGGTCCAATTTTTGGGGAGCACTGAGCCCTGATGGATACTATGCCCGCTCGGAAGATTACGTGGATATTGTTCAAAGGCGGAGAGTGTGAGTATGTAAAGAGAGCTTTTCACTGATATAATCTCTCAAATGTAAAGCTTGCTGCAGCACATTATCATCAAACTCATGTCAAAGAACCAGAGAGCGCAAATGTCGTTGTGTATAGGAAAGGAAGTCTCTGCTCCCCTTTGGAAGCTACTGTATGTTCTCCCCTGAGCAGAGACAATAACATACTTGGGGCAGATTTTCTTATGATCAGAGTAAGGGTTTGATAGTGCTGACTGCTGAAATCATCTGATCTTACTCACGTCGTGTTTTCCCACCTGGGGATTATAGTTAGTGTGATCCTTAAAATCCTGTAAAGTGCTGTTTAATCTCTGTCAGATAAAGCTTCAGAAAATACCTGGTGATCCTTGAATGGGAGATTCACAAAATAGAATTGTCGATTCATTCATATTCTTGAGGGACCCTCTTTTTTATCGGCCATTGTATGTGCAATAAACTCTGGAAATCAGCTTATGCACTTTTAGCTGGTTCAGTTTCTTTAAATCACTGGAAAAAATATGTTGATCTCTCTGGGAAGAGATTCAAGCCATTAAATATGTCTCTAGCAAAAACACACAGTAGCAATTAATTGCTTTCACTGTGGACTAGCATTTGTGCAGCTTAAAAACTCTGGACAATATAAGTAATATTTTTCTGGAATGACAATGTCTATTGGTATGGTTTCTCCCTGCTTTTCTGAGTTGCCTCATTTAAGCAAGGCTGGCTGATGCTGCAGTGCTGCCTGTCATCCTGTCAAGTCCAGTATCTGTCTTAGTGGTATTTCAAGTCTCACTTTTCTTCCCCTGTGTTTCAGTGGGCTTTGGAATGTTCCCTACATCAGCAGTGTTTACATGGTTAAAGCCAAGGCTCTGCGCTCAGAGCTTGACCAGGGAGATCTGTTCCACAGTGGCAAGCTGGATGCTGACATGGCTTTCTGCCACAACGTTCGGAATCAGGTCAGTCAAGGAGAGAGGCTGGCAGGGGAGAGCTGTGTGCCCGGGTGAAGGGTACAGGGTTAAGTAGTTTCAGGGCATTCAGTTCTGCCAGGGCAGGGGTAGGGTGAACTGTTACTAGTCAGCACAGTGCAGACTTTGGAACAGCAGTGAAACCATGCATAGCCATGGGCCACTAAATGTGGATAACATTTTTGTTATTCTTGGGCCTTTTCAGGGCTGCTCTAAATGGGATTGACAGGTAAAGAAGGAAGACCCTAATCTCACAGCAGCTGCTCTCCTCTGCTTCCAGCCCTGGCTGACAGGATACAGAATTACTGTCTCTGCCTATAACCTTTCAAAGTTTCTCATATCCAGAGCGGAAATAATACTGAAAGCCCACAGGAGAAAGAATGAATAAATGAATAGCTTGGAGAACTGTCCAGTGCTTGGTTTCACGGTGGCTCTCGGAAATACAAGGCCTTTATTATTTCTCTCTGTCCTGCAGGGAGTCTTTATGTACCTGACAAACCGGCATCAGTTTGGACATATACTGTCCCTGGAGAATTACCAGACAAGTCACCTCCACAATGACCTCTGGCAAATATTCAGCAATCCTGAGGTGAGATAACCTGCATACTCAGCAGGCACAGCAATGTGGGAAGATTTTAGTTTCACCACTATGGGAAGTCCAGGCTTTGTAATAATGGTGTCTCTCAGGTGGGATGAAGAGCACACGCACAGAATTTAAAGAGAGCGTGTTTTTGGGATTCATAACATGCGGATCTCCAAAGCCTGTGAAATACTGCTTGCATGAGTGCCTGGCCTTTTATTACCTCTTTAAGTAGGGGCCCCACAGAAATTACTGGTTTGCTTATCTTCTAATTGCAGGACTGGAGAGAAAAGTACATCCATGAAAACTACACAGCAGCTCTGAAAGGGAAATTGGTAGAAATGGTAAGAAAACATCATTCTTATCCATCAGAATGGGAGATGAGCATCAGGACAACGCTTTATCATCATTATTATAATTCTCAGGAATAAGCAGTTCAGCACAGGAAACATGACCTTGAAAGTACTTTTAGAGCCAAATCATTCTCCTACAAGTACATCTCCAGCTCTCTTAAGTGGAAGTGGGGCACATAAATCAGAAGACAAATTTCTATCCTCAATATTTTAGTTTCTTTCCACTTACTCAGTCTACACTCAGTTTAGTCTTACTTCTTTTGCCTCAAGCACCTGTCCTTGTTTCTGCTGTTCTCATCTGTCTGCTATCTGCAGCCCTGCCCAGATGTTTACTGGTTCCCCATATTCACTGACACTGCCTGTGATGAGCTGGTGGAAGAAATGGAACATTATGGCCAGTGGTCCACAGGTGACAACACGGTAAGTGAAAGCAGGAGCTCTTTTGAGTTCTGGGTCACACCATTTTCTGTGCATATCTGGTGGTAGCAGTGCCTCCTGTGGGAAGGCATTAGATCCCGAATTAAACCAGAAAAGTAGAGACAGTACTGTAATTTTGCTCCTGATTAACTCTGATTTTTCCCTGAGTCCTCTTTCGTGTCTTCTGAAGTTCCAGTGTTCAGCCTCTCTGATGGTAATATTGTTTCCCTTACGGTTTAATTATTGGTTGAAATGAGCTTTCCATCCTGCAAATTCTGATAAACAAACATCATATTTATTTGTAGTTACCAGAAACAAGTACTTTTCATTCCTGAACTCCAAGGTTCCCTTCCTTACGGGTATTTCTGTTGATTCTACTTCAGGACAGCAGAATACAAGGAGGATATGAGAACGTCCCAACTATTGACATACACATGAACCAAATTGGCTTTGAAAGAGAATGGTATAAATTTCTTCTGGACTATATTGCACCCATCACAGAGAAACTGTACCCAGGATACTACACCAAGGTATGTCCACCTTAACATCAAAACTCATGGTCAGCTCAGCACCTCCTCCAGCTGCAGCTTTGTGACAAGACTGCCAGAATCCTCCAGCAATACACACACTATTTCCCAGTACAGAGGAACTGACCCTGTGGTGTGACATAAGTATGTGCATTATGAAATACGCAATTTTTCAGTGACATTCTTCTGCCTGATTGTTGCCTTTCTCCTTCAGCAGTGGGATGCAATCTCAGTGTTACACCCTGCTCTGCAGCTCAGAAGCCACAGACCACTATAGCCCTCTAACAGAGTGCACTTTGTTCTCTCTCAGACCCAGTTTGAATTGGCCTTTGTGGTTCGCTACAAGCCTGACGAGCAGCCGTCCCTAATGCCCCACCACGACGCGTCCACCTTCACCATCAACATTGCCTTGAACAGAGTTGGCATCGACTATGAGGTAAGTGTGTGCCAGGGTGTCAGGAGTGCAGCACAGCCCTTTGGAGCAGCTGAAAACCCTTCCCTGATCCACATCGGGCATCTTTGCACTAAGGATTACAATTAATGACTGGCTTAGGCTAGGAAAGAGATTTTTGAATGCATCAGAACACAGGAGATTCCCCAAGCACCTTCTCATGTTTTCAGAAGCGCTGTCAGAAGGCAGGGACCCCTTCCCTGAGGTCCTTTTTCCAAGCCAGTGTGTCTGTTGTGTTCCCACCAGGGAGGAGGCTGCCGGTTCCTGCGCTACAACTGCTCCATTCGAGCTCCACGGAAAGGGTGGACTCTTATGCATCCAGGACGCCTGACCCACTACCATGAAGGTCTTCCAACCACCAAAGGAACCCGCTACATCGCAGTGTCCTTTCTTGACCCCTAGAGTTACGCTTCCCAGGAAGGACCTTTCCCTGGCCCTGCTCACTGCTGACTTTGAGTGGAAACAGGGAACAATGCTGCTGAGAGTTTCTAAGGCATTGTTCAAAGCTATTTGGATATTGATTTTTTTATATGATTTTTAATATGATTTTTAATGATATTCTAAGACTCCACTACTGGAAGATCTCCCTCTCTGATACTGCAGGTAATATCTAGGAATATTGCTGTAGAAGTCCAAAGGAGATTTTGTGCCTTCATTTTTGATTCTGCTCCTCATCCACTGTTTCTTGTAAGTGCCATATACTTGAACCTTCATCACTGATTGATTGGCTTTAAAAAATGCTTTTTTGGACGGAAATCCAGGTTTTTGGAGGCAAGTTACAAGCTGGAAGCCTGTTTTCATCCACAGCATATATGGGACTGGATGTTCGACAATAATTCCTGGACATTATTCCAAATATAAATGAATCAGGGAGCTGACTCCACGAGTCGTAACAGTTAAATGTCACACCAGATGAAACTGAATAGTAAGAGCCTGAAGATCATCTGATTCCTTACCTCTTTGCTGTCCTTGCAAGCATATCACAAAGTTCAAAGCAGTAGCAGTGGCAACATAGGTGCTTCTGGTTAGCTGAAGGAAGGTCCTCTGATGATGCTTTACCTCTGGGATTAGACTGAAGAGATAAAAGCCCCCCCTACCTTCTGTTTCTCCAGCTAAGAGCAGCAGACCTACCCACACAAATTCAGGCCATGTCAATATGTAGATTAAATCTAAGAAAGGTAAGGCTGGGAACAACTACATCAGTCAGGAAGGCTTCACTGCAGAATTGTCTCTGTTCTATACCATGTTACAATAGTCAAAAGCTCTGCTCAATCTCTGGATAACAATCCAGACGTCCCAGTGGTCTTTGGTGGCCTCATTCCAATTGTCAGAGATTGTTTTGATAATTTTCTTTGATGGCCTATTCACATTAGATGGAAAGAACTGTTCTCTGGTTCTTAGAGGAAATAATTATTCAGTGTTTCTATTATTTAAGATTGAAAACCAAAACACTCCATTGCAGAAACTTCTCCAGTGGGGTCAAGGCTGATAGAAATGAGTGGTTGGGAAGTGCTGAGAGATTGTGGTGAACTAGTAGGTGTAAAAATATGTCTAGACTAGACGTGTGGTTAGAGAGGTGTCAGGAAAATTAATCCACAAACAACAGAGGTTTATGTCCAAAAAGGAGACAGATGAGTCCCGTAGCTTTATTCATGAATAAAGGGAGAGGTCATGGGCATTACCCATGGAGTCTCCAAATTGTTACAGGACGCAGCCTCCTTTTTATCCTAGTTTCCCGGCCACATTTCCCTCTCTCTTTCCCCATTGGCTGAGGTACTTGAGAGATACAGACTTCCCGAATTGCCTGATACAGACCCCCTTCTAATGTGTACACCCACCCTCCCTTCTTTTTCCTTGTGTCTCTGTTCTTTTTCTCTAAATCCAGGGATTTAACATGGCCATGGGTGAGTAACAGTCTGTGTCAATTAGTGAATCCTATGGAATTCATGGTTTCTCCCATTGCTTCTTTCACCTCTCAGTATCTGGTTTTACCTACTAGCAGACCCACAGTTTGTTTGTAAAGACACCACCTCCTCATTCCTTTCAGAGGGAAAGGGCAGAAACCTTTTCTGCATGTGCCTTTGAGATACCTGCTCTGCTTATCAGACACCATTATGCCAGACTAACGTGTTTCACAAGCAGTATATTCATATAGTGATTGTCCTAGGAAAAAAAAATTACCTGCCTTTTAGTTATCTGTCTCCAGCTTCTGCTGCCTGATCGTCAGAGCAGAGCCTCTTCTTCTGGGATGGGTCACTGTAATGGGGGCAGAATAGCTTTAGACATGTAGTTCTGGCAGGAGCTGTGCACAATTGGAATGTGCCTGAGGAAGGGGACATACAGCTTTCCTCACTGCTTTCCTTGAGCTTTTTAGGTTTATTTCGAGGCCGCACACTCACCCGTGCCCAGGAGAGAAAAAGCCAGGCAGGGCAATCATTTGAGAAGTAAAACTCTATTAAATCCTGGTACGTGAAATCCAGAACTGTCTGTTACCAAACGAAGGGATTGATAAGCCAGTCGTCGAGATGTCCAAAATGTGTATTATGTATTTATTCAGCAGTAGGGAGTTTTTTTCTCCTTATTTTGTTGTGTGTTTCCTCGGGCCGGTTCGGTGGTGGGCGTTAACGAGCTGTACGGTTTGAGCGTGGCGAACTCGCATTAAACCCTTTCCCGTGACGTGCTCCGTGGGTCCCAGGGGGGCCCGGCACGCTGTCGTCGCCCGCCATGAAGCCCCGGACCTACAGCTCCCAACGTGCCCCGCGCGCGGCGCGCGGCGGTGACGCACTTCATCTTGCGCCTCCCGGCGACGACGCCGCTGGGTGACATGGCGGCTGTGTGGGAGCGGTGGTGAAGGTGAGCTCCGGGCGGGGCCGGGCCGGGCCGAGGGGACCTGGCAGCTGCTCCAGGCCGGGCCAGTCTCTCTGAGAGTCGCCTCCGGAGCAGCAGGGATAGGGACAAGGGCAGGGACGGGTGAGCGTCGGACCCGCTGGGACAGGGTCCTGAGGGAGCGCGAGGCGGGCACGAGGAGGGCGCTTTTCGCCCGCCCCTGAGGGCTGAGGGGGAGGCGGCGGCGTCCGTCCGGAGCGTCAACCCAGTGCATCCTCCGGGCACCGGTATGGCGGGGACCAGAGCCCAGAGCATCCCTGGGCACCGGGTTGGCGGGGGAGCAGAGCCCGTGATGGGGTAGCCTGTGTCCCTTATCCGCGGTCACTCCGCCACAGGGGCGGAGACTGGCTCGACTCGGCGTCGTGAAGGAGCTGCGGGACGGAGTGCGGCCGGGGCGAGGGAGAAGGCAGGGAAAACTGCTGCCATTTGTCTTCGAGAGGGCCTCAAGCTGGCCATGCCTGACTTGTGAAAACGTAACTCATCCTGAAAGTAAGTGGAGGATGGAGTGGAGTGATCACTGCGAGCCTGTTTATTGGAAGGGAGAAAGAAAGAATTTTGGGTTTTTTCCCTGATACATGAGTTGTATAAAGTGGAGCGATTTCTTTGTGAAAGAAAGAAGATAGTTTTTAAAATGCATATTTATCTAGTTCTTGTAAAGATGCTCGGTTGGATCACAGAATCATGGAAGGGTTTGGGTTGGAAGGGACCTTAAAGATTATCCAGTTCCACCCCCTGCCATGGGCAGGAACACTTTCCATCAGACTGGGTGGATCAAGTCCTGTCCAACTTAGCCTTGAACATTTTCAGGGAGGGGGCAGCCACAGCTTCTCTGTGAAACCTGTGCCAGGGCCTCCCTACCCTCACAGGGAAGAATTTCTTCCCAACATCCCATCTAACCCTGCTCTCTGTACGTGGAAAGCCATCCCCCCTTGTGCTGTCGCTACACCCCGTTGGATAGGTGTTGACACTTGGTGACACTGGTCTTTACTGGATTTTTCCCTGTAGCGCAATGTCCCTGTTGTTTACTCGTTCCAACTCAATAGTTGCAGTGAAGAAGGATAAAAGACACATGGCTGAGGTAAATGCTTCTCCACTTAAACATTTTGTCACTGCAAAGAAGAAAATCAATGGTATCTTTGAACAGCTGGCTGCGTACATCAATGAGAGCTCCTCATTCCTGGAAGGTAAGCTGAGTTCTTGAACTACGAGTGTGTAACAGTGCTCTGCCCACATACCATTTCCCCAAAAGCACACACCAAACCCCCTCAGTTAGTTAAACGGCACTGCTAAATCTGTGTTTATTTATACATACGTGTCCATTTATGCATTCATGTTTGTAAGAAAACCTGAAAATTATTTTGTTGAATTTGGGTGGAGTTCAGGTTCATATGCTGAAGATGAGAAGTTCATGCATGTTAAGAAACTGAGCTAGTTAGGGAGCTATGCTTGGTTTTTATGTTTGGGCGATTTTTAATTAATTACACAACCCCAACAGGGTTTTTTTGCCTATAATCCTTTCAATATTCTTGCCTGAACACATCATTGCTACTGACATGTAACATATGCCAGTAATTGGCTTTAACAGCTTAAGGCAGAGATTTTATCTCTAAGGGTGCTGAACTTTTTGCAGTGTTGGCTGTTCTGTTCAAGGCAGTCCCAAGAATGGGAATGGTTATTAGATACACAAAAGAAGCCAGCTGATAAATGCTGTTGTAGAATTGCTTTAGGGTGTCGTTGCCTGTGTCAAGATCACCCATGCGAGCTGTGGGACACACATAAACGTTCAGTTCTGTGTGTTACCATCACAGAGAGGGGTTTCACCCAGGACTGAACCAGATGGCTTCTGGCATTCAGAGACATGCTCTATTTTGATTTTAGAAACACACAAGAATGTAGAGCTTGATCCTGTCACCACAGAAGAGCAGGTACTGGAAGTCAAAGGCTACCTCTCAAAAGTCAGTGGTATTAGTGAAGTGTTGGCAAGACGACATATGAAAGTTGCTTTTTTTGGGAGGTGAGTCACGTGCTTGTGTTGCCTACACTCCCCCCTCAGTAAAGGATTTGGGTATTGTAGCCAGGAAAAAATATTTATAGAAACACTAGTGCTTTAGCTTTTGCTTGTAATGTGCATGTCCCTGATACAGATGCTCTTGTAAGTTGGAAATAAATACTGTATCATGTAATTCTTCAATTTAAAGAATTCTTAAAATAGGGAAGTAGAAAAGTCTTTTTGCAGGTTGCCTCTGGCACCTAAATTGTTAATGGCTGTGATACAGCTTGGCTGTAGAGAACTTGCTTTTGTAATATCAAAATGAGCACACCTGGCTCTTGGAAGCCTGAAACACCGTCCTTAATCTGAATACAGGACAAGCAATGGGAAGAGCACTGTGATAAATGCCATGCTGTGGGACAAAGTTCTTCCTTCAGGAATTGGACACACCACTAATTGCTTCTTGCGCGTAGAAGGGACAGATGGGCATGAGGCTTTCCTGCTGACCGAAGGCTCAGAGGAAAAGAAGAGTGTTAAGGTACAATTTCCTTAAGCATAAGGTTAAGGATAAGAGCTCTTCAGAAATGTCAGAAAAGGGAAGAAACAAGAAAATTAAATTTCACAGTTAAGGATTTTAATCATTAAAGGAGAGGAGATGAAGAATGAGTCTTTGTTAGATATAGGAAGTAAGGAACGAAGCAAGCTGCAGGATGGGGACTTGTTCATTTCATGAAAGAAATGATATGTTGTATTTGTTAGTGATAGCAGGGAGCAATGACTCAGGAAGTTCTGAGGTTTGTTATGACTGACAGAATCACAGACTTCCCGATAATTCCTCAGTAGCCTTTCCTGACAGGAAAAATCTCTCATAAACTCTCACTAGCAGTTGCCTTTTTACTAGGACACTTGAGAAGGTTTTATGTGAAAAACCTTCCAGAGAGGAAATTATTTGCACTTGGGCTTTATCTTGAATTGTCTATGAACAAGCCTGAAGGGAGGATAATTGTGTTAGTGGGTCTTGGCATACAGGAAATGTTATTTCCATCTTTTCATAGACAGTAAACCAGCTGGCTCATGCCCTTCATCAGGATGAAGATCTGAATGCTGGCAGCCTAGTCAGTGTAATGTGGCCTAATTCCAAGTGTTCTCTCTTAAAGGATGACCTGGTGCTGATGGACAGGTGAGAAATACCTTTCTTTCCTTTCCTGCTTATCACAGACTAATTATGGAAATGTTTTCAAATATATATTTAACAAGCTTCAAGGGAATTGACCCTGTTCTAATCTAAGACAGTGACCAAAGTCCCTTGCTGTAATTAACAGTGTGATTTTCTTGGTCATTACTTCCTTTTAGCCTATACTGTGTCACCTCAGGGCAGTGTAGCTCAAACATTGGAAGTTAATGCTCTGAAAAGCTCTTAATAACTTTTAAAATTCTGGTTTTGCTATATTCACAGCACAGTAATATCTCATTTCTCTTTATTGCTAGCCCTGGCATTGATGTAACCACAGAACTGGACAGCTGGATTGACAAATTCTGTCTCGATGCTGACGTATTTGTCCTGGTGGCAAATTCTGAATCAACATTGATGCAAACTGTATGTGCAAGTCCACTTGTTCAATGAATTTGGCTAAAGGTTAAAATTAATCTAAAGAGGTTTTGTTTCGTTTTCCTTAGGAGAAGCAGTTCTTTCACAAGGTGAATGAACGTCTCTCTCGACCCAATATATTTATTCTAAATAACCGTTGGGATGCATCTGCCTCTGAACCAGAATACATGGAAGAGGTTTGTGATGCATTTAAACTACTTCTCTTTGCATGGATATTATGGAGTCTGTTTTGACTCTGGTCATTGGGGATACAATCAGTGGTGTGTGTGATTGTTTTACAGGTTGGATTTTTATCACCTTAGTGTGAAGACTAGAGGGAGCACAGACTAGTGATCAGGACATGACTCTTGAAATTTCTGAGCAGGAAATCAAGAGTCTCACAGGGGCCCTTTGAAGTTAGATCACTTTAGATAACCTCTGGAAAATTCCATAAAATAGCAAATTTTTTTTTTTTATGCTGTTTTGGTAGCTTAGACCAGCAGAGGGCATCTGGGTGCCCGGTCTAACCTTTTAAAGATGGATAAAGTGGATTTAACTGCATGTGTGGTTTATCCTGGTTATCCCTCAGGTGCGCCGGCAGCACATGGAGCGGTGTACCAGTTTCCTGGTGGATGAGCTGGGTGTGGTGGATCGAGCCCAGGCAGGGGATCGAATTTTCTTTGTGTCTGCAAAAGAAGTGCTGAATGCCAGGATTCAGAGGGCTCAAGGGATGCCAGAAGGAGGTGAGGAAAGCTAGCAGAAACTTTGCATTTACTTATAGAGAAGAAAATAGAGAATATCTTGTTTCAAAAAACGTGTAAAATTGGGGTAGGCCAAAGTATTAATAAGGCAATCGCAACGGAAGGGGTGATTCAGCAGCACTTTTGCATTGGCTTCAGTGTAAAGCAGGAGCATTCCTGATGTCCAACATCTAATTGCTTTCTCAAAATTTAAGTGGTTGTTTTGTGTGTTCCTTGTCTCAGGTGGAGCATTGGCAGATGGATTTCAAGTAAGAATGCTTGAGTTTCAAAGCTTCGAGAGAAGGTTTGAGGTGAGCGTTATATGTGCTGACCTTCTGGTTAGATTTTACTCCTGAAAGACTGGCACTTGTGGGGACCCATTTTGGAAATAGATCATACAGGAAGGAGAACTTGTGTTAGTATGCTCCTGCCTGCTGCTAATCTTGGGCCTGCCTTTTGTATACAGGAATGTATCTCACAGTCAGCAGTAAAAACAAAATTTGAGCAGCATACAGTGAGAGCGAAACAGATTGCGGAAGATGTTCGTCTCATCATGGACTCTGTGCACGTTGCTGCCCAGGAACAGCGGTGAGAGCTGATGCTTGGTGCTTGCGTAACTGAAGTTTGTATTCCAGGAGAGATGTAAGGGAACATGAGCATTTGAAATGCAAAGCAGAATACAGTGTGTTTGGGAGCAGAAAGGACACATACTGGTGGTCTTGCTTCTAGTGAATTATGGAAGTATTGGGAAAAGAACCTTTTTTTGTACTGATGACTGTGTAATGTGTTGCAGATATTGACATGTTTTGTTACTGGGCAGGAAAATCTGTCTTATTTCTGGAATTCAAATATATTTATAGATCAAAGATGCATTTGTCTGGCATTTTGATGGACAGGGTTTTTTTTCACCAGAGTTTACTGTCTAGAAATGCGAGAGGAACGACAGGATCGTCTAGGTTTTATTGACAAACAGCTGGAGCTCCTTACTCAGGACTACAAGCGGAAAATCAAACAAATCACAGAAGAGGTGGAGAGGCAGGTAAGGAGGAGTGTCTGTGGAAGAGTGGATTGTGTGAAACAGCTACCAGCGTGGTGGGGAAAATGCGCAGTGCTGACAAAGCTTTGAAGTACTAGAAATATGGGAGTTACAGATGGGTAGAGGAGAAATGCTTTCAGAAGCTCTATTTTCTCTCCTGTGCTGTTTCTCTAGGTGTCAAATGCAATGGCAGAAGAAATCAGACGGCTCTCGGTGTTGGTAGATGAATACCAAGCAGACTTTCATCCATCTCAAGTAGTTCTTAAAGTGTACAAGAGTGTAAGTGATGTTTGCTTAAGCAATTTAAGACACCTGTTTTAGCTCTGAGTAATTACGCCAGCTCATTGAGATGTTTAACAATTTTCCAACTGGGATATGAGCTAAAGCTTCAGTTTTTTTAATCTCAGTAATAAATTGATACACATTATAGATCACGTAATATAGATTGAACAGAATTTTCCCTTTAAAGAGTCCATGTGAGATTTTTTTGATTTGCCTTTTCATCCTCTTTACTGAAAAATGGGCGGAAGTATGGAATTAATGTTATAACACTGGGCAGACAGATTATGTGCTTCTGTTCTGCAAGGGTCTTTTTAACTAGTAAGCTCTAGCACCTTCGGCCTGCATCTTAGCCATGTTTATTCTAATCTCAATAACCCTTGCTTTGTCAGGAGCTGCATAAACACATCGAGGAAGGCCTGGGCCGTAACATGTCAGATCGTTGCTCCAGTGCAATCACAACTTCACTGCAGACAATGCAGCAAGAAATGATAGGTCAGTTCCACAGGCAGTACTGCCCTTTCTCTTCCCTTGAATTGCAATGCAAAATAACTAGGTAGATGTTCTGGGTTTCTCATTAACCCAGTGGCTGATGTGCAGCTGGCACCATCTTAGTTTCCGTCTTGATGCATAATGCTGTTGTGCAGAGGACTAGTTCTGTGTCTGAACTTGTGCAGTGATTTCCTAATGAATATGTACAGTCACAGCGTGATCCTCATGACGGAGAGGAACTGTGGCTTTGGAAATTTGACAGATTCTCATACCAAATCCTAATGAAATACAAATGACTAGTAACTAGGTGCCTGTCTGAATAGGGGATTTAATGGGACTGTGGTGCCTAAAGACTTGTAGAACTGGGTTTCAGATTTTGTTTTCCAAGGTCTTGCTAATCTGTAAACTTCACCAGCTACCTATGAAGATTTTGGAGGGTCCATGGAAAGATTTCCTTCTGAGTTGATCTGAAGAACCAAGAATTGAATTGTAATTGATGATGTATCTCTTACTTTGCAATATGTTTGGCTTACGAAATTTAAGATACTAAGGAAATTAACTGTGGAGGATGAAACAAGCCATGAGCACCCTGATTACGGAATACAAGACCAGTTAGTTCTTGTGAACTCAACAGACTTTTTTTTTGCATGTTTTTGTTCTCTATCTGTGTAGATGGTTTAAAACCCCTCCTCCCAGTCTCTGTGCGGGGCCAGATAGACATGTTAATTCCCCGGCAGTGCTTCATGCTCAGCTATGATCTGAACTGTGACAAGCTTTGTGCCGACTTCCAGGAGGACATAGAATTCCATTTCTCTCTTGGATGGACAATGCTGGTGAACAGATTTTTGGGACCAAAGAATGGTCGTCGGGCCTTGATGGGCTATAATGACCAGGTAGAATACCTCGTTGAATGGTTGGGATAGATATTTGTTATTTCAGTGGGTGCTGAAGTTCCTTCGGTGGGAAGAGCAGTGGTTCGCCTCCTCTTATTCTCGCCTTTGATTTTGTTTTGTCCCTGCTTTTCTAATTAGGTTCAGCGCCCTTTAACACCAGCAAATCCCAGTCTGCCTCCTTTGCCTCAGGGCTCTATGACCCAGGAAGAACTCATGGTGTCCATGGTGACTGGACTGGCCTCTTTAACTTCCCGAACTTCCATGGGGATCATCGTGGTTGGTGGTGTGGTATGTGTGCATTCTAGGCAGCATTTTTATAACTTAAGTTGGAGCACTGACGTAAAAAGCACTTGCACTGCTGAATCCTGTAGATATTTGCTATTCACAGATAGTGACCTGTTTTCTCCTTTGATCTTCGATTTGAGTATAAATAGTGAGCTGATTTTGCAATGCTCTGTGGACCGTTGTTGGGAGTGAGCATCAGTCCAAGATTATGATTGTGTAATTTGTTTTTCCTTGTGCTTCTCTAGGTCTGGAAGGCTGTGGGTTGGAGACTGATTGCTCTTTCTTTTGGCCTTTACGGGCTGCTCTATGTGTACGAGCGCCTCACCTGGACCACCAAAGCGAAGGAGAGAGCTTTCAAGCGGCAGTTTGTGGAGTACGCTGGGGAGAAACTGCAGCTCATCGTCAGCTACACAGGCTCGAACTGCAGCCACCAAGTCCAGCAGTGAGTTCCCTATATTCAGCTAACACCTTACAGAAATTCTGTTGTTTTGGGGTTTTCTTAATGCTATTCCTTGTTAAAAAAAGATAACTTCTTGCTGAATTCCAGATTTAAAAAAATGTAATGACACGTGTTTTAAAATAATATTACTCTTATTTTGAATATGTAGTAATTGGGTGCTGTTAGGCATTAGTCTTAAAGTACTTCCATGTCTCAAATCAAAATGCTCTGACATATTTTTGTGCAGAAGTGGAAAGATGAGTGTCTGAGTCATGATACCATCATCCCTATACATCAAAGGGATTTATTCCTTGAATGTGCTGCTTCGTCTTACTTTCCATCATTTTCAACTCTTCTTGTTTCATAGAGAGCTTGCTGGAACGTTTGCTCATTTGTGTCAGCAAGTGGATGTCACACGGGAGAATCTTGAGCAAGAAATTTCTGCCATGAATAAAAAAATTGAAGTTTTGGATTCACTGCAGAGCAAAGCAAAATTGCTCAGGTGAGATTTGATTATTCCATACAATTGTTTTTCATGTGATTGCCCCAGGATGTTCATATGAGCTGTAGCTTAGAGTTCATTCTGTCTTCGTCATAGCACTTGATGTGCAGATGTCAGCACTTTTCCCTACCAAGTCATGTTCCCTTTCACTAGGTACTTTCCCATGGACTGTCCACAGCCATTTAAAGCTTCTGTCTCACAAAGCACCTTTTTCTTCCTGTTTTTTATTTGTTTGGAATTACAGTTCCTTCCCATTTATCAAAACATACAGTCTTCCACTCCTACAAACTCCTTCAGGCCCTTATAAAATTATGCGAAAAGTCTTGCCTTCACCTTTGTACCCAGTTGTGTGCTGCTTTCTTTACCCCGCAAAGGCTGTTGGGAAGACTTTTTCAAACATTCCTTACCTACACAGTAAGACCAACGTGAAGTTGTGTCCAAGAACTCTGTTTGAACCTCAAAGCTTCAATCGACAGCTTAGGGACTGATAGCAGGCAAGCATTCTTGACCTGCAAGGAATGGCAGCAGTCTTTTGGGATGAACCTCTGGCACTCCATGCCTTGCCGTGTACTCGGTTTAGTCGCACTTCTTTCTGACTGGCTTGAGAAGAGCTGTTTCATTCACTTAACAAAACCTTCTGTCCTTGCAGGAACAAAGCGGGTTGGCTTGACAGCGAGCTCAACATGTTCACACATCAGTACCTGCAGCAAAGCAGATAGTGTGGGAAGAAGAGTAAAACAACAGTTTCCCTTCAGTTCTCTCTTAATTACTGCAGAGAACATGGTGGGTGATGGAATTCCCTAAAGGGAATGAGCAAGAGCCTATTGCTGTGTTTCCAGTTGCTGTGTGAACAGTAGGATTCTGCTTCCCTGTTCTGTGTCCCACCTCTAAACACTAGCTGTTAATAACTCTTCTTTTTCCTTGTGAGACCAGACTACTTCAGGAGGAGTATGTGCTTCATACATTTACAGGAGGCTTTTACTGCATTTCATTTTGCTTTAAACAAATTTAAAGCAATCAAGCAAATGTTTATTAGGTTAAAAGTTATTCTGACACATCTTTATGGAGTCATTTGTTTTACTTCATAAAGACAGAACTTTTGACTTCCAAGCCCCAGGTTGATTTATGTGTGACAAGCAGCTGTTTGAGTAAATACAGATTCCATGCACGCAGATGTGATGGTGGTTTCACAAAGCATTTATAGCCCACACAGGCCTGTCTCCTAGGTTAATATTCCGTTATTCTAGAACATAACAGAGAATCACAATGTCCCTTCATAGAAAAGCTTATTGCTTTCAGTATGCTTAAACCTGTGAACAGAACCCAGTTCTCTTCCAGAGCAAGAGGGACTAAGATTTTGCTTTGGTAAGCTTAGTGAATTTGGAGTTAGTTTCTTCCTCTTAAGAGCTGTTTAATAACACAGTCTGGTCCATTTCCTGTCATGGACAAATAGTTTGCAAAGACAGAACTAGTTCCGGTGAAGGAGATAGTGTTGATAATTTAGCAGCTTGTTGAGGAAAACTAGGAAAGTGAAGCCAGTTGACACAATGTAACGCACTGCATTTTGAGCTCAGTTGATGGATGTGGGTTTTCTTTGGAAAAGCACAGCTGTGTTTCTGGAAGCAGGCCTGTGGAATTCCATTACCACTACTTGGCCACAAGAACAGCATGTGGCTTACACACTGTAAGAGATTTTGTTTCATGTAGAGTTCCCACAGGATGTTGCAGTCTGGGCAGCAATAGGATTTCGTATGTTTCTCTTCTGTTAAAAGTATCAGAACATGCTGGCACATACAACTCCCTCTGGGGTGGGGGCAGTTGTGGCACTTGTAGTTCATGCCAGGGCAAGAATGGGTTAAAGCAACTTAGTTTTTTTCAAGACATTTTTTATTTGCAAATACATGAAATTAATTGTTGAGTTTTGCCCTGATGCAGTTTTGAATTTGGAATATAACGTTTGACAATTGTAAGGACTTGAGTCTCTTCCTGTTGGAATTGATAGAGAAGAAGTTCTCACTGATTTTAGGAAGAGTAGGATTGAGTTCCTCTATTGCAAGTTTCTTTTTCTCTTTGTGGGTTAATATTTTGCCATTTGTTGGTTATAACCTTTCTGTTGCCTACAAACTGTCTGAGGAATCCAGAATCAGATCCTGTAGTTCTGAGATTAGTGACAATTTAAATCTCTTCAGCATCACACACGTAGAATATGGGCTGTCTTTGAGCAGGTCCCAGCTGAATTCAGAACTACTGAGCCATGGGGTGTTTTTCTTACTGACAGACTTTTCCCTTGAAAATGGCTTTAGGATTTCTCATTCATGCAGGTGTGAATATATGTGCCTGTGACAAGTCCTATGTTTTTCATATAATGGAAGTTCCAGAAAGAAGCTGCCTGATACTTGAAGGAGTAAAAATAGTGAAATGTCAGTAAGTACTTCTTAGGTAAAGCTGTTCTGAGATTTGCAGAAAGACGTGAAGTATCTTGATTGTGTAGGAGCTGGCAGTGAGACTCTTACGTCTCCAGAATGCAGAAAGGAAAGAAACCTTTCCCTTCCAGTAGTCAGGTTTGACTCCAACTCAAACTGAAAAGCTGTTTTCATCAGAAGTTTTTTTGACCTTGATTGGGTTCCTCAGGCAGCCACCAGGATGTGAATATAGATTTGATCAAATCTGAAAATGAGCAAGAAAGAAGTTCGAGTCCTTGCTTCTGGAAGTGTGTACTCTGGGCTTGTGGTGAAGTATGTTGGAGTAAGTGGAATCATCTACTCTTACTCTGCTGCAAGTCTTAGTTGAACAAATTTGAATCTTTAGTCTCTCAAGCTGTCACATACAGAGTTATAATAAGCTATGTTCCGTTCTACTGGGTTAAAATATTAAGCACATCCCTAATACACAAGGATATTGTCAGTTTCAGGTTGAGGCAGAGGATGATGTACTAGTGCTCAGCAGCTCATGACTACTTGAAATGCTGACCTTGCATTTGAAGAGGTAGTGTTAGCATCTCTTCAGTGGGCCTTTAGGGGAAATCTGATAAATGAGTTGATCTTTAAGCCAGTGTCTTATCTGTGAAGGGAAAAGAGATTGATGGGTTCTTAGAACCTGGTGTCTTGCTGCTGTATGTGTGTCTGACGCTGCTCAGGCCCGGGTGTTGTTGGCATTCTCAGTGCAGAGCTGAAACTTAACCTACAGAACAGGGGAAAGAACCACTTGAACTTTTTCAGAAGTAACACTGCTAACATGTGTGGGTAAGGATGTGTAACCCTTGTCCCTGGAAGTCTAAGTGATCGAGAATCAAACTTAACAGACAGGCCTGTAAGCTGGATTCCTCTGAAACAAATTATAGCTGTACTTCTTTAACTGAGAGTGGTGGAGCGCTATCACGAGGAGTTTGTTCTCTTCTGATTTTCATAAAGAATGCTAAACTAATCCTTAAAACAGGTAATTCCAAAAACAGTCTTCCCCAAACTCCCATTAAAGAAGGTCAGCTAAATGCACTTTTATCTTATTGCTGCTACTTACTTTTCCTGTTGCATTATGTTGATGGAGCTCTTCGAAATACTCTTACCAGTGAGTTTTCTCTCTGCTGTATTTAAGGTCATAAATTTGCATGAGTCCTGTAACAGTGCTATAAACAATGGAAACCAAAATAAAAATGAATTGGAAAAACATTTCTCCTGATGTGTCCTGCATGTTGTGATACAGTCTTCCAGTGTAAGTACATCAGCTTACTATCACTATGTACAGCTTTGCTGCGTTGTGGTACTGAATGGCACGTTTGACACTAGTGACCTTTTTCTGTTGTTCTTACTTTGAAAATTAACAAGGAGACCAATGATACTGAATTGTGATAGAAAGTTTTAGTTGCACTAAAATTGTCAGTATTGAATCAATGATTTCTTGAGAATATTTTAGGAAGTAATAGTGAGCAACTACTGACTTGGTGGCCTGGAACTGTCGTGGATCAGTATCCTCAGCTGATAAGTTACATCGGGCGTGTTAGAAAAGGACAGATTTCCCGTGACAAGTTTTCAAAACAGCTCCCTTTGGGCTATGGGGGTGCTGGGAGTACGTGGCCCTTCCGACATGGAGCGTTGGGGGCAGGGTCCTGCGAGGGCTCCGTCCCAAGTGGCTCCCCCGCCTCCTGCAGCCCGCGGCCGGGCCGGGCCCCGCGCATGCCGGGAGCCGCGGGGCGGGACCGCCCGCTCGAACGGCCGCGCCGGGGCCTCCCGGGGGAATCCCGGCGGCGGCTGGAGCGGGGCGCGCAGCCGGCTCCCAGAGCAGCGCGGGCATCCCCCGGCTCCCGGCGGAGAGCAGCGGAGGTGGGCCGGGAAACGCGGGGCTGGCGCGGGGACTTTGAACGCCACAGCCCCGGAGCCGCAGGGCCTGGCGAGACTCGCGGGCTCCCCGCACTGCGAGGGAGGGGAGGGCTCAGCTTTCTCTGCCGGCTGCCGGACCGGCCTCTTGGAGCGGAAAGGGGAATTTTACAATGCTCAGGCTCTCTCCCCTTCCTCGTGGCCATGGGAGGACCGAACCAGCGCGCCTGTGCAGAAGCAGCGCGGAGTGTTGAACAACTTCCTCGCACGGAGGAGAGTTCTCAGCTCCCGAGACAGCCGTTGTTTATCTCTTAACTGCGGGAGGCGAAGCTCCTTTTCACAAAGGTTTCAAATTAGAGCAGTTTCGTAAACCTGAGCCCCCGGGGTTGAGCATGAAGGACTTGTAGATTATGCCAAGAATGGACCTCGTCTGGTAAAACCCTTCCAGAAAGTCCCTTGACTGATGTTATTTTCAGAGTATTTGCTTTCTGATGAGCAAGGATGAGAGGATGCTGTATTAGCTGTGTTCTGTGCAGGCTGTGAGAACTACTGGTTTTTTTCTAATTATCTCAAATTTAGTGATTCAAGACTGATATTTCTATTTTATGTTCTGTAGTGCACCTCTCCCTTTGTTGATTGTTAGCACTGCTCTCGATTCCTCCCACTGCTGTTGTACCACGTGCACATGATTCCTCATGTCCAGTTGCCAAAGTAGCAGACACAAAAACAAATCAGACGAGCTTTGCAGAAGGTTTTGGGGATTCTTTGGAACAAAAGGTCCCAGAGAAACATATAGTTTTCTTGAGAACATAATTTATCAGTCTAGTCAAAAGCAATGTGGGAGTTTGGGTTTAGGGTTTGCTGCTGCCTTATTTAAAAATCCACTTTCTGCAAATTTAGAGGAGCTTGTGATGTTGTAAAAATGTTGAAAAGTGTGACAGCCTTTCAGTCAAACTACGCTTCATTTATTTTCTGTTTACTAACTCCTTTTCACCCCCCCTTTTCTAATAAAAGGGCATCCCTTTGTGGGATTTAATTTAATTAATTTGTGGGATTGGGATTGCCTGAACTGTAGTCCTGAGTCACAGTTAAGCCTTTTGGAGCCTTCCTACCTGTGGAACATGGAGGACAGTTTTGACTCAGTATTTCTTTTGGATGTAGCTGATACATTCATATTAATTAGTCATATTTTGAACTTATGAGCATCCTGGTGTTATCACAATATAAATTTCAATGCTTCAAAAGAACATTACAGTGGAATTGCATAAGTATGTCCTAAATAACAGCCTCTGAACTGAATGCCTCTTATTTAGCTTTTTGATGTGAATTTTTCGTGTTTACTGTTTCCTCTGTCAGTGCTTCTTGTCTCTGTTAAATCAGCTCCCAGTTTCTGAGTGCAAAATATTTGACAGTATATCCAAGGGGAGAGAAACATCCAGTGGTACTGGTTCTGAGCATAAGGAGTTTTGAGACTGGCTGATTTCTCAGGAGCAAGAATCAACATTTCAACAGCTGTAAGTAATTTTTAGGAAAAGTCCCCTGAAAGTGGTTTCACCTGTGTCTGCTTCTTCACTTAATGTAGTGAATTTACGTAGTTCACCCTTCCTCTGGCTTTACATTAAAGTGTTTTTGTAGGATGGACTTAGAACTCCTGAAGAGGCTGCGCCAGGCCAACCAGGACCTTCTACAAAGGCTCAGAATGAAGCAGGAAGAGATCAGAAAAGGACTTCCCAGCAAGCAACTCCTTCCAGCATCTCTTCATAGCAGCACAGCTGCTGACAGATGTGTCCCCTCACCCAGGAGAGGTGTATGTGTGGTGTCTGTGCTAGAAATTCAGGGAAGCAAATGGGCCTTGTATGACAGATAGTCACTGCCTATGGTGTGGTGTGGTCAAGGAGACATATGGACATGAAAGTGGAATGAGGAATGTGGAGTCTGTTA
This sequence comes from Gymnorhina tibicen, assembly GCA_013399875.1. Classification (NCBI taxonomy): domain Eukaryota; kingdom Metazoa; phylum Chordata; class Aves; order Passeriformes; family Artamidae; genus Gymnorhina; species Gymnorhina tibicen. The sequence continues at coordinate 221,642 of VXAZ01006310.1, forward strand.
GGAAAGTAGCTGCCCTTTGCTTATTGCTTATCCTGTGGTCTCAATCTGTTCTCCTGGCAAAGGGTTTGGAGATCAGTTCCTGCCTAAGAAAGGCAAGTTTCTTCGTCTAAGATAGGAATGAACATTGTGGAACAAAATCCTTTTGTTTCTTTTAAGCACAAGGGCTGAAAGTTCAGTGGTTCCTCAAACTGGGAAAAGCTGCATTTAGCTGGAAGTGGATCTCTTTCTTACCCTCTCCAAAACATAAGGATTTTTCTTTTTCCCCTGCAGGAATTTGAAGGAGTGAACAGACTAGAATGAGAGGTTGATTTAGTGAGTGAAATGTTCTTATGAAAGGTATTTGTAGTCTGACTGATGCTATGTATTAAGAGAGTCTCTGTCCTTACAGAAGGAAAATCAGGTCGATGCAGTCAAGTCTACAGCTGACCCTGGAATAATGGTGTCTGTGGAACCCAGAGATGGCCCAGCCCTCAGTTCATGTCTTAAACACAGCAGCAGTGACAGAGGAATACAGCAACAACAAGTGAAGACACAGGAAGGAGCAGGTTTCAATTCCAGCTTTCCTGGGAAAGAGAAGGATGTTATGCCAGCATCTGCAATCATTATGTGTGGCAGAGAAATCTCCAGAGTGGATGGGGATGGCCATGCTCAAGGAAGTCCAGAGAAAGAATCCTTCTTCCTGGGACATGGAGAGAACAGAAGACAGTCCACTCTGCTGCATGGTTTCCATGAGAAAAGTCGTCCGGGGCCATCACTGAGCAGAGTGCAAAATAAAGAGACCAGTGAGCAGCTTGTGGTCATCAGAGAGCCCCATATCCCTAAATCAGTCTTGCTGACATCTCGGTCCAAAGAGTTGAAGGTAAATGCTTTTCTTATTTTCCTAAATCAGCAGAATGATGGGGAGAAAGGGCCAGGAGAATGTTACCTGCCCTGTTCCCACTGTGTAAATTGGAAGTTGGGGTCAGAACTGTTCCCAGCTATAGCAACCAGACCCTGCTTTCCTTAGCCAGTGAACTGAAAGACTGGAAATCTGTAACACTTCACTGTGAGGTTCCATGTCTTTTGCATATGTCATCCACGTGCTGAGGGAGAACAGGCAGGTGCAGTGCTGCTGTTCCACAGTTTGTCTTCATAGGTGGAAGGGCAGGCCCTGGCTGTGACCATCCTCCAAGGCATCAGAGTACAGATTGCTTGATCTTTGGGGATGTGCGATGCAGCTCAGCATTTTGTTTAAAGCTCTGAAAAATCCTGCGTTACGTGGGCAAGTCCCCTGCCTCCTCTTTCTGTTTCATTTATTGGGAAGATAATGGGCTGGTGAGCAAATTCCTGGTAGAGGCATAGATAGAATCCAGTCTCAAACTAAGCCACAGCTGTCCCATCTGAACGGCTGCCAGTTGTCTCCTCAGCTGTACCTTTGAATGTCCTGCCAGATGATTAGGAAGTCTTAATGAATTGTTTTCTTTCAGAAGGAAGCTCGTCATGTGACTTTTCAGCCTGACCCTGAAGAAGATGCCATACCTGTGAGCAGCTGGTCTGCTCATCCTTTCCTGGGCTATGACTGGTTTGCAGGTGAATCCTAACTCTGAAGCAAAGCTCTCAGCGTGATGTGGTGATATTAAGAGTTAAAACACAGTTTATGATCCTTTTGAGGTGTGACAGAACTGTTGTCCTAGGGCCAACGGAGCAGGTCCCAGCAAAGGGGCTGCAGCTTTGTCAGAGGCCCCTCTCCAGACCAGAGATGACCTGTGCTTACCTGGAGTGGTGAAGTAGCAGTGGTATGGGAATCCAGGCAGCAAATGGCAAAGCCAAGTGGGGTCAGAAGCGATACCAAATACATGGAATGAATGAATGCAATAAGGGACCCAAACCACACAGTAAATCTCTGGCTTGACATGATGTTCTGCCCTTCTCATTATTGTTACTTTGTTTTGACTGTTTCTTGTGAGGCTTGCTTTGGTACTTTCCCAAATTTTGTAAATCATTGAACTTTTCTCTTGGTGTTCTCAGGGCTCCTTGATACAAAGTCTTCAGTAACAGAAAAATCTGAGCAATACTTTGCTGAGCTGCAGGAGTTTCGACAGGCCAACAGAGAAACCTGTATTCATCAGCAGCACCTGGAGTAAGTGGGAATGGGGAAGGGCTGAAGCAGCAATGTTCAATCCCTTAGTAATCCCTGTAATAAAGAGAACCATAGTCTGATTGGAGCAGGATATTGCAAGTGTGGCTTTGAGGGCCTTTATTTACCTCCCAGTCATGTGTGCTTGGAAAAGGCAGTGCTGTTCAGAGGGCCAGCCCCTCTGTCACTAACTGATTTTCTTGTGTGTTTCTTTAGGCCCAAGGCTCTGGATTGCACAGGTCCTGAACAAGAGCTGGATTTGATAACTGGTTCCCATAAGTGTAAGATCATATTTCTTCCTAATGCAATTTCTGTGAATAAACAACTGAGCAGTCTTTACTTGTCATCCTGAGAGAGTACCACATCATGCAAGACAAGCAAGAATGTGTTACTTTCAGCTGCAGCTTTTCAACCAGATTCAACTTCCTGCTCCAAAGATGCTTGAGTCTTCTAGGGATCCTCTCTCAGTGTCATTTTAATTTGTCAGGGTTTCTTGTAATTGGATAATGTTCTGTTTTTAAATTAAAGAGGTTGAAGTTTTGTTTTTGCTTTTTAGGAACTTACTTGGGGACAGGAAATGTGTAAGATATTTCAGGAAAAGCAGCTCTTTTTATAGAACGCAGGTGTGGCACTGTGGTAGAACACAGCTTTTTGGGCTGGGTTCAGGGACCTTGTGACAAACAAGAACTACTATGAAGGTTTGTTGCTCTGTGCAGGTGTTTACTGTTACAGATTAAACCAGCGCCTCTTCACCATCCCCATGGATTCAGAATCTGCCTGCCCTGTGTGTAAGATCCCACATACCCACCAGCACCTGGGGACACTGGAAGAGCCAACCTATGTCAGGTGAATAAGAATTACTGCTTTGTAATACGCAGAACTCAAGGAAACAATAGGGAAGAAAAAGCTGATCAGGTGAAGGAGAAAAGAGCATCACAACAGCTCTGTAGAAGGTTGCTGTTTTCAAGGCAGAGATATCTCTTGCTTAAAAACTCCTTACTGATCTTTTCTATAAGCACAAACAGTCTTGAAATCAATGAGAAATGCAGGTTTTGTCTGAATTTGGTCCAGAATTTGAATGTACATGTAAAATGTCTACTCCCTAATCCAAAACTTGCTCACTTGGTTCACTTTGGAGTTAGACCCTTGGATTCTGAGTGGGAAGGCATGCAGATTCCCTGTGCCTTGGCAGAGGTGTAGGCAGTTACTTCCCTTGTGTGGTTCCAGGGTCAGCATTCCCAGGTCTGCCCTTTTGCCAGCCTACAAGTACAAAGCCCATCGCAGGAGGAGCTTTGAGCCGGCAGATGATCTAGCACTGCCTTCGGTAAGTTGCTGTCTTCCTGTTGATGGCACGGTCCAGGCTGGGCCTTGTTTTATAGCAAGAAGGAAAGAGAATCTGGGACTCATTCCCCTGGCAGAGTTTTCACTAAAATTTTTGAAATGCATCAGTGAGATAGCCAGAACATCCTTTGGTGTGTTCTGAGTTCATGCCTTTGTGTGAGTGGCATAAAGTGTATGACATACTTCCAATGCTTTACACTGCACAGAAGAAAATACCATGTGGAGCTGTATCCTTCTGGGGCAGATTTGGCTGACTTGTTTCAGGCATTGGCCTCTCAACATGATGAACCATAGCTAAGAGTGCCTGTGTTTGTTTCCACAGATGTTAAGGAGTCTGAAAGGCAAGTGTCCATGAAGTATTCACAAAATCAGTAGTGGCAAGAATGGATTTAAAACTGCTATTGTATTGCTGGCCCTGTATTCCAGCCCGTAGTCAATGCTGCAGGCAGTATTGCTAATCTAACCTAGCCCAGGCCTGGAGATTTCCAGGGAAGAGGTGGGAGGAAGCTTGGTTTTGAGGTTTAGGGAACTGGATGAGTCAGTTGAGACAGGTTCAGAGAGGTCGGGTGCTTGAGTTCACAAAGCAGGAGATCAGTTTAGAAAGGTGGAAGAGGGGACAACAGTGTAGTTCTCCTTTGAGATTTCATTTATTTCCTGCTAGTCATATAAAACTCCTCAAATAATAGATTAATGACTCACTTAAACCTCCCTTTGCAGAAGTTAGTTCTAAATAATAACAGGCCACAACAGATAAAAAAGGGGTAAAGCATTCCCATCTTTTTTCACAGCATTGCCTGGCTGGCTGGGAAAATATGGTCCCTTCCAGCAACCCCCTGCTCAGCAGTTTGGATCTGCGAGCCTCACTGGAAGAGAAGCCTTCTCCTTATCCTCGCCTGGTAAAAACAGCCTCCAGAGTCCCAGGAGATGTTGGGAATTGCACAGATGGAAATTGCGGCCCTATCTCTAAAGGGTGTGATGATTACTGAGGGCTGAGCAAATGAAAATGCCTTGAAGAGTATCTCCTTATCACTGCTGGGAAATGTTTTCCTTCTGCTGACTGGTGTGCGCAGAGACAAGAAAGCAAATGGAGCTGAATAACAGGAAAAAGCCTGTTCAGCTCACCAGTCTTCATCAAAATGGGAAAAGTCACTTTGGCATTCTTTGATTAATATCCTCTTTATTTGGATTCCAGGAGTCAGTGTCCAGACTGTCAGGAGAAGCCAGAATTGACAAGTTTCTGCACCTGCCTCACTTGGCACACTTGAGGTTTAGCAGAGCAAACCAGGACACCAGAGAGCAGCTCTCAGTTCAGACCCCACTCCCTCAACACTCTGGACCATTGACTTGATTGCCCTGGGGATGGGCACAGCACGTGGAAACAACTCAGAAATAAAGCATTTGGATAAAAATAAATCTTAGGACAGATTTTCCCCAGTTTTCGTAGTCATGCGCATATGTGGGTAACCAATATACAGATCTGAGTTTGTACAGTCCACTGTGTTCACTTTGCATTTTTTTGCCTTTTACAGCTACTTCTGAGCAGCTGCATGAGCTGTCCCAGCTGGGACAGGATAAAGGCATGTGTCCAGGATCAGTAGTTCATCTGCCACCTCAACTGAGTAACCAGCAGTTTAGCGTTAACTCTGAATGCCAGGGTGAGGAATTGGCCTGTGAAGGGCCTGGCTCAGTGGAGTGACACAAATATGTTTACTTCCAAATATTTGAAACATGACATGTAATTTTCTAGTGCCTTAAACTTGAGTTCCTCAATAATTTAGTAACAGTTTTAAAAATACAGTTTATTCTCAGTGCAACGTGTGTAGCTACAGAGTGTATTACATCAGAGTAACTTTGAATGTGGAAAAACATGTTAAAGTAAAATGAGATTTTATTCATCAATGAGCTAGATAATGCCTTAAAATGTTTGCAAATTTTGCTTGCCTCTGCTTTTCCAAATTTTCTGGAGAGAAACCAAAAAAGCATTTTAGAATTTTTAAATTGTAGAAACCAAAATACTTCACATAGTGTGATTTGTTTGAACTTTATAGACCGATCTCACTTTCCTTGTCTGAAAACAATAAAACGGATGTTTTATTTTGCTTTGAATTTTCTGAAACAGAAATTCCTGAATCAAATGTATTTCTAAAGTTTCTAATGAGCTAACTTGAGAGAATGAATTTGGTTTGTGCAGCTTCTTGGCATTCACTGTTACTTTTATATCAAATACATCATTTATTAAATCAAATCCTTTTTAAACAAGGACAGGAATATTGCAAGTTTATGAAATCTTAATGTAAGACTTGGAATGAAAAATGAAAAGCATGACAATTTTAGCATGACTTTAGCTCTGGGTTACATATCTGTAGGGTAAAGTGAGTGGAATGGGTCATGTAATTTCCATTATTGGAAATACTAATTTTAAAATAAACTAATCCAGTGACTATAGAACACTAGGTGCCAAATTTTATACCAAGTAGGGCACATTCAACATTTTCACTACCTTGCCTTCAAACCCAAAACATAAGACATCATAAACCTTTCCTTAATTTATCCTGAAATAAATTACAGCAAGCCTGTTCCACTCTATAAAGAGAGAAAATGTAATGCTGTAGATTCAGACCTATGTTAGATCTCTCTGGTGGATGCAGGTTGGAACCAAAGTTGAATTCAAAATGTCTCTTGATGGGAATACACTCAGTCTTTCAGACTTGTGAATGCATTGGAGGTCTGATTATGACTCTTTCTCCACTAGAAACAGGTGAAAGAAGTTGGTGATGCTGCCCCTGCTCACTCAAGTTTGTCTCTTTGTGTGTTGATTCTGGCCTGTGTGGTCCTGCCTTCATTTGCAAGCTCAAACAGACTGAAAATGCTGTTTGTGGAGCCTCTTAAATTCATGTCCCCTCCCCCCCTCTCCACTGCATGGCGTCTGGAGTAGCTTAAGTCCAAACCTGCACAGGTGGCCTTTCAGCCATGTGCTGTGAGGACCATTTTGAATGTGGATACAGGAATGTTTTGTACTGTAATAACAAGGTTTTGCACAGTGGCTTTGTCCTGCAGCATGTTACACAATCCTGGATAACACACCCTTCCATGCAGGATTTCACCGGTACATTGTAAAGGAACACACCTACTTACTGCTTGAAAACTTGCATTTCAGCCAGTGTTAAAGCAGCTTCTGCACTTGGACAGTGGACTCTGTGCTGGAGCCAGTGCTGGGATCTGCATTTCCAGGAAGAACAGAGGTTGGGGGTGGGTGTGTGTGGGTTGTCAGGATTGTGGGTTAGGAACACAGAAATGTTTTGAGGCCAAGGGTTTCCTAAGCCTCAAAATAATACAAGCACTGGACTTGATTGTGTAGGCATGGAATTCTGGGATAGCTTGTCTGCTGTTCCTGAAGGTAGGCTTGACCTGGATTTATATTTTTTACCATTTCTAGCACTTAGGAACATGCTGGTTTAGTCTGGGCAGCTGTTTATCCTGTTAATGGCTGGCTCTGTGTGTGCTCGTTTGTCAGTTCTCTTCTGCCTGATGTTTTGGTGATAAAGGTGGTGGTTTAGTTCCCCTTTCTGACTGTATTGCATGTATATAACACTGATTCATGAGATGGGAAATCCAGTTTTGCTTAATTAGACAAATTAGATGCAGTAAATGTTGGATTTGTGGTTGGTTTGAACAGAGCAATGTAGTTCAGCTGTTAAAACACAGCTCCCACCTACTTCTCAGTACCAGTGTTAGATGGCCTTTAGTGTTTGTTCCCCTTCTCTTATAAAGGTAGTTTTCGTGATGTCTCAGGATCAGGTGTTTCTTGCTGTCAGTACATTGTAAGAATCAATATCAAGAGTTTTGAATGAATGTAGTGCTGATTTATGTGTTCTGTTTTGTTATCAGCACATCAAGCAGTGACTGTCCCCAGAAATCCCAGGTGAAACAGCTGCATGTGGCTTGAACTTGCTTTTTGAATCATTTGCAAACTTTGATTTTGGGGGCTTTCATCTCTTTGGAACTTGTGTTTTCAAAGCCCATAATAATTTGTTTTCAGAGTGTCTTAAATTTGAAAACATAAGAGAAGTTCTACTCCTTCTCTTTGGAGTCAAACCCCTCAATTTCACCAGCTCCCTGGCTAATGGCTGACCAAAACTAAGGACTTGGTTTTCTCCCTTCCATTGGTTTCTGCAGAGCAAGACTTCCAGGAAGAGGAAAACAACACCTGAAATTTTTAGGGCTGAGATGCTCAGCTAGTCAAAGAAAATAAGTTTTACAGTCTTTGGAAAAACTGCATCCTGAAAATCTTCCCATTTGATTCTTTCACAAAAATTATTTAATATTTCCCAAGTTTCTTTTGTTCATGTCCGCAAAGGAAAGTTCATCTGGCTTCTGTTATTAGTTAAGCTTTAAAACTCAGCTTTTGGATGAGGCGAACCAGAGTATCAAGAAAGGATATGAGTTACCCAAAAGGTCTGTGACACTATGGGGAACTAATGAGTCCCACTTCTGTGTTTTAACCACCTGGCCAGTCTTCCCTAAACTTTTTTATTTTCTATTTGGGATTAAAATGTATAGAATTGAGGCTCTTGGTGCTTTTTCCAATTGCTTTACCAAGAGCTCTTTTCTATGGAGAATGTCCATGTCTAGCTATACCATCCTTCCAGAAGTTGTAGTCAGAATTACTGAAAGTACAGACATGGTGTGATCTCTCATCTAAGGTCATTTCTCTCTCTCTCCCTCTCCCTCTCTGTCTCTCCCAGCTTGTGAGCATAGTAATTCTGTGATATGGTTTTGGTTTCTTTCATGGAAGCCACAGCTTTCTTGAGAGAACTGAGTTCTCTGTCAGCTCTTCTCATTTTTCAGTCTGACTCAAAATGTACTTTAGTTTTGAAGCTACTATAGGGCAGTAAAAGACATTTTATACAGATTTTCTTTTTGTTACATTAGTTATTTTATCACTTTATGTAAGGCAGTAGTACTAGCTGAGGTAATGAAAACAAAGGTATAAGATTTTGTTATCCACATAAAATATATCTAAATGACATGTAAAGAAATGTAATTGGAAATTAAGACATGTTATCTTTGTTATTAATGTGGTAACCTTTTTTTTCCTGATGGTAACTCGTTTTAAGCCATTGCTACATTTTAGCACAAGAGCTTTAAACCCTCTTCCTTGTTGATCACAGTGGACAAATATACCAAGGTAAACTGCTGAATCAAGACAGCTCTCAGATCATGTTTTCAAGAGCACCTGCAGTGTATTTAATGGATTGAAATGACGTAATTAAACGGATTGACAAATATTTAATACTGAGAATGAGAAGTGTATGTGCCAATAAATAAATATCGGTACCAGAGTGGCATAGAGGGACAGAATTTTGCCAGTCTGTGGCATAAATGAGGTTTTATTTCTTCTTCCATGTGTGATTTCAAATACTGTGTCAGCTACAGCCAGTTCAAACCCTGATGACTGGCTGTGTGATGTATCTCAGTAAGATCCCATCGCACCGGTGTTGCTCTCCCTCCTGTCTGTCCTCTTTGGGCTACAGAAAGATTTCCTGAGAAGTTCGGTATGTTGGCTTTTCTTACAATGCTTAAAATCATCAAGATCCTGTGTATTGTTACCACAGGATAATGTCACTATCCAGGATACCTGGGAACAGAGCTCTCCGATGGCTAAATGCATAAATAGATCAAGAAAGGCAGCAAGAAAGTAATTCTTGGTTTTCTTCCTCTCTTCATTTTTTGCTTTCCTTTTTTTAACTATGAGATGCTCTGCACTTTTCATTGCAGGAAATGCCTTAATTTCTCTTCCTTTTTTTAATTTGTACCCCAAGGTATGCAGCATGTATCTCAACCAGCCCTGCCTTTGGTACTCCTCAGGCTCCTTGGGAAGTTTCAAGCTCTGGTGTTGTTTCATCTGGCTAATGAACAAGAATTTGGTGACGTTTTGTCAGCGTACTGCAATGCTCTTGGTGCCTTTTCACTGGTCCTAAAATATGAGCCAGACACAGTTAGGTGATGAAAAGGGGTTACCTTTATAAGGATCCTTATAGTACACAAAATGCTAGATGGAAAGCGCCGAAGAGGCACACGTAACATAAAGTGGATACAATTTTTATATGTTTAGCAAGTTAGCATAACTGCCAAGAATCCCCAATTAGAGACATAGGTGATGAGGTAATTCCTCCCTGGTTCTACCCTTTTCTGAAACCCTCCACCCTCATAGATAGGAACTAAACTTTGTTAATGAAAATGTGTCTCGAAGAGCTGGTATCAACCTTGGCTCCCAGAGAGCCTAACCTTGGACCCCCAGGGCTTGGAGCTGCTAGGGAATTTATTTTGTCTTGCTGTCTAAAAGAATGGGTAAAATGGTAGCTACAAATACAATAATAGGCTACAGAGCTACAAATATATATGTAAAGAATATAGAGAATATATAAAGGCAAAAAAAGCAAACATCAGTTTGGCATCACTCTGAATAGTAACACTAACAGACACTGAAATACAGATTTTAGGCAAGGTATTTTAATATGTATTTAATATTAATATTTAATATTTAATATCCTTTTAAATTTCATGGTCTCTTATCTGACAGAAGTTTAGAGATGCAACTTCTCTTGGTGGCTTTTTTTTCTCTTATACAGCTAGATATATATTAACTATCTATTTAAAAGCAGAAGAAACCATGGTAGAAGTACAACATAAGACTAAAATCAATTACTTCAAAATTAGAAAATGTCATGAGTACTTTTGCTTGAGCACATGTATACCAATGTTCCTTCTGTAGTATTCCATTGCTGCTTCCTTTGCTAGGCTCTCACTGCTAGAGCACAGTGAACAGGCACTGCTGAAGGGATGTTTTGGGCACGTGGTGGAGACTCACTCATGGTTTAGTTGGGTCTCTGCATTCTCTTGCTCCAGGTATCAAGCAGCATTTGAACAACCTCTGACTTAAAGGACATTCTCTGAATTAGTTAAAATAGAAAATGCGAAGAAAGCTTGTCTGAGGGCATGGCTACCTTTAACACCTAAAGCAAAAAGTGATCCAGATGTCAGAGATAGATATGTGTAATCAAATAAACATTATAAATAATAATAGCATGCTCACAGGGGCTTCCCCTTTTTTTCTGACAGACATTGTCCTTTGATGGAAGACTAGAGAATCAGGGGCTGGTTGTTTGCTTCTATTTGTTCTGTGGGGTTTTTTCCATATTAAAATAGGGGATTATTTTCTAGGAAGTAGAGCCACCATGTAGAGAACAGTAGCGTGGGTTTGTTATAAAATGGAGGTGCTTCTTCCAGTTACTGATTGGGCTTCTTTTGGAAAACCCCTTTTGTTGTATTTGAAATCAAAACACACAAAGTCTGAAATAACGCGTTCTCTTGGGAATGCATACAGGCTGCAATGTTCCTGTGGAATAACCTCTTCACCCTCTTTATTGATGTTGCTTTTATTACACGCTTGTAATAACACTTTGTCATGTAACAGCCTTTCTGAAAAGCCAGCAGCAACAATAAGTACTTTCCACTTCCTATCCTTTTAAATATCTAGTTCAATCAAGAAAGAACTTAAGAAGTTCAAGGAAGAATGGCAGCTGGGAAGCTTGGTTTCACTTTGGATGTGTAAGTGGATTTGTTCTTCTGAGGAGCACCCTGGAGTCTTTCCCTCAGTGAGGGCCACGAGCAACTTGTCCCTTTATCCAAGTCATCCTTTTCCATGAAACTTTGTAAAAACTTAATGGCATTGCCTTCTCAGACAAATTTCATTGGAGTTATCCAATGGGTTAAAAAATTACTGATACCATTCATTAAAAAGGAACTAATATACATATATATAAAAAATGCTCAGTACGCTCGTTTCAGTCTTACTTTCTCTGGAAAACAGGCCAGAAAACTCTCCCTGATGCCAGTTCTGGGAAAGTCTTTCACACACAGATTTTTGTGCTCACGTAAGTAATTTTTTTGAAGTCAGATACTCTGACTTCAGCAGTGTAACTTAAACCTTCCAGGCTCTTTCTGATGTTGATGCATCTCCTTTTGCTAGAAAAGCTTGGATAAGGCCTGATCAGAGAAAAAAAAAAACACAGAGGGGAGGGAAAAAAGACAAACAGAGCTCATCAATTGCCCTGACTACTATGTCATTTGAAAATGCATTAATAAATTGGGAGAATTGCCTAATGGCATATTATTACAGAAGATTAAGGTATTTTCTAGCCTATTATCTAATTAGGAAAATCAAGAATGTAATAATCTGACATTGAAATACTTAGTTGTCTCTAGACCTATAAGGCATACCTACCCCGAGAGCTTCTATAGCCAAGAGAGGTTAGAAACTGAGCAGTACCCTAGCAGAGCGAAGAGAGGAGATTTGTTGTGTGTCACACACACTGTGTGCAGTGTGCTGAAAATGCCTGAGGTTTGTACGATGGCATTCTGGAGAAAGAAATCGAGGTAGTTAAAATTGTTGCAGCTGTGAGTTGAAGATATTTACACAGGGTCCCTGTGGAATGCTTGTCTTTGGTGGTTGTGATGGCAGTGAGGTGGCTGTGCATCTTTAATAATTTATCTGACTTTCAATATTTTTTTGTTTCTTTTGTTGATGTTGATAAGGGTGAGAAGCAAAGAAAAAACAATCCAGAGGTGTGAGAATTCAAATTGTCATTATTTTCCTGTGTACCTCAGAGGGTTTTCAAGGCACTTTGCCTTTTTTGAAGTGGCTAACCTTCACTTTTGACAAAACTTCTAGGGCAGATAAGGAGGCTTCATGACACCTTCAACCAGCTGAAATATTTCCAGGCATCAGAGCAAAAACCATCCAGAGTAACTAATGAACATGAGTGAAATGATGAGTAGCAGTCCTAAGGATGATTGTCTTGGGAGTGGAGGAAAGGGAAGGTTTCTCAAGGAGAAGGTCTGTAGTATGTTGGTGTTTTAAGTGGCAGTATGTAAAGCTTAAGTCTTAGTGGAGTCACCCTGGTTGACTGTGAGTCTTCACCCACTCATCTAAACAGGAGTAAAATGACTGTACTGAAAGAATTAGTGTTTCTTACTGGGAACTTTCTTGAGGCTTGGTTGCAACTCTTGAAAAAGTGACGGCTGGACGGGGCAGGGCTTGGACATGTGCCTGACCAAGGCTTTGGGGTGGTGAAGTGCTCTCTGAGGGCAGCCCAGATGACTCAGGAGCCTGTGCACAGCCAGCCGTGTGCCTTGGGTGACAACCTTGATTCTCACAACTGACTTGCACCGGGACTAGACATTGAAGCAGTTCTGTTTTGTTCTATTTTTACTTTTCTCTTTTGGGGCAGCCCCCCTCCCCCTTCCTTCTGAATTGTTTTTTTCAACTCAGTTGAGTCTCAAAGCCTGTCTCCTGCTTGTCTTGAACAGCTGGAATGGCTCTGGACTGAATGAACAGGCAAGGAGCATGACTTGGTGGGACCCTGGAAGAATCTCATCTTCCAGAAGGAACAACCTGTCTGTCTCACCTGCAATGCTGGGAGCCAGGGACATTTAATACCACCTCAGATGGCTGCCTGCAGCCTGCCTCTGGGACTGTGGCTCCTGCTGCTTCTCCAGGACGTCCAGACAGCCCCACAGGTAAGGCAGGGGGACACCAGGATCCTGCAGCTCCTCAGGATGCAGGAGCCTCTTGAGGTCTGGGGGCACCTGGGGCTGCAGGGCCATCCTGCCCTTCAGCTGGGTGTTGGGGTGGGTGTCCACAGCAGCAGGGTTTGTGCAACACGGGGGATAAAGGTGGGGAGCAGAGCTCTCAGGAGATAAAGGTATAAAGCAGAGCAGCCAGGAGGGTTTGCCCTCTCTGGGATCTTTAAAGGCAGGAGCATGGGATATGAGCTATGATCTGCATCTTGTTAGCACTGCTAGAGCTGCTGCAGCTCCAGGCACATCACAGCTAGGGAGTGAGGAAAGGTTTGATAGGGTTGGGGGGCTTTTATTTTTGCCTGCGTGCTCGGTGACAGGCACATTCCTTGCAGAGCTTGGTTCAGAGGGCTGCTGCCCACTCTGCTGATGCAAGTCAGGAGGGGCAAATTGAAAGGTGTAGAGGCTAAACAATAATAGACCTTTCTCTTTACACACCCACCCCCCACCCTACTGACACTGACTTCCTCATGAATCCTCATGAACAGACACAGGCCACTAGCTGCACTCAGCTGATACTGTAGATGCACACCAGCTCCCCATTCCAATCGTATCAGCTCTTGTGGGTTTGCTTCCACCCCGACACTGCCACTTACCCCCTCCTCCTGTGGATCACATGGCAATGAGCCTTCAGCGCCTGGCATAAATCCAGGTGGTTTCCCTGACTGACACTAAGAAATACACAAAAAAAAAAGGTCAGGCGGAGAGACTCTGCACAGGTAAAGTCAAGTAGGTGAGTAACTGCATGGAGTGTTGGATCGGAAATGAGCCATTTTCCCTTACAGTGGAAATACAAGCATATATTAGCCTAAGACACCTGTCTATACACTGTAACTGAAAAATCCAGCACATCACTTGGGCTGCCAGATTTTTTTTACAAGACACTGACTCCAGTTAGATCTTTGAAAATAACCAAGTCCTGTACCCTCTTCATAGGCATTTGAAAAAGATCCTCTTGGTTCTTTTGGAAAGAGTAGGAGTTTGCTCTTGTGTGTTTAGTTGTAAATTCCCCTCCCACATTGCAAGTTTGCTTTACTTTCCCCAGGCTATCTGTCCTGCCACTGTCTCCTTCCTGAAATACAGAGGGATAAGTGTTCTATGGGTTTGGAGCCTGTAATCCTTGCTCACCAGAGGAATATTTGGGAGGGCATTCAGATAAGCTTGTCAGTGTGCTGAATGCAGACTGCTTTAAGAGCAAAGCCAGTAGGAAAAAAAAGGATGGTATTTTTTTCTCTTTGACATCACTTTTGGTGGTTGGTTCACAAAATGAAAGGAGCAGAGAGAAAATTTTGTTTTCTGATACTCATTGTCAATATTCAGACTCACTGTAAAGTTATCAATTACCTGGAATAAATACACAGACCTTGCTGGGATAAGCAACTGGCTTTGCACTGTCCTGCATTGCCTCTCACAGCAATTCTTGCTCCTACTGCTAGTGCAGTACAAGTGATACTGTCTAATGTGAGCAAGTCACTGCCTACTGGTCATATTTTTAAACCATGTTCCATCTTACCTCAGTTCACAGTTTGGGTTTTGTTTCTTTTTATATTCAGAAAACTCTCACTTGTTGATAATGTCTTTAGTATCAAGCAAATGAAGCTTGACTACTTGAAGCTGTAGATTATCAGCTTTTTCTGTACTGTCAGAATTTGGATAGAAGCTTGACAGACAGTTAACTGTTTTGCTGCAGTATTAGTCAGTTCTAGAATAGCCACTGCTGGTAGATTTTTTTTTTTTTACGGTAATATGCTGTCTTCCTGACTTACAGCTCATTTGTAGCAAGCCAATTTCTTACTCTGCCTCACAATTACTTTTTCTCTATGAGTTCAAAAGACCATAAATAAATGAGTCAAACCTTGTCCTGACTGAATTGCAGAGTAGCCCACTTAATTCAGCACCACCTTTACAACAGCCATTATTTAAATTGGAATAGCAAAAATTTTTGTAGAAATAAAGGAGGGTGAGAAGAGCTATACAAAGCCTGTCTTCTAAAACAAATCCTCTCAAGCAAGCGTTGAAAAACCCAAATACTTCTGATCTATGTTTGCTTTATTTAATTGGTCCTTGATCTGCAATGCATTCAGAAAAGAAAAAAAATAGTTGACCTGCTGGGTCACTGAAAACTCTAAACCAGTGCATCCCTGTGCATCCTGTCACAGAGCAGTCCAAGCAGGATAGGAATTGTGGTCTTTCCTTTCACAGGATGTATTCCAGCTCCTGCTAAATCCAAAACCTTTATTTGAAGAGATAGTCAGAAAGAAGGGTAAAGACTTACTGTCCACCACAGCCGGATGCCTTACTCCAATATGTCTGTGATCTTCCTTGAATGTTAAAGGGGTTTTTTATAATACACATTAAAAAACAGAAGTCTAAGTTCTAATGACAATAGCAGATGTTACTGGGATAAAACTGGTATTTCTTCATTGACCCCTTAAAGAATGCTGGGGACTAACTTTCCTGCTGAGTTAAGAGCAGAACTTTGCATCATTGTGTTGCTGTTACAGGTCACACTAGGGGTCAAACAGCTTTAGGATTTAGAGGGAAAAAGATGACAAGAATGAGGGTATGGTGACTGATGCTGAGCATTGACATGAAAGTTATTTATCACTGAAAGGATCTGTACTAATTTTTATACTCATGAAACACCTCTGCTGAACAGATGGTGACTTACAGGTATTTTGGAGGTACTTATGGATTAGAAGTGGTGGGGTCTCCAAGAAGGTGGTTTCTCACTCATAGACATCCTGATGATGATTTGTTAAAATGAATTCCTTTCACAGAACAGCACCTTGGGTTTGGCTCAGTAACGGTACAGGTGGCTACAAAGCTGTGCTTGCAGTTGGGCACTTGACAGCAGCATTTGTTGAGGACCCATGGATGACGTGTATAATGTAGGTGGCAGTAGTGCAGAGCTGCCCTCCCACGGAAAGGGGGAAAATAAGGTTGAGTACTCTCTCATATGTATATCTCCATAATTTGTTTAGCATGTAGGCCTAGTTCATGCAGTGATTTATCACTGCACTACCATCAGGTCAAATTCATAATCAAAATGTGCACTGCTGTAACCAGGAGCAGAATCTAATACTAAACTCCTGATTTTCATATTCTTGGCAAGGTAACTTTTTAAAAAGCTGTTCTCTCACATTTTTACACAGACACTATTCCTTTATTTCAACCCCAAATCAGACAATTAAATAAGCTGTAAGCTTATGTGCTGCATAAGTAATTCAATAATTCAAGCGTTTGCACTCTTGTTTAAAATTCTGCTTTATTTGCAGCCAGAGTTGGTTGCCCAGGAGAACCAGGAAGACAAAATCAGGTATTTGTGGTGATTTCCCACAGCTCTTGCAGAGAAACTAATCCAGACTGATTTAGCTACAGCCAGGATGCTATTGTTTCTTAAATTTTCTTTATAAAACCAGTTAATTCACTAAGTAACTCACGACTGACCTTTCGTGTGGTGACTGGTCATTTCCTGTTGTTCCGTTTAGGCTTGGAGTGTCTGCCTGGCCAGGGCACCCCTGCACACAGACACGAGGAGATACCACTTCCTTTTCCTCCAGTCTAGGGCTTCCTCCTCAGAACAGGAAAACAGCGAGTGCACCTTTGTAAACGTGGTTTGAGTCACGCTGAGCAGGCAGAAACACCCGCTCTTGCCTCTACAGTCAGCTACAAAATGTGCTTGTAGGGAAGCCCAGCGGTTATAGTGCAGTGATGTGTCAGAGTTCTCAGTTCTGTTACTGGACCTCAATGAAATTTAATGGCTTCAATATGTTTCTATTTCTTGTTCTTCTGTTAATTTCCTCCTTCGCTGAAAGTTCCTGTTTTCTGATGGAAGTTAAATAATTTCTGTGTTTTGTGTATATTAAACAGGAGAACAGGATGTGAAATTAGTTATGTGGTGAGATTCTGCACAGTGCACAAAGGCAGCAGGCAACAGCAAGTATTATTTCAAAGACCAGTGGGAAATTCATTGGCAGAAAGTGAGATGTAGAGTTTCTGAAATATTTTAACTGCTCTACCAGTATCGTGTGGGAAAATCTCTGGGGAATCTGCTTATCGATTCTTTACCAAAAAAAAATCACTGTTCATACCTTCTAGTAAATACTGAAAATGAAAATCAGATAACAACATTTTTAGGGGATTCTTAAGGGAGATGCCAAATTCAAAAATTAGATTTTCTCATCAGAACACTTGCAGCACTGTAATTTCCCAGAGCATGTAGTGGCCCAGCCATACAAAAACAAAGTCTTATTTTGTGCTTCTTGTTACAAGTTGTAGCTGGGTCTTATTTTCTTAGCTAATATCAGAACTATTTTATGGTGGTTTTTTTTAACTAAACAAATATTGGTTATGTAGTGATGAAAGGTTATTTCTGGAAACGTTCACTCACAACAGAAGTGGGATCAGTTATTTGAATAAGGGCTTTATCATGTATTTGCAGCATTCTTTCAAGGCAAAATCCTCTTGTAGGATTTTTCTCTAGATAATAAGTAAAATAATTGATTGGCTTATAAAGACACTTAGGTTGCTAAATTCAAACATTATGACTGCATAAGTAACAGAAAACTTGTATGCTGCAAAGAGGAATGACATCTGTGGATTGCACCAAATCTACGTAGATTTCAATGGTGCTGAATATGGTATCACCTCTTACTCCAGTGCACACAGAGCTGGGAATCTGTTACAGATGTAAGGGATTTTGTTCCTTTCCTTAAAAAATCCTTAGCTCAAATTAACATGAAATCATTTTAGGACAGTGATTTTTATCCTTTTTAAAAAATTTGCTAACTGTTGCACTATTTCTAAAGGAAATGCAGACAATAATTTAGTTGCTTTGGGGATATTTGAATTTTAAAAAAACTGTGGGCTTTTCCTTACCATCTGTAACTGCCGTTGCTTGAGACAGGTGTTGGGATCTGCTCTAGAACAGAATTAGTTGTTTTCTAATTCTGTCTTTTGTTTCATTCAATTTCTAGACATCATTAACCCCACCTCATCCCTGTGATACACTTGAGAATTGGTTCTATGATGAAACTTCACAAAGCTGCTGTTACCAGTGTCCCTCAGGTATGTCTATAATTCAGTCAAATTTACATGGAGCCCTTCTCATAGAGACAGTAGGAACCCTGTGTGTCTGCAGAGTTGTATTTTGTCCCTGAAGAAAAGGGCAGTTTCATGAATCACTGTCTAGTGTGGCTCCAGATGTGAATCTCTTCTCCACTGTCCTGCTCCTGTGTAGTCTGCATGCAAACCAGATAACATGATAGAATTTATATGGGGTTTTATCACTTCACTTGACACCGAAGTAGCCAGGTCAAAGAATTCATTTCAAACTTGCCCCCACGCGTGAATTAGCACAGTGAAATTAGGCTAAATGAGTCTCTTCTCAGAGATAAAAAATATCAAATGAAGGTATGGAAAATCTGACATTATTCTCATAGTCACAACTGTTTAGAAAGTGTCTCACATGAGGGAGGGAACAGGCCCTTGTCAGGGGACACAGTAAGCTGTGCTAGAAGCTGGGTGTGACTCAGAGGCATGAGGTCAGCACCAGGAAACACCTTGGTGAGACAAGTTCTGGAAATGTCTGAAACTGTCCCTATTGGCCAAAAACCCCTCAGTGGGTGGGCATTTTGTGGTACTTCACCACCATCTGTGTCTTCTAACAGAAGTATTTTTCGTTTTTCTTAAAGGAAATTTCTGACCTGTATTTGTGTTCTGATGATACAGAGGGCTTTAGTGTTTGATTGCCAGCATTTGCATCCAGTTCCATGAGGATTCCCACTGGGACATTCTGTACTGCTGGCCCCACCACTAGAGTCCTGCAGAAGTTGTATGTGTAAACCAGAACAAGGGATGGAGAAAATGGTCCCATAAAAGAAAAAATGGGTGGGGGTGTGACTTTGACAGTCCCAAGGTGATGCTGTCTGGGCATGCCCTCGGCTTGAGGGGACGCAGCATCCTTCCTGCAGACGTCCGAGATGTCTCAGCAGGGCTGCCGTGGAGGTGAATTCCCAGTGCTGGCTCCTCGATGGAGGAGGCATGCCTGTCTGCTCTCGGTGAGAGGAGCGAGCATCTCCAGGGATGAAGAAGGAGAGAGGGGTCTTTGTACGGGTTCCAGGAGCTTTATTGCTTCAGAGACTTCAGTGACAAAAGATAAGAAAAAATGGCAGGGTCCAGGGTTCTTATATGGGGAGGAATAGGGGCGGGGAAAAGGGAAACAACCAACAGGGTACAGCATAAGGGGTGGAACAGCAGGGGAACAACTAATCCGAACAAGGTAAAGGCTGGCGTGACAACTGGGGAGTCAATACGGAACCGAACTTAACAGAACCTTCTAGACGAGGGGGTGCGGACTCAGATCTCGGAACTGCCCCCCGACCCGCCTTCGGATCCGCCTTCATCCATCCCTTGGATGGCCAGGGTCTGGTGGGTGTTTGATTGCCACAGCCCAGTAGTGGGGTAGGCCACCGCAACACCAAGAAAAGCTCTTTTCTTCTTCAAAACCACACTTTGCCAAAGCTCCTGTCATGAGGGATGTCACAGTGAGGTTGGGTGAGAAGCAGAGATCTGATTTACACCAGGCCGCAGTGAGCCTCCAGTATCTATCAGTTCACCTTTGCCGATTCTTTATCACTACATCCTCATGTCAGTCCTGGACTCCTCCACAATAAAAGTTATGAGAATCCTTTTTCATCTTAATCATCCACTACTCCTTCAAGCAATAATGTGTTCATGTCTGCTACTAACTCAGCTGCTCACTGTGGAGAAAAAGGAGCTTTTCTAAAACTCCTTTTAATCAAAGGAAGGAAAGAAGGAAACGTGAAACCCTGTTCCCTAGGAACTTAGTAATGGCAGGACAATGGCCCTCATGGAGACTTGGCTGTCTTTTCTGTCAGCTGATGACTTGCCATCTGCCCATTCCATAGCAGTCCATTCCAGCTGGGATTATGTCCTGGCCCTGTACCTTAACACTTGAATGGGAAAGGCAAAAATGTCCTAGAGCAACCAAATGACTAAGAGAAGACTGTGGTAATGTGTCTAACAGGTAAACAAACAGACAAGAATATTTCAGGATGGTCTTCTGCCCATTCTGGATAAGTATCTTGCACATTTTGCTCTTTTTCTCTCCAGGCTATGTTAAAAAGAAAGCATGTCCTCGGGATCCAGCTGAAGACTGCATGACATGTGGACCTAATCAATATGTGAACAGTGTATTCCAAAAACCAAGATGTGATGCCTGTGTGTCATGCTCAAAAGGTTTGCTTTTCCCCACACACACCTCACAGTTATATTCTCTCTCTGTATATTTTATTTACACTTAATTTGTATTTTATTCATTTAGAATTTCCACAGCACAATTATCCATCCGTGGATACTGAGTTAGACAGCAGAATATTACCTTGCACATAATCCATGTTATTTCCTGTGTGACTTGGGAGGACCTAAAAATTCCCTCCTCCAATGCTATCCTAGTCTGGTTTCTGCATTCTGTCTTATATTACAAGCCATTATCTACAGGCTTCCCTAATTATTCAATTAGACTTAAATTACCATCATACGGCTTTAAACTGAAAGAGGGCAGGTTTAGATTAGATACCAGGAAAAAGTACTTCCCCTGTGAGGGTGGTGAGACCCTGACACAACTTGCCCACAGAAGCTGTGGCTGCCCCATCCCTGGAAGTGTTCAAGGACAGGTTGGACAGGGCTTGGAGCAACCTGGGATAGCAGAAGGTGGAATGAGATGAGTGTTAAGCTCATCCTCAACCCAAACCAGTCTGTGATCATGAAGAGGGACAGCACCTTTTTCTGGTTCCTGAGCCTTAAAACTGGTGCTGCTCAGCTTTGGCTCTGCTTTACATTTCCCTTGCAAGGTGATTCTTTGTCACTGCATCTGTTTCTTGCCCACAGAACATGACCTTGTGGAGAAGCAGCCCTGCTCCTTCAATTCCAGCCGTGTGTGCGAGTGCCGGCCAGGCCTGTTCTGCCGAATGAACGTTACAAACACCTGCACACGGTGCCAGCACCACTCTGCTTGCAAGCCTGGGTTTGGAGTCAAAATCAAGGGTAGGAATTCCTACCTGTCCAGTTTACTTTTCCTGGTCCTGGCCATAAGCCTGGACCTGATGCATTTTACTTGGTCAGCCCTCAGTCATTATTTTTATTCAGGCACCTCAACAAATGATGTCACTTGTGAAGAGTGCCCTCCCGGGACCTTCTCTGATCAAAACTCCAGCACTGACATCTGCAAACCCCACACAAAGTAAGTCTGTGTTTCCTTAATGGGACTGACTAATTAACAGAAATTAATAAAGGATGAAATAGGATATGTCACTTCTGGTGCAAAGCATACAAATTCATCTTAGAAGCAAGGGAATTGCTTTCGGTTCATGTGCAGAGGTTAGAAGGCCTCTCTTTGTACCTGTTGCACAGCTCTGGGCTGGAGGAACAAGGGAAGGAAGGAATCCCACTTGTCTCATTTTTATTTACTAAGTACAGTGGAAATTGCACACCTGTGTGAGTAGCAGCTTTGCATCCAGGCCAAGAATTAATGCCATAGGGGTGAGAAGAAGGTTAATGACTTTTACACTGAAAGCAATAATTGCAGATGGTACAAAAATGACCAAGGGGATGTTTGTCACATAGAAAACATTTGTACCTTGTAGCATGGCAGTGATACCTGTTCTTTTTTATTCCCAGCTGTGCCAAGTTGAACAAAGTAACACTAAGGAAAGGAAATGCCACACACGATCAAGTTTGCCTGGACCAGTTGCCCACCTACCTCACCCCAAGCACTTTGTCCATGAGATTCAGCAATGAAACAAATAATTCTGACCTGAGGAGGTTTAAGGAGAACCCGGTGACTTCTGCTAGTGGTGACCTTTTAAGTGTCACAACAACTGAAAATCCCAATTCAAGTCCTGAGGAGAAAGCCCTGGCTGGCACTTCTCCCACCTCAGCCAAGGGGAAGATGACAACAGGAGGTAACAAAGACACAGCAGTTATTCTCTGTAGCACTTTCTATTTGGAAGTATCTTTGGTAAACACAATTTTTATGTGGGAACTTCCTACAAATCCCCTCAGACTTGTGAAATGATGTCTATGGTCCTATGTTCAAATACATAGATCTACTCAGGGTTTCCCTTCTGCCTTTTCTCAGCCTGTCCTGTGCTCCCTCTCTGTGCTGTAGGTGTAGTGCTTTGGGCAGTGATTCTCTCTGTGACAGTGCTTCTTGGAGGCATGCTGATATTTTGGAAATGGAAGGTTTGCAAGAAGCAGATCCTCAGCCTCAGAAGAAAGCGTGAGTTGTTCAATCTGTAACACGTGATGTGCTGTTTGATCTGCCAGTATATGCCAAATGGGAACTCAAATATGGGGATATTTGTGAAGGTCATTGGGGAAGAGAATGTTCTCTACTGGCCAGATAAGAGTTTAAGGTAAGCTGCTCATGCAGAATGTTGGAGAACATGAAAGATGGAAGCAGCTGGGAATTTATGGAGGCAGGTGGGTGCGCAACCTACAAGTGGGGAAAGGGTAAACAGCTGTTTCTTCTCTCAGCACAGACACTAGTATTAAATTATACCTGAAGTGGTGTGTGAGTAGTTTTTGGTTCTGGGAACAGGACCAGGCTTTGAGCATGAGAGGAAGGGTGATTTTTACTGACACTGACTCCCCATAGCTTTGCCTAGAGTTACATGTGGGGTGTGCCTGCAAAACCACATTCCCTCTTTTATAGAAAGCAGGATGTGCACATTGTCAGTTGGTTGTAGATCTGTGGCTGGGGTGAAGCTGTTGGAGCCTGCAGGCTCCATGGTGAGTTTGACTAAATGAAAGGTTTCTTTTAGCAGCACATCTGCATTCGGTCATCGCGCACAAATATGCACTCAAATCTCAAGGTGAGTGACCGATGGGCCAGCAGTGTCATCCTTATGTCTGAAGAATAAGTGGATAGTTTAACGTGGGATTTTATTTTGTAGAATTTTAATTTAAAAAGTGGAAGTTTCTCATGCCACACATATGTCTCTGCTGCCATGCAAGAGGCCAGTCCTGTTCCTCCTGCATAGGCAGGAGACATGCTGGATGTGACCAGGTGCCACCAGATGGCACTTTGTTCCCATGGCGGCTGAAGGGCTGGGTGATGTGTCAGTGCCAGAAAAGGCCCGACTGATTTTGGGACAGTCAAATATGCGAAATGTGTTCAGAAAAAAAGCCTGTCCAGATCCCATAAGTGCAATCATTTTACCCATTTACCTGATCCCCTCTCAGCAATTCCACTTCCACTGCCAGATCTGTTCTCTGTTGTGTCAGATTCGCCTAATCACCACACAGCAGAGCTTTTTATACTCATTCGTTCAGGAATACATTTTAAAGTCTCTTTGCAGCTTAATTTTCTCAAAATGGAATTTTTTCTCCCTCACTTGCCTTACGCAATAGAAACAGTTACTGTGTAGCATTACAGAGCTGATGCTCTGAAAATAAAGGTGATTGCACATCAGGGTGAAATTAGACAGTAGGTCTGAGCCCATCTACCTTCAAGGTGCTACAGAATGTTGTACACTCCCTGCTTCTCACCTCTCTTCTTTCTCCGGTGTTCCCTGGAATCGTTAATGCACAAAATCCCACCCCCTCAATAATTACATATGATGAACTGACCTAACTTGTTAATCCAGTAGAAAGTTATTAACATTTCTTCACTTTTTTTCTTTTTAATGAGCTTGTCTTGTGCTCATCTAGACCATTTCATCAGTTCATTTTTTCATAAGATGAATACCAGTTGTGGTGTGCGGAGAGTGATGCAAAAGGCTTTGGGACAGCAGGATCTCACAGTCTTGGCAGCAACCTGTTGCTTGTTCACCTCAGGAGTGTCATGTTAGTGTGCCCTTAGTGTTAAGAAAACCATCGTGCATGTGGGGTGGGCAGTGGAGTGGTTTAGGAAGTACATTGCTAGGTGATCTTTCAGAGCATATATTAACATTCTCGTGATTGTGCGAGGTTTCTTCTGATAATGTTTTTACTTTCCATTGCAGGTTCTGATCTAGTGAACAAATGTGCAGTAAGTGTGAACAATATTCCAAAACAGATCACTTTCCATGCCGAAGTAAATAATGTTATTTCCAAATGTCCTGTCCAAAAAGTGCCAGCCCTTTAGTTTGGACTTCCCTCTAGAATATGTAATCATTTAGGTGGGATGAGATGTATTAGGAGTTGATACTTTCATGTCTTGGGCTGAGTTTAATGTGGTGTTAAATAATGTGATTCTGCCAGTCTTGCTTATGAGGGGATTTGGTTTGGTGTTAAGCCATTCATGGTGCATTCCATGAGACAAGATCTGAAATCACAGGATGAACATGCCTTTTCTTCCTTCTGGGAGAACTGTGTGTGTGTGTCAGTCCCATTTCATCTTACTGCTCTAGTCACACAGATGGGATTTGTGCTTTTTTTCTGTCTCCCTCCACATCCCCTTCCCTCTGCAGTATTTGGCATGACTGTGATATGGGTACACAGTGGGTTTGGTTTGTCATTCCTTCAGGACAAGCTCCTGGTGTTACAGTTCAGTTTGCAGATGAACAGGACAAACATCAGTCAATATGGCAAAAACAGAAAGCAGTTCCTCAGCTGCTGAAATCATTACAGCTTGGTTTGATTTCCCCTCTGTCAGTGAAATTACAACCACTTTCAACCTCTGAGTCTTCTCAGTTTATTAGGCTTGTTATCTTTAAATATCCAGATCTGCTAAACCACTCTTTAGACTGTTAATTTCTTCTTGTTTTTAAATGAGTTTGCTTTTAAATGTTGTGCATCTGCACACACACAAGATACTACTTTTTCCAGTCATTCTGGTTGCAATCAGCTGTCATAATTTCAGTGTGTCGTTGCTAATTCCTGAATTGTGAGGAGCTTCAATTCTTGCCTCTACAGTGTGTCAGACATGAGCAACGGTTTTAAACTGCACATTTCAAAATCTTTTTTTTTCTTTACCAACGTTGTGGAAACAGAAGAAGATCAGAACCACCAGAAAATTGTGATGCAGGACCTTTAGCCTCTTTTAGATTTTGGTTCCTCTTTTAAAGAACTGTTTATAATTAATTATTCAAGTATTAGGTAGTTTGAGCTTGTTTCTTCTACCTGATGTTCTGCTGAGGCAATTACATTTTGAAGTTAAATCAGTTCAGCCTCTGGCTTGTTCTATTCTTCCATAAGGTCATGATAGGTCTTTGCAAAGTATATGAGGTAGCTAAAACATATTTTCTTTAGTGGAAATGAGGCACATTCCTGAAAATGTCATCAGAAATCTGTGAATTCAGCTTAGAAACACTGTTTTGAAATATGGTCTTAAGTGATGCAGAAGCCTAGTTTGAAGTTCCTGTACCTGTTAGGTACTTTGGAATGTTTTGCTCCCTGTGACAGTGGTGCTGGGAAGTACATTCTCTTATCCTGACTGCCACAGGAGGATTCTGTAGACCTATTGCAATGTCCAAAGTGTTTTTACACTCACCCCACTTCTGCTCTCCTGTTTATATCGCAGAAGATCATACTGACCACTGAGAGTGGGCCAGAAGAGGAGGAGTTAATTGACAGAACCCTTCCTGTGGAAACCAACAATAACTTGGTATCCAGCACAGAAAAAGCACAGAGTCCTCATCGGAGTGTGACTGATGTGACACCGAGCAGTGGGAATGCCCCGGATTGCCCTGTGGATTCTCGAGTCAGAGACCACACAAATAATAGAATTGGTGAGTCTTGCTTTTTCCCCCCTTTTTTCTTGTTCTTTTTTCAAATTTTCAAACAGGGCGCATACTGTCATTTCAAGATTACTAGTAAACTGAGAAGTGTCCAAATCTCCTAACAAAGACTGGGCTGAATCTCCAGATCTTTGACACACAAATACCTATATTCACTTGAATATAACACTTTCTTTTTTTCATGTTTGTCTTAGTTGCTATGAATTTGACAGAAAATTCCCTTCTTCCCCCTTTTTGTTCTAGAAGATGTAAATTGTACAGAAGAAATGTGACTATGTCAGCTGGAAGATGATGCTGTAATACTGAATGAGAATTGTACTTCACTATTGTTTTCTTCTCTGGTTTCATAATAATGGCTTGAAATGTGTCTCCCATGTGTTCCCATAAAGTCTTTGACCATGGCACAGGGTAGGAGATAAAGTCAGGCAAGGAGCTCATTCATGGGGGGAGAATTGTTACCTGAGACACCATCTGCATGAGACATTCTATCAGTGCTTCCAAACCCAATTCTGAGGTTATTTGAAGGTGTTATTTTTCATATTACAAAAACTGACCTTTCCTTGCTAAATGACCTTTCTGTTTTTACTGTGAGTGATGGATTGGGATGAATGTGATGATTTGATTTATCATATCCAAATATCTCCAAGCAATTGACCTACAGTGTCTGATGTGCAGCATCCTTCTGAATTATGTGCAGTGGTGCAAGCCATGGAAAAGGCCTTATTTATCTTTCTATGAAGGAGTAAGGCAACAAATGGGACCCAAGATTAATAAAATTTTGTAGTTTATTCTCAGCTAGAAAGAAACTGATTTCTTCGGTCCTAAGACACCAGAACTTCTGTACAGTTCTGATCCTTACCCAAAGGTTTCTTTTACATGGTGGTGTTTCTTGAAACAGCAGGAGCATAAACCTTGGATTCTTCATATCTAGATCCCAATTATTGTTTCTTCTAACAGATTCTTGTGAGTATCTTCTGCCTTTTCCGCTTTTTCTTTTTCCTGTAGTCCAACCTCTAGCTCAGTGGCTTAATCCCATGGAAGCTCAAGTCTACTTGATCTGAAATGCCAGAGTCCATGTTGCATGAAAAAAAGCCATCTCTGGGGCAGCAGTGACTGTTCACCATGCTCAGAACTACTTTTTTTCTTCCTCAGAAAAACTCTACATCATGAAGGCCGACACTGTTATTGTGGGGTCCGTTTCAGAAGTGCCCAGTGGCAAGAACTGTGCTGTTAGAGGATGTGAAAGTAACCTTGATGCCCAGGAAAGCATGGAAGAGGAACTGGAAATGCACTACCCAGAGCAGGAGACAGAGTCTTTTCCAGGGAATGATGTAATGGTTCCTGTGGAAGAGGAGGGAAAGGAATTTCACCACCCTACCACTGCCACTGAGAAGTGACAACCCACAGTGTGGGAAGATGCAGAATCCTCCAGTGTGACACTAAGGCTGAGTTTATGACAAGGGAGGTAAACATACTGTGCCTTAGATTATTGGGAAACTCCTGGAAAACACTGAAACACACTCAAACAAGGAGAGCTAGAACCTATTTCATCTAACAAATGAGAGGATCATTCAAACCGTTGTCCTTCATAGCTGACATCAGATATTTCTCTTTCGCTGTCTCTCAGTATCATACTGAAAACAAATTTGAATCAAAGCTGCATAACTTAGAGGACATCTGGATGCCAGCTGAAGTTTCACAGCCTGCTTTCTCAGTGTGAAGGAATGGATTGAAATCTATGTCTAGTTACTTCTATTAGTTGTGAAAATTCTGGTCAGGATTTAATGGCCAGGAAACAGCCATGTTTCTTATGTTGTTTCTATTCCAATACGTCCAATTTTGTCATATATTTTGCAACATCTGGTATTTTCTCAAGGCCTCAACTTTTGATTGAAAATGATAATAATTTCAGTTTTCCCTAGCATAAACGTAACTCCCAAGTTTGTGGACTTCATGTTTCTTGAGGAATTAGGATCAAATGGTGCCCCACAGGCTCTGAAAACAGAAGGCCATAAAACTAATTGAAGTCCACTGTACTTTAGGCCATTCTTTCTAGTTTTTGAAGTCCGATTCACATTTTTTTGACTACGTCAAATCATTTGTAAGTGTACAAAACAGCCTCTTCTGATGGAAGCCAAACTGGCTGAACATTTGGCTATTGGATGAACTATGGGTTTAGCCCAACGTGAAGCCTGTAAAAAGAGAAATGAAGAAAAGAAACTATTTTTCTACTGAAAAAGAGGCACAGCAGTTACTTCCTATAACATGGTTAATATCTACTTGTTTTAGAATTGTTCATAATCATCAGGGTGACACTGATTTGCATATCCTTTTAAAACAAACCTGTTTGGTGGCCAACTGGCATGTGTTATGCTATTTTTAAATCTTTCGTGCTGCTTGTTCAGTAACTGTAAATCTAATAGTGCTGACTATACTTTTGCACAGGACAATGGAAAATGAGCAATACGACGAAGTGTGTCTTAATAATCAAAAAAAGGAACCACAAAACCCATCGCTTGCTTTGTAGTTTTGTCCTGCTCAGAGCACATGACAGTGGTGCAGCTGCAGCGACTTCTGTCTTAGAGCATACAAAAGGAATACAAGGGCATAAAAACACCTTCTTGGGCCAGACTGGAGTTTGAGCCCATTTCGTCTCTGACAGTCGCAGTGAGGGATTAGTTAGGAAGACCATATCTGCTGTCTGCATTCATCATAGTTCTGCAGTGGCAGCTGACATTGGATTAAGGATGTGAAAGAGTTTGACTCAGGCTTTATTATTCTCTCATATCACCATTAATTTTTCTCCTCTTTTTTGAATTTCCAAGTACAATCTGCCTCCATAAGCACCTGTGGCAACAGATTACAGATATCGTGCACTGTGTAAAGGACTTCTAGCACTTTTAAACTGGCCTCTTTATTTCAGTGAATGTCACCAGTTCTTGTCTTACAGAAGTCAGTGAGTTGCTTTTTTTTCTTTGCAACCAAGTTGCTCTCGTGATTCTTGATTGTATCTCAGCGTTGATTGAACTAAGCCTCCAAGATGAGTTCCCATCTTTTCATATTAGTCATGTACATTTGATGCTCCACTGCCTTGGTCACTTTAGTTGACCTTTTCTACATCTACTTTAACTTCACTACATACTTCATTTTAGAGAACACCAATTCACGAATCCACAAACTGAATAACCACATTTACCTGGCTGTGATTGTTCAGGGCTGTTCTGCAATGACTGTAATTGTGTATTTCCATTCTGTATAATAATTAACCTTTTTAACTGTAACAGCTTTCTAAAAGAACCGTATGCATTGCAACCTGATGCATGTGTTATAGCTGGTTGGTTTAATAATGCTGGTAATGTCTGAATTAAAAATTACATGGATTTTAAGCCATGGCCACACTTTTCCTGTTCGATATGCGAATGTTTAATTATTGATAATTTTAGTACCTGTATCAGAAGAAATATTTTTGCAAGAAAACCATTTGAAGCTCACGGAGCTCTTAAGTGGATTGAAGTTTTTCTCAGGAGCAGGGCTGAATTTATAGTAAAGTCTGTCTGTACCATTCCGGCTGCGTGTGACACACGAGTGACTGGTACGGTAAGTATTAATGAATATTGGAATACTGCAAAGGTAACTTCATACTGTGGGGCGAAGGAGTTGGATTTCGATGATCCAGCTCAGGGTGTTCTATGAATGGGGCTGAAAAGACCATCCACACTCGCCGAGAGCCCCGTGTAAGCAGATCCGATGTCCGGGCTGCATCCGCCGCAGCTCGGCCGTGCCCCGGGCGGTGCCCCCGGGCGCCAGACCCGTCCCGGGGCCGCGGGACCGCCCCCGCCCCGCCCCCGCACTCGGCGACAATGGGGCCGCGCTGGGTGCCGCTCCCGGTGCTGCTCCCGGCGCTGCTCCCTGTGCCGCTCCCGGCGCTGCTCCCGGCGCTGCTCCCTGTGCCGCTCCTGGCGCAGCTCCCGGCGCTGACCCGCGCCGCGGCCGGGCGGGTGAGCGGGGCCGGGCGGGTGAGCGGGGCCGGGCGGGTGAGCGGGGCCGGGCGGGGCGGGGGCGCCGCTCCAGAGGTACTGCGAGCGCTGCAAAGCGGGAGCGCAGCGGGGGAAACGCGGGTGGGCCTCGCCTGATGCTGCCGCTCTGGAGGTGCGCGGCGAGCGGGCAGCGTCTCACTGCTGTGTGTGCGGTCTACTTGTCGCCTGTTCGCCCCTTGTCACCTCTGTGCCGCTGGGCTTGCGCTGGATTCGCTGTGATCTCTACAGGAACCTAAAGTCCCGCTCTTAAGACTTCTTCAAAGCTCAGCCCGTGCCCTTTGTCTCTGTCGTTGTTACTTCTTGGGTTCCCAAAGGAATGACTAATCTTTTTTCCTGGATTTTCATCGGAAATAGGTTGATTTTGCAGGCTTGTTCGAATGTTTGTAAGTGGTGAGTGTCCTCAGTGCAGTCCAAGTGCAGAGTATAAACCTATATCTAGATTACATTGTTTACACAGGAAGAGCTTATTGTGCTCCCCTGGTTCCCTAGAGCTCTTCCCTATTTAAATAGAAAAGCCTTTTAATTTACAGCAAAGGTCTGATGTGCTGCAGCTGTTACTGTTCCCCTTCATTGCAGCGGTGACTGTCCTATTCCATATCCAGCTGTACCACTATTTGGGAATGAGAGTTTGTAACTGTGTCAGCCAAAGAGCTCAATGGGATCTGTTTGCCTTCCACTCTGTGTTTTCTGTACTAGTATATTGATAGCACTTTTCTGTCTGATTTTAAAATGTCCAGGATTGTGAAGATAAATATGGAAATGTTGCTGAGATGTCCGGGTCACTGTGTTCTCATGGGATATTTATATTATTTAGATGTTTATTTAATCATAGGAATTTAGGCTAGATAAGACAAAGGTTCAGTGTACTCAGGTAAGGATGTCAGAATGTGTATTGAACCTGGAATTACACAATGGTCTTTTAAGGAGTACTGGGTGCTATAGTGAGCTGATAATAAATTAATTATTTTAACTGTTTCTCACTAATTTTTAATTCAGCTCTGGTTTTAAGGTGAGAGTGTTTTGAACCTGATTTACTGGACACCTTGCAGTGGATAGGGTAAAGCAGACAGAGAGGGGAGAGTCTCAGAATTGTAGCAGAACTTATCACCAGAATTTAAATGTCAGGTTTTGTCATGCTTCATGCTGGTCAAGGGGCTTTGGTTCAAAAGGAATTAGCTCTCCTCTCACTCTAAACATGACTGAAACATAATGATGGAAATAATGACAGAAACTTTCAGCATCACTTTTTGCACTGTGACAAAATAAGGAAAAGCCTATATGTAAAGTTAGAAAAACAAATACAGTAGTTTCAGAAATACCACATCTGCCACAGAGCTGGGAAAAAAACATGCCTGCTATATCAATTTTTAACAGTGATTTGTTAAAGAAAACTTACTTTATTTTTGAGGGAGACAAACTGGCAAAGCAGTAGTTCTTGAGCGACACTACTTCTTGGGTTTTTTCTCATTCATTTGAAAGTCTCTGAAAGTTCCCAGCCTCAGTCCCTGCATTAGACACAGGAACTGAACATTATTTTTGCCATTTTGAATAATTGAGTCACCAGAATTATCAGAAGTAGCCTGAAGTTTTCAAACAGAAGAACTGGTGAAATGTGTATGTTTTTCCAAATACACATATACTAAAATATACCTCATCTTCCTACAAACTTGGACTTCTGTAATTTTTGCATGTTGTGAACAGCTTCCATATTCTGTGCATCTCCCTGCATTCTCATTCGGAGAAGATGTTTTCATATTCCGGTGGTGAGTGGCAATGAAGTAGAATTCCTGGCAGTAAGCAAAGAGACACTGTTTTCTCAGGGAGGGGGGTGCGTGGAACTGTAAATCTGTTGGTGTGTGACTGTGCAAGGACTCCTGCTTTATAGAAGTAAAGTGCAATATAGGATGGGAGAATAATTCACATAGTGGACCATAATCTTTGAGAGAAATGTGCAGCACAGCAGCTTTGAAAGAAACTTGGTAGTGGAGTAAAGTTGATATAGCCTGATACAACTCCAAATGATTTGGGAGATGCTGTTATCTGGTAACTAAAGTTCAACAGAATTTTTTTTGTAAATGAGAAGTTTAAATTTTTAGACAGAATTCTGTTTTTTCCTGTCTTCAGTAGGTCTGGTAGCTCAGCAAACAGTGTCTCTGTGCCTCAAGTCCTTTCCATAGAAAGAGATTTTACAACAGAGACCTCAGTGACTTCATTGTGGTTTCACATGCGTGAAGAACATTGTACACAGATGTAGTTCCTCTTCAGACTCCTCTGATTGACAGCTTAAGTTTGAAGGCTTAAGTATGAAAAGGAGACCAATAGAAATGTAGACATGTGAGTTAGGATTAAAATATATGTTTAAATATCTTTGTTTAAATGGCCTTGAGTGAAAATATGTTATGTGAATGGATTTATACATATTCACCCATCATAATAACATGTTTCATTTTTATTATGTAAGATACTTAAATTTAAATACACATAAAGTCCTTTCAGTTGGTGTGGAGATTACTGTTAGCCCACTCCTCTCTGGGGACAAATTAGGTCACCTGTATAGTGATCTCTATAGTGCAAACAGGAAAATGATCCAAACAATGCAGGAACTCCAGAGAGTCAGGAGTCACTGACTTTGTGTATGTAACTTCTTAGTTATTGCTTAATGCAGAGGCATTGCAAAAATCTCCCTAGTGAGTTATGAAGTCAAAGGCAAGCATACTTCACCCATTTCTATGCCAAAGTGTATTGCTTAATTTGATGTGCATAGAGCCAGACTACATTCCGTGTTTAAGAAAGTTTGTGCCTCTACTGATAGAATCACAGAATCACCAGGCTGGAAGAGACCTTCAAGATCACCGAGTCCAACCCATGCCCTAACACCACCTCAACTAAACCATGGCAGCGAGTGCCACATCCAATCTTTTTTTAAACACATCCAGGGATGGTGACTCCACCACCTCCCCAGGCAGACGATTCCAGTACTTCATCACTCTTTCAGTAAAAAACTTTTTCCTAACATCCAGCCTAAATTTCCCTTGGTGCAGCTTAAGACAGATGAGACATTTTATTTCTACTTGTACCTGTCAAATTAAATGAAGTCTTCCAAATTCTTAATTTTGTCCATATAAATTTCTTTTAAATCAGCTGCCATTAGACACTGCTACCTAAACTGAGAAGCTCTAAGGCTGTAATGCAAAATCAAGTTAGTTTCCCTTCGCACAATCTGCTTGTAGGACATTGATTCACAGTAAAAACAGAGGATAAAATAAGGACCTGTGAGAGATACAAACAAGATAGCAAAATGCAAAGATTGTGAAATATAATCTGGCCTCTACTCATTAGTCTTTCAGCCCGAAGTAGCCAATAGATCTGGATGCCAGACAGAAATCTTATATGGCCCAACTCAGACTTTAGGATTGGTGACATTGCTAGAAAACTGGGGTCTTGTAGCAAAGAAATCCAGAAGAATTTTAAAACTAGTAAAAGGCCTACACTTCCTCTGACAGATTTGACAGCTTTGATTAAACTAGTTTATGTTGGGAGTAGCTACTAAATGAATTGAATCCTTCCAGGGCAAACCAAACTGAGCACATGTGTGTGTCTGTGTGTGGGCAAATTGTAGCTAAGCCAGTCACAAGTCCCTTTTAGTTTCCCTTAATGTTCTTTGAGGACAGTTGGGAAGAAATTGTCAGTTGTAATTCACTGAGAGCCACAGCTCATCAGATAAAATTTCAGGGAGATTGTGTTAGACAGTAGAGAGATCCTTCCAAGCACAATTTCAGAGAAACAAGTGTGAACCCAGCAACTGGCAGGTTTTCCTGTGTCTGTAGGTCACAGGACAGGATTTACAACAGACAGGGAAGAACATGAGATAAGAACTCTCTTTTCCAGGAAGCCTCACGAGCAGGGTAATTTGTGATGTGGTTTATTGTATTTCTCCTTTTTTTTCCCCCATGTCTGCTCTTGCAGTGAAGTTTTATGTTTTGAAAAGCCTCTCAACTGCTTGTTTTAATGAATTTGATCATAGTGACTACAAAAATGGGATGACAATATTTGATCTTTCCCCTTTTAATAAAAAAATAACTTAAATGAAAAATACTTTTGATGAGAGCAGAGCCCTTTTCTCCTTCATCAGATTTTAGTGTCAGCTGAAGTTTGCAAACAGGATGATTTATCATTGTCCATCCTATGATATCTAAACTCAAGACGACTTTTCCCTGCCTTCACATTCTCAGAAAAGGGTTTTTTTGACACTGACCATTGAGTAGGTTGACAAAATCCTGTTTCTTATCACAGCTAAATAAGAGGTAAAATATTTCAATGAGATGCATAAGAGAACGCTGAGTTCCCTTTAAGCAATTGCTGAGGGTGGGAAACGTTAGTCTCCTTTGCTGGTAATGTGAAGACACAACAGATATTCAACATGTTTTTCAGGAAGGTGGAAGGATATTTTCATTACCGGCCTCCCAAGAACCTGTTCCTGTTTTGATTTCTTTTTTTAGTAATGATTCTTCTAAATGTGTGTAGATTATGCATGCAGCAATCTCTTCAGATTACAGAAAGCTGAGCAGTGTCACATCCTTTTTAAACAGTGCCTTTCTGGTCTAGCAGGAAACTCCTACGCTTGTCCTACCTAACAGGAGCTTTCTTTCAAGTGAGTGTATTTTTCCCTTTGAAAATAGTCGGCAAGTCATCAAATAATTTGACACTTGTTCATTGAAGTAACTGAGCTGTGCTGATCAGTCTGAGCTGAAATTAGGCACCCTGTATTTCATGATTGTCTCTAATGCATTTAACCTGCATATTTGTCTGCAGCTTCTGCAAAGTTGCTGCTTCTCAGAAGCAGCAGTGCAATTTTTGGAGACATCATTTTCAAAACATCAAGGCCTTTCTCGCTCAGGAAGGAATCACAGAGTATCTGGAAAGATAAAAGCCTTTTCTCCTTTTCTTTGGAAAGATTGGCTGAAGTCTTTGAGACACTTTGCAGTAAATGTTTCTCTCACAAACCCACAGTAGGAATTTAGCTTTCTCTGGTGTTTGTCAGATGTTGTTTGAGCCATGGCAGCTGAGGATAAGGCACTCAGATCTTTGG
Organism: Gymnorhina tibicen; assembly: GCA_013399875.1. Taxonomy (NCBI): domain Eukaryota; kingdom Metazoa; phylum Chordata; class Aves; order Passeriformes; family Artamidae; genus Gymnorhina; species Gymnorhina tibicen. Next base: position 256,613 of record VXAZ01006310.1, read on the forward strand.
TTTGGGGAATGCAGTAGTGATCGGGTGTGATGCTAATCCCATAGTTCCATTGCACTCTTTTGAACCTAAAACATGGAGAAATCACTTTGTTTGTGGTGGTGGATCTTTGAAAAACAAAGGAACTTCAAAACAGTCACAAGCAGCTCATTAGCTGTGCGTTGCCCTGCAGCCTCTTGGCATCTGCTGTGTTCTGTTTCATTGGGGCTACATCGGTGCCTTGGAAAGGAAGGTGCTTGTAATTGCACTGATCTTTAGGTATTTGTTTCTTTTGAGTCTCTAATTCAGGATCAGAATGGACTTGTGACTCGTGACTTCCCTTTGATTTCTCCTAGGAATATTCATTACCTTATACGCCACAGTTTGCACAATGCAATGATCCCAGCACTGAATTCTATGATGAAGAACTTAATAAATGCTGCAGCCAGTGCCCTCCAGGTAGGTTATAATTCAAACTATTACTTTACACAGCCCAATTCACTCAATTTTCAGATGATCATAGTGTATTTTGATTACTTATACATCTAAAGTGCATCAGATTTTTGCTGTTGTAATGCATTCTTCCTCAAAGACAACAAAACACTGTGACATTCTTCCTCAAAGACAGCAAAACACCTGCAAAAGAGACACATTGTCCATCAGAACTGGAATTCTCCTACAAGGTTAACCTGGCTGGGGCTTACCATGAGGTAGGTTCTGAGCTCATGTATGCACAGCTCTGCATGAAGTTTTCATTAAAGTAATTAAAGTAATTTTAGGAAGGGATGGAGGGGGAGCAACAGCTCACTAAGGGAATTACAAAAATTAGGCAACACAGACCCAAGCCCACTAATAAAAAATATATTGTAAGACAGGACATGAAGTGAAGCTTAGTTTCTGTACTATGATAGTATCACTTAGATAAGGGGCTTTCCACTGGGCAGGTCAATCTATGATTGCTCATTAAGGGAGTTTTGTTGTCTTTTACTGTAAATCAGACACTGCAGAGCACTGTCAGACTGGGGACAGGATTGCAGACACTGTCTGCTCTGAGCTGTCATGTCTTACACTCCAGGGGTGATTATTAGTGACCTGTAGTTAGCAAAAGTCATTGGCTGTGGGTTTTGGGGTTGTTTTTTGGGAGGAGGATAATAATGTGCTTTGGAGATTTTGGTAGTAGAGTTTTTGCAACAAGTTGTAACTATATTATTATATTAGGTACAGCAAAAAACCTGCCTTTTTTTCCTCATTACATGCTGAGCAAAGAAAATTTGTCTCCATAAATGCTGAGTTTTCTGTCAGATCCGGAAATTTAAACAGGAAATCAGTATTTGCTGAAACAGCTGCAGTTTCTTGAATTAACTGAAATTATCTAGATAGATCTGTCAAACTTCCTTTGTTCATGACGGATGAAAGATGGTAATTCATAGGTAAAACTTTTCTGTTGTTATGTAGTGTTCAGTACTAAATCAGCCTAAATCATTAGCAGGATGTAGGATGCAGAATGTAAAGCTTCAAGTAAGTACAGGGAAAAACAAAGTCTTCGTAAATAATTCATTTGGCTCACCTCCAGGGCCTATTCTTTTGAAAAACAGATTCTCCAAGCAGCTCCAAAATTTTTTCAGTGTTATTCCTGCCTTCTGAGTATGTTTTCCAGGATATTTCTGTAAAGGATATGAGACACTGACTTTTATCTTCTTTCTCTTTTCACGTGAAAGGGAAATGGCAACTGAGGTGTTTTCCTGTCTCCAAAATGAATATATTGGAATTCATATTTACATGCTCCCACCACTGTACTAAACTCTGTTAGTGGTGAAGCTTGGAGGAACTACCTTTGATAGCTTTTGACTTTGTCTGAAATGCCAGTAGTTTCAGAAACTACCTGCTTGGCTCTGCTGGGGCAGGCTGGAGAGGTGAGGGAGAAAGAGTGAGCTCCTGTCCTTTTTGTGGTGACAAGTGGTGAAGTTCTAATTCAGGTCTGTTTGTGATGTTACTTGATTTTGCCCTCTCCACTCAATAGCAGTAAGGGTCTCACCCAGGCACATCGTTCTGGCATGTGCCTGACTTCGGGTGTGAAACGCCTCCCTGTGTTCACCATAAAACAGCTTCTGCAAAGGTAAAATGTTTGGTTTATGTATTGTGGTAGCTGCACCTAAGTACATGCTGAGGGGTTTTGTTCAGCATTGAGGCTGCCTTGTTTTGAATGTGGCTGGAATTTACTGAACTGAATGTAGAAAAAGGGTCAAACATGGGTGGACATAAATCAGATTTTCCCTGTAGAGACATGCAGTCTTCCTTTACATCAACACTTTCTTAGTATATGATAGCAATCTGATAGTGTCAGTGAAGGGAAGGGGTTCTACAGCTAAGAATGAAACTTAATTCCTAGTGATCTTTTCCAGTGAGATGTTTTCTCTGTTTTGATTTGGGTTATTTTTCTTTTAATAGGTCAGTATAGGACAGGGAGCTGCAGTCACACCGTGGATACAAAGTGCAGCCCCTGCAGACCTAAAACGTACACAGCGATCTGGAATCGCTCTCCACAGTGCTTTGCTTGCTCACCACCCTGCAAAAAAGGTAGGCTTGGATTAGTAAAGAGGCTTGCTCAAAGACTGGGCTTGGTTTAACCTTGTCTTTTCTCCTAAGAAAACCAGGAGATTTTGTCAATCACTTGTATAGTCCTCATGCTTTTGGAATGCATAAGATTTAGGGATAAGAACCAAGGAAAAGTCTTGCAGGGAGCCCTGGCCCTTTTTCTTCATAAGTCCTAAAAATGAGACACCAATCTTCCATTATTAAAAACTAAGACAGTACATCACTAAAATAATTCCAAATGCCATCAGTAGAAGAAGTTCCTGCTTATAACATCCCATCAAGAGATCTTAAGACCTGACTTGAACACGGGTAAATGGATAATTACATTTCCAGCATCCTGTCATTTCTCATTTTGTCTGCTGAAGTGACAACAGCAAGCATGGGTTGTGATATTCCTCTCTTAATTTTATTTTTTTTGCAAAGCAGCAGTCAGTGAGAGCATATTGGTTCTGTTCACTGAAGCAGCTTAACAGTACATAAGGAAGAACATTGTACCAACACCTGTACTTTGGGCTAATAGATCACCTGCATTAATGAACTCAGTCATGCTGTTCTCCAGCATTTCTAATGGAAACTGGTGTAGAACATTATATACTTGATTCACTGAGAAGTAAGTTTTAAGGATACAGTCTTAAGTTGAAAGGACCTTTGCTCTCATCTAAATAGATAATCTTACAAAGCTGGTTAATTACAATATGAAAATGTCTGTAGTAAAATCTCCAAACACTTTAAATACAGTTACATAATCTGCACAGACTGAAAATCTCTGTATGGCCCCAGGTACTGCAGTGGTGAATGCAAATGGCCATGTTTGGGGTTATGACAAAATAAAACACAACTGCAGGTACAGAGTTTTAAGTGTGCACTCTACAGATGCAAATTTCTCCTTGCCTGGAGAGAGAAAACTCTTCTGAAAATGTAGACGTTGGGGCATATAATACATTGGATTTATGATGCTATACAAGCCTAAAACTTGTGGTACGTGAACATCACCTCATGTTCACTCGAAACATTGCAGGCTGTGATTTTAAATGTTGCCAATGACGTCTTGCTTTATTCTTGTTTTAAAACCAGGGCTTGTACAGAATCAAACATGCACTCGGTCCCAGGACAGAATCTGTAGCTGCCCACCCCACAAGTACTGTGTTTCCAAACTAGACGGGTACTGTGAAGTGTGTAGAGCACATAAAAAATGCGGCAAAGGTTACCGGGTTTCCAGAAGAGGTAATTTGATTTTGAACACACTGCTTACTGAACACTTACTGTGGCCTAATTCCCTACACCTCTGCATTCTTTTTAGGGTTTATTTTTACATTCTTAGCAAGCAGGCACTAACCAGAATAACAGTATTCTCCAGAGGTAAATCCAAAGGGACAACATGTTGCAATCTCTTACTTCATGTATCATAAAGTTCCCAATCCAACTTTATCTTCATTTTGCTCTACTGTGCAAGTTCTGTGCGATTTATTCTGTACAAGTGACTGAGATTCAAGACCACTTAATCACTCTTTAAATCCTTGAGACAGGGCTTCAGACAGGTTTGAGACAGGGTGGATTTACTGCATGCCAGTAAATAATGATGGCTCCACGGTGTCCTGCAGAATTGATCTGGTTTTATTAGTTGACGGAATCCACCACTCTAATATTATCTGTCTCAAAATGACAAATAATTTTCAAATATTCAAAACACTGAACATTTTTTAAAAATTAGGAATCATTTGAGAAGATACAGAACTCAACAGTATGGTAGTCAGTCAGCCAGGGACTAGTGAAAAAGCTCAGCTTTGTCTGCAGCACCACATTTGAACATTTTGGTGGGTTTTTAGTCCTTGAAAAAGATTGGCTACTAATGGCACCAAACTAACAGCTGGTTAATCTTCTCTTTGGGTTGGGTGCTTCAAATGAATGTCTTCTGTGATAGTTACAGGCTGTATTTTTGCACTGCCTCTGTATCACTGCCAGGATCTCCTGCAGACCTTGATTATTCATTCTTATTTCTCACCAGATGAGTAACTGGAGTTTTCCTCTCTGTTTAAAGGGACAGACAGCACAGACACGGAATGTAAACCTTGTCCTCCTGGCACGTTTTCCCCTGAGGAATCCTACAACACCAGCTGTACACCCCATACCGTGTGAGCCAGTGTTCTGTCCAACAGCAGCCTTAACTGTGCAGGGCTTTCTGTCTTTCCTAACTTCTCCTTCTGTCTCTTGCAGTTGTAAATCAGTGGTTGTTCCTGGGAACAGCAGGAATGACACTGTTTGCAGTGACTCAGGAACAGCCACAGTTCTGCCTCACACCATTTTGAACCTACTGCTTACCCAAAGCTCAGCTTCCCACAAACCTGAAATAATAACTCGACCTGTCATGTTAAACTCTGTACCTGATGTGTCCCACATCACTGGTGAGCTTTAACTCATATAAAGTCACTTTTGTCTGCCCGGGAACCAAGTTTATATTTAGTTCTCAGTGTCTTTCCAAGACCAGTCACGTGTACCCAAACAGAACCTCAGAAGAGCTCAATTAATTCAATGTGACACTGCTTGTAGTGAGCTGCATTTTTACCTGTGCATCTGCACTACCCCAGTGCATTCTATGGTCCTTGTAAATCTGGATATATTTCTAAAAAAACCCCAAACTAGATTATACAGGGCATTTTCTGAGAATTGCTGCTATAGCTGGTAGAAAAAGTTGTATCTTAGATTCTAGACTGAGGCAAACCTGACCTGCTGAGAGGTCTTTGGAGTCTTCTGTCAGCCTTTCCTGAGACAGGAGGTCCTGACATCATTCCCAGGTGTGGATGTGTTCTCTCCTGTTCACAGCCCATCCAGAAGGCAGAGATGTTTAGGAGCATTCTGAGCTACCTGGCCTTGTATGTGATAAACTCTTGCTTGCCCGGAGAAATACCTTTTGTGACCAAGGCCAAAACTCTGTCCTCACTTTTCAGGAGAGGAGAATTCAATTTTATGAAATGGTGATGACTGAAATGAGACCTTGGTATCTGACAATTGAGGCATCAAATATGAATGTCAGACACACACAATACTTGTAAATTTAGCTTTTGTTGCCATGGACAGAAACTACAAAACTACCTTTTTCTAATTAGATCCTTTGTTAGATCAACCTGCTAAATAATTTCTCCTTTTTATTTATTTTCAGGAGCAGTAGCAGGGCCATTGTTATTGGTCCTGATAATTGCTATTTTGGGGTATTGCTTAGTCTCAAAAAAAAAAGGTAAGATTCATTAAGTGAAAACAAGGAAATCTGTAAAAACTGGGAAATGTCACCTTATTTCCCATTAACTTGAGCCTGGTGGTTGACTGAAGTTAGTATCTTAGAAGATGCCAGCTTTCTTCAAATCTGTCTTGTTCCTCAGATTTTAGGCAATTGTCTAACCACACAATAGCCTTGGAGTTTGACAACTGTGCAACAGTTGTGCTTCTACTGTGCAAGTTGTGCTTGTTAAATATTTGGTACTTAATAATTTAAATATTAGACAATTTCAGGTGTTACAATTAAAGATACATGACTGTGGTTTATTGTTATCAATACCTTTTCTCACTGACACTATACAAGAAAAAATATGAATTCATGCAGAGGCTTCTCTTTGCTTCCTGGCTAAATTTAAGTCACAAAATTAATACAATACAGCTTTCAATATTTTCAAACTGTCTGTAATAAATGTACATTTTGAGTTTATTCCAGGAGCAGGGGATCACTCAGCCTAGTTTAGGGTGCAGCTGTTGCAAATAGGACAGGTTTGGGTGCTAATGAACTGTCTTTGCTCACTTGCAGCCCTTGTGTACTCTGCACCAGCTACAGAAGCAGATTTGGTGAGTGTCCTCTCTTTCCATCTCTTCCATTTCTTTAAAAGTTATACAGAAATCATAAACTCTCACCTAATTACAAGTAGAAGAAAACTGCACAGCAGAAAGAAAACTGGAGTGAGAATGGGGTGGTTTGGTCCCCAAGCCAGGGTGTAAGATGTACCTTATATACCCCACGTAATGTCCCACCCTCACTTTATGTGAGGCTAAAAACAGAAGTAAAACCCAGGTGGGGTTCGGTAAATCAGATGTTACAGCCTTTGGTCCCTAAGTAATCAGAGTAGTGCTGTGGGTGCCTTCAGGAGATGGGTTCATTTTGTTGAACCCCTAATGAGATGTTATGAATTTTACTTACACTCATCACTATGCAAATGAAAATAATTATAGAATGGCTTGGGTTGGAAGGGACTTTAAAGCTCCTCTAGTTCCAATCATCAGTGGTTTCTTTAGCTGCCAAAATACTGACCAGTTCTTTGCTAGTGAGCTTTTTTTTTTTTTTTTAAGATTAACATTTTGCATTTCTCTGCAAATACTGCAGCCTTTCCCCGCTCCAGAAAAACAGTGTGACAAAAAAGTGAGAGATACAGAATTGCAGAACTCCAGAAGTTCTGAACAGGAGCAACAGCATCTCTTGGAAACTTCTGGGTCCAGCATTAGTATCCTGAATAATCCAACTGGATCTGCAAGCATCAGTGTAATAAGTAAAAAGAATGTTGAAAAGAAAAACCCAGGATTTCAGCAGCAACATTCACCTCCAGAAAGTTCTAAACTCCACAGCGGAGACAGACACAGCTCTGTGAGTTCAGGTAGGAATGATTCTGAATGATCCAGAACCTCTTGAAATTTGATTATCAATTATGAGTCTTTTTAGCAGAAGTTTAAATGGCAGGATAAAACATCTGAGTCCTGTTCAGCACAGAGAAAATTTAGTAACATTTGAAAAGAAAAAGTGATTGTTTTAAGTTGCCATCCTGAGACAGTAAAGAGAGAGTTTTCTCAGTGGAGAAACAGGTATTTAGGGACTAGGGGATCAGGTGGTTGGCACTTACCTGTGAGTGGAAGTAGGAGCCAAAGGGAGCAGTAACAAAAGAACATTGTCCAAAGCATTTGAAATGACAACAGATGGGCAAGGAATTGTTTGCAATCCAGGGCTCTGTATTAATTTTTGTAGCCTTTTTATTTCTAGGGTGATACGTGGATTTTACAGTACCAATAAAACCCACTAAAATGTTACAGAACCAACTCCACCAGCTTGATTAAATTAAATGAAGCAAAAAGATATTTAGTGCCTATTTTATCTGTAAGCCAAAAAGCTGGATAAAGAATCCAACTGTCCCGTTCTGGTTTCATTCTTCCATGTTTAATGTGTTTTGTTTATTTGACAGAACATTCTGCTAACGGAGGAACGCAGGTGAATGTGACGTGTATTGTTAAATTTTGCAGCCCAGACTACAGCTCCCAGTGCCCCGAGCAGACTAGTTCAACTCGAAGGGATTATGGAAACACTCCCTGTTATTCCCCAACAGGGGAAGAAACTCCCCTTTCAAAAGAAGAAAATGCCTTGAAAAAAGAAACTGAAATTCACATCGCAGTGGAAAATGAGGATAATTTACTTCAAGACTTACTTCCACAAGAAAAGAAGGTTCCTCTGGGTATTCAAGATGCTGGGATGAAAACCAGTTAAAGGAAATTACAGATCATATGCTGATTAACTGATAAAATTAATCAAACAATCTCTTGTCTTATAAAACAAACATTCTGGTAAATGTGGCTTTCTTACAGAGATTTGAAATTTCAGGTGAATATAGACACTGATGCTTTCGAGGTTTTCAGTCTCTTCTGTCGCTTTGCAGTTTAAAAGACAAAGCATTCAAATTTTTTTTAATTAAATGGCCAGCTTCTCCCTTTCTTCTGTGATACCCTAGAAGGACCTTTATGAGACTTGAAAAGGAACATTTTTCGAACTTTATGCCATTAAGTTTTCTCCTGAGACTTCTTGTGATGATAATTTGGGTTCAGGTCTGCCACAGGTCAAGAACATGGCTGTGATCAGCACTTCTAAGGGACTGGAGTTAAATTATCATTCTTTCAATGCTCAGGAATTATCCATTTGATTTGAATTTTAAAGCTATTGCATTCAGTTTCCTATCCCCTATCTTAGTTATCTTCAGAAATAGCCTCCTGGATATTTCTTTTATTATTATAGTTTGTTTTTTCTCATTATCAGGCCAAATTTCTCAAGTACATAGAGGATATCAGGAAGTGAAATCTTTAACACAAGCTTTTTTTACAACTAAAATTACAACTGTTATGTCTAAACAACAGCATTTCATTCTCTGTACATAGTTCATTTTGTTTTAGAAGGGAAAACCTAGACTGAACTGTTGTTATCTTGGAGTAGGAAGTAAGTTCATTTTGTTGACAGCTCTAGAGTTTGTCACCTTTGTGTCCTGGGTGATGTGACATGTTTCCCCAATTGATCCTGACCTCATTTGACGTAAACCATAAATCCAAAATATTTTCCCCGTGTTCAGTGACTATTAGAGCAGATCCCTGTGATTATCTTTGCCAGAGAGCTCACTGCCCTTAGGTGGCAGAGCATCATCTGTAATAAACGGAATTTACTGAAACCTCAGAACCTGAAAATCCTGTTCTTCACTGCTTGATGACACTGGAGCTCCAACCACCTCTTACAGAAAATTAGTGGAGGTTCTCCTTGAATTAAGTGGTTTGGAAGCCAGTATTTAGGAACCCACTTCCCATAATTATATTTTACATCTGTGACTTAACTGTCAATTGTGGTGGCTGTGTTCAACCAGAATCTGAAATCCAGAGTCTGAATCCCATGGGAGTGAAGTCATACAGTGACACATAACTCTTGTCTTACGCCATAAAAACACTGTTGGACTATGTGATCACTGTACTTCCCTTCCCACTGAATTGTCCTAATCTATCTCAAGATAGACACAGTGGTTATTTCTGAGGCCTGAGATGTAAAAGGATCATTTGGAATAACATTTATTCTATTGCTACAAAAGAGTATTCAGATTTTGAAAATACAAATTTTAAACTTCCACAAAAGCTATGAGGTTGCTGATATTATTTCTGGAACTGAGAACTGACAAACAGGTCTGTAGTTCTACTATGAAGAAACTTTTTAGAAATGTATATTAAACTTACACTTGAAGGTAGTTTTCAGGAAAGACTTTGAAAATGGGCACATTGAAACTACTACAGAACTGAAAGATTTAGGCAAGAACCTAATTTTTAACAGCACTTTGAACCTCTTGCACTGTAATATTTCTGTCAGCCAATTTTTTCTCAGTCAGCTCCCGTTATTGGGGCCATAGTGAAGCAGCAAAGGAAGATTTTTGAAGAAGTTTAAAAACGTTAAAAAGAAGGATCCTGTTACAGTAGTTAATTTACTGAGCTTTCAAATTAAGGCGCTGTCACAGAGGGAAAATCAAAGTTTTATATTGAAGTAAGAAAAATGAGCTTTCATTTGCTTATAAAAAGTAAAAAAAAAAAAAAAAAAACAAACAAAAAAAATCCAAAAAGAGAAACATATCTTTTCATAAATACATGTATTCTTAAGTTTCCTGACCTCTTTATTAAAGAAAATTCGGATTTCCAGCGTGGCTCTCTCACTGCACGGGTTACCTATCGCAGCTGGCCAAGCGCGCTCCGTTTGGTTGTTATTGAGGAGCCGCTGCTCCTGCAGCCCGCGGGGCACTGCCTGCGGGGGGCTCTGCCGCCGCTTCTCTTCAGCCTGGCTGGTCCAGGCACCCGCGCGGGCCTCGGGCGCTTCTCGGCCCCAACCCCGCCCGGTTTGAGCCCTTCCCGCGGGCCTGGGGCCCCCCCGCTCCTGTCTGGCCGCGGGCCGGGCCCCGCCCGCAGGGGGCGGTGCCGCCGCCCCATCGATCGCTCGGCGCTCCCGCACCCGGGCG